>JABSTR010001285.1:0-108094 GCA_013339765.2 Haemaphysalis longicornis
CGAAGTTGAAGAGAAGGAGTTTTAAATTCATGCGACAGCTCAAGCAGGTATTGTTGCTTTGCGGTTGAATGGTCTGTAAGTTGTCGACGAAGGGCATTCGGCTGCTACTACTCATTTCTTGGGCCTGTAAAGCCAGACATTCTGAGCTGTCGCCGATGTCCTCAAACCGTGTTACGCCGGTGCCTTAGGCGATTTGCTGGCGCTTTTTACACAGTTTGTGTGGAAAACCTTGGTTCAGCCAAAACTCAAGTTCACTTGTCTTCGTACAACGGAAATTGCTGTGTCTAACTAGAGGGTACTACTTGCTTCTCTAATCTCTTCCCGCAATCGTGAATAATTTCGTTTAACCCAGCCCTAAAGCACATGATCGCCGAGCTATTATCCCGTCTTCATCAGTGATTGGAAATGTCAAGCATCCTTATTCACAACTCTTTGGGTCATGAAGCCCCTTGAGGATGCGAGGGAATGGTATGAGACCCTTTTAAAATGACGGCGTAACATTGTACAAAATACTCCATCCCCACAATATTGTCACGAAGACAAGGACGATGCAGTTGTCTTGAATGAGAGACACGTTTATTGGAGCGAACTTGTGCTCCCCTAACAACTCAAAAGAATACAGAGGCGGCGAAGCAGCGGTCAACAAAGTGACTTGCGTCGGCGAGCGTCGCAGAATCGAATGCCCCGGCGTCTGCTCTGCAGGCTTTTTATCTTTCGGCGTGCGTGGTTCTCGAACCGTCGATTCGCATCGAGAACATTGTAGATCCAAGAAGATTATTCCAGGCTGTTCACGTTAGATCGGAATGCTCTCCCTATCAGAACAGATAACACATGCGGCAAAGAAAGAAAGAATGGAACACGCGCTTCCCTTGGCACAGAGATAACACAGACCGGCGCAGCGGGCGGAAAAAGCAAAACACAAATAAACAAACCCAATGCATGGTTCGCGGCATTACCCCCCCCTCTAAGAGTGCATCGACCCGATGCTAACATAGGCGACAGTCCGAACAAATAAAAATTAAAGTTCGTCATCGTCCGTAGAAAGGTTTTAAGCGAACCACGTGGACGACTTCGGGCCGCGTGTGTCGTCGTGATGTGCCGGAGTCACCATCGGGGATCACTTCGTAGGTGAGTTGGCCAACACGTCGTAGAATCTTGTAGGGTCCGAAATACCGTCGCAGAAGTTTCTCACTCAGTCGGCGTCGTCGGATGGGAGTCCAAACCCACACATGATCCCCCGGTTGGTACTCGGCGGCTCGGCGTCGGAGGTTGTAGCGGCCGGCATCCACCAGCTGCTGGTCCCTTATACGAACTCGAGCGAGCTGGCGGGCCTCCTCCGCACGCTGAAGGCATCCTTGGACGTCGGCGTTCAGGTCGTCGTCTTCTACGTGCGGCAGCATGGCGTCAAGCATTGTAGTCGGCCGTCTTCCGTAGACGAGCTCGAACGGTGTCATCTGTGTGGTTTCTTGGATAGCCGTGTTGTACGCAAACGTGACATACGGGAGCACTTCGTCCCAAGTCTTATGTTCAACGTCGACGTACATGGACAGCATATCCGCAATCGTCTTGTTCAAACGTTCCGTTAGTCCGTTCGTTTGTGGGTGGTACGCCGTCGTTCTTCGGTGATCCGTGTTGCTGTAGCGTAAGATTCCCTTTCATCAGCTCCGCAGTAAAGGCCGTTCCGCGGTCCGTGATGAGGACTTCAGGGGTTCCATGTCGCAGCACAACTTGTTTTATGAAGAACTTGGCGACTTCTTGTGCAGTCCCCCTCGAAAGAGCGGCGGTCTCTGCGTAGCGCGTCATGTAGTCTGTTGCTACGACAATCCACTTGTTCTCCGATCGTGACGTAGGGAACGGGCCCAGAAGGCCCATTCCAATCTGTTGGAAGGGCCTTGATGGGACGGCGATTGGCTGCAGAAGTCCCGCAGGTCTCGTCGGTGGCGTTTTTCGTCGCTGACAGTCACGGCAGCTCCGGACGTAGTGGGTGACGTCGGATGTAAGGCGGGGCCAGTAGTACTTCGCCTTGATTTTTCCAATTGTGCGGGCTGTGCCGAGATGTCCGGAAGACGGGTCGTCGTGGCACGCTTCCAAAATTTCGTCACGAAGGTCTGCGGGAATGACAAGAAGGTAATTCGTTCTCGTTCCGGGGCTGAAATTCTTCTTCACGAGGACGGATTTTTCTCAGGCTGAATGCTGGTAAGCTGCGTTTGAAGGTCATAGGTACGGCGACGTTGCGTCCCTCAAGGTAGTCGATTATGACGCGTAAGTCAGGGTCGGCACGCTGCTGGGCGGCTAGGTCGGTCTCCGTCACGATTCCGAAGAACGCGCTGTCTTCATCAGAGTCTTGTGTGGTGGGTCGACGGGGGCGCGGGACAGGCAGTCGGCGTCGGAGTGTTTCCTGCCGGATTTATAAACGACTGTAACGTCGAACTCCTGCAGGCGCAAGCTCCACCGCCCAAGACGGCCAGAGGGGTCCTTCAAATTGGCGAGCCAACACAACGCGTGGTGGTCTGTCACAACCTTGAATGGTCTTCCATACACGTATGGGCGAAATTTTGAAATCGCCCATATAATTGCCAGGCACTCTTTCTCAGAGGCAGAGTAGTTTTTCTCCTCCTTCGACAGACCACGGCTGGCATAGGCGATTACCTTTTCGCACCCGCTTTGTTTTTGGACGAGGACGGCACCCAAGCCTATATCACTGGCGTC
Source organism: Haemaphysalis longicornis (assembly GCA_013339765.2). Lineage (NCBI taxonomy): Eukaryota > Metazoa > Arthropoda > Arachnida > Ixodida > Ixodidae > Haemaphysalis > Haemaphysalis longicornis. The sequence continues at coordinate 2,710 of JABSTR010001285.1, forward strand.
CGTGTGCATTTCCGTTTCGGCGTTTTCGTCGAAATGACCGAGGACAGGCAGTCTTTGCAGGCGTTTTTGCAGCTCGCAGAATGCTTTTTCTTGGTCGTTGTTCCCAGCTGAAAGGAGTGCTATCTTTCGTCAAGCGCGTGAGTGGCTCTGCAATGCGTGCGAAGTTTGCGACGAAGCGCCGGTAGTATGCGCACAGTCCGAGAAATCTTCGCACGCCCTTCTTGTCTTTCGGCCTTGGGAAGTTCGCAACGGCTGAAGTTTTTGCTGGGTCAGGTAGGACTCCCGCGGCGTTGACGACGTGGCCCAAGAACTTGAGTTCCTCGTACGCGAAACGGCACTTTTCAGGCTTCAGCGTTAACCCCGACGTACGAATGGCCTCGAGTACAGACTCCAACCTTGCGAGGTGTTCGTCGAAAGTCCGGGCGAATACGACAACGTCGTCGAGGTATACAAGGCAGGTGTGCCACTTCAGGCCAGCTAGCACCGTGTCCATGACTCGTTGAAACGTTGCTGGCGCCGTGCACAGCCCGAAAGGCATCACCTTGAACTCGTATAGGCCATCCGGGGTTATAAATGCAGTCTTCTCTCGGTCTCTCTCGTCCACTTCAATTTGCCAGTAGCCTGTCTTCGAATCCATCGATGAGAAGTACTTCGCATGGCAGAGGTGGTCGAGGGCGTCGTCGATTCGTGGCAGGGAGTACACGTCTTTTTTGGTGATTTTGTTCAGTCGCCGGTAGTCAACACAGAACCTTAATGTGCCGTCTTTTTTCTTCACGAGTACGACCGGCGCAGCCCACGGACTTTTCGATGGCTGTATTATGTCGTCGCTGAGCATGTCGTCGACTTGAGTCCGGATGGCTTCCCGCTCGTGTGAAGAGACGCGGTACGGTGACTGTCGGGTAGGTCGGGCTCCATCTTCGGTTATAATTCGGTGCTTCGCTAGGGGTGTCTGACGTAATTTTGAGGTTGCCGAAAAACACTCGCTGTAGCGATGGAGCAAATCCAGCAATCTGTCCCGATTTTCTTGCGGCAGCGCCGGTTCACGTCGAAAGGTTGCGGCGGCTTGGAAGCACCTGCGCGTGCGCATTCAAAGTTAGCGACCGCGATCACTTGACTTGCTTCTTGCGTTTCTTTCGAGGAACGCAATTGCAGCGCCCTTGTTTAGATGCTGGTACTCCTCGGTGAAATTGGTGACCAAAACATGGGATTTGCATTGCTTAAAGCGCGCAATGCCTCTTGCGATGGAGACACCGCGGTTGAGAAGCAACCTTTGGTCACCCTCTACGATAGCGTCGATGTCAGGAGCAGCATCCTCACAGTAGACGGCGATCATCAAGCTTGCGCGGGGTGGCAGGGTGACGTGCTCGTCGGCGATCCTGACAGCAGCACGGTGATCGGGGTTCGATTCCGGCGTCATGGAGTGATCGGAGGAAAAAGTTATCGACTTCGTCTGCAGATCGATTATTGCGCCGTTGTCCGTCAAAAAGTCCATTCCGAGAATTACGTCAGGGAGCAGTTAGGCAAAATGACGAACGCCGCTGGTTCGTCGTGCCGTCTATGGTGACGCGCGATGTGCACGTTCCACTTGGCGTCACGAGGTGGCCTCCTGCTGTGCGTATATGTGGACCGTCCCATCTTGTCGTAACTTTCTTCAGCTTAGACGCGAATGACCCGCTCATTACCGAGTAGTCGGCTCCCGTGTCGATGAGGGCGACTACGTCAAAGCCGTCGATGGACAACTGGACGTCGGACGCCACCTTCCTCGAGTTCCGGGTGCGTCGGGGCGTCGCGTCTCGGCTTGTGCGTGTTGACGGTCGGGCACTGTGCGTCGTTGTTGTCTTCTCAGCGGCAGCCTTGGTCATGTCGGGTACGCGTCGTGCCGTGTAGCTGTCGTCGTGTTCGGGAGTCTCGTCAGGGTTAGGTCGGGTCTTCGGGATGAGGGCATGTCATGAATCGGTGTCTTCGGCGCGTCCTTGCGTCGTTGGAGGGTTTCCAGTTTTTCGCCGTAGAGCAACTTCACCTCCAGAAGTTGCTTCCTTTAGTTTCCCCCGCGTGGGCTGGGGGACCTTCCACGTGAGAACTCAGCATTGCTACGGTGGTTCGGCGACTGGTTAGGGTAGGGTGACGGCGAACGATTGAAACGGGCTGGTCGACGGCTGGTGTTGGACAGGTACTCTTCGATCTCCGATGGGCGCTGGCCAGTTCGGGGGCGGGTGCGTCGACAGAGAACCCTCGCAAACCGAGCCTCCTGTAGGGGCAGCGACGGTAGACGTGGTCGGCCTCTCCGCAGTGGTAGCACAGCGGACGATTGTCGGACGTTCGCCACACGTCGGTCTTCCTTGGGGCGGGGGTTGCGCCGCAGGTGGTCGGGCCGGCGAGAGGGACGACGGTACGGAGCCTCGTGACGATAGGGTGCAGGTGGGCGAGGGCGATGTACAGCAGCCGCGTAGGTCATGGCTTGCGGCTCGCGAGGTGCTACTGGCGTCGTTGAAGTTCCCAGCGCTTGCTGCACTTCTCTAATGACGTCGGTAAGGAAAGCGACTTGTGGTTGCGGCGGCGTCGGGAGCAGTTTCCGCAGCTCCTCCCTCACTATTTCGCGGATAGTCTCCCGTAGGCTATCTTCCGGAATGCGCACGTTGTCGACGGAATTCGCATTGGCCATGCCAACATACTTCCGTTCGTACTGCTGAGCACGCATTTCCAGGGCTTTCTCAACGGTGCTGGCTCCGGACACGAATTCGGCGACGGTCTTTGGAGGATTTCGGACAAGTCCAGCAAACAGTTCCTCCTTCACACCGAGCATCAAGAAGCGTAACTTCTTTTCTTCCGTCATTTCGGGGTCCGCGCGGCGAAACAGTTGCTTCATCTCCTCAACGAAGATCACGACCCCTTCGTTGGGGTGTTGTGTCCGAGTTTCAAGCAAAAGCGCAGCTCGCTCTTTTCTCACAACGGTAGTGAATGTCTTCAGGAACTCCCTTTTGAAGTGAGTCCAGTCGGTCAAAGAACTCTCATGGTTCTCGAACCAAGTTCGAGCAGCATCTTCTAAGTAAAAGAAGACATGCCGGAAAGTTTCTTCGTCGTCCCAAATGTTGAAGATGCGGACGCGCTCCAGCTTCTCCAACCATTCTTCGGGGTCTTCAGCGGGGGCTCCCCGGAACGATGGCGGTTCCCGGGGCTGCTGCAGACGATTGGCGACGTTGTTTCTTGCACCATGGTGTTGGTTGCAGCGTTCCTTTTCTTCTTCGTCTTCTCCGGTAGTAGACCGGACTCGGGTGGTAAATCTTGCAGGCGGAGGCTGGCTCTTGTTGGACTGGCTTGGCGGCTTCCCGAGGTTGTAGTGGGCATGAAGGGTGCGTACCCCGCACCTCACCAGATGTCACGAAGACAAGGACGATGCAGTTGTCTTGAATGAGAGACACGTTTATTGGAGCGAACTTGTGCTCCCCTAACAACTCAAAAGAATACAGAGGCGGCGAAGCAGCGGTCAACAAAGTGACTTGCGTCGGCGAGCGTCGCAGAATCGAATGCCCCGGCGTCTGCTCTGCAGGCTTTTTATCTTGCGGCGCGCGTGGTTCTCGAACCGTCGATTCGCATCGAGAACATTGTAGATCCAAGAAGATTATTCCAGGCTGTTCACGTTAGATCGGAATGCTCTCCCTATCAGAACAGATAACACATGCGGCAAAGAAAGAAAGAATGGAACACGCGCTTCCCTTGGCACAGAGATAACACAGACCGGCGCAGCGGGCGGTAAAAGCAAACACAAATAAACAAACCCAATGCATGGTTCGCGGCAATATTTCCAACATTGCGAAAAGAATATAAAAGGGACGATAAAAAAGTCCGCATCCTGTATACGAATGCTACATTACCCTTTACAATCGGCCTCATAGGGCCTAAAGCAGTTGAACAAGCCTGTTGGCCTGTCTATGGTGTTTTTAAGTTCCTACAGCCCATAGCCAGTTTTGTTCCTCACAATCGAATTATCCGCCAAGAATCAAGAATCCGCCAAGAATTACTTTTCCAGATCGATTGATACAGAGAACGCGGGCCTATCCATTTCTTCGGTACGTACTTTAAATATACCCTTCCTGAATGCCGGTTATATTTTACGGTCTTCGGGCATTTTGTAGTGTACAGCCGTGCATCCAGGGCTCATTCTTTCGACTTTTCTCACTGAGGGCTAAGGGACCTTTTCTATGGGTCTTCTCGTGAGCTCACACTGTGTTGTTAGGTGTCCATTCCAGGAGACGGCGGCGAACCAGGTCGTAATCTCGCAGGCTGGTTTTACCTAATCGGTAGTCACTGATACCTGCTGGTCTTCCCTGAATATACGAAGATGAGCAGCATGTGGAAAACCAAGTATTCGTATCTAGAGTAGATACAGCGTGGGAACATATGACCCACTTTCCCGCCATGGTAGCTCTACGTTCGTTGGTTTGCGCTGGGCCACAAATTATTCTTGTGCACTACTTCTTGAATGCCAGGCAAGAGTAGGGACAGTGTTTTCGGGGGTAGCTGTCTATGCGCGGGAGTAGGGGGTCGGGAAGTCGATTTGCAGCCAAGGGCACCAAGAGCATCAAAGGTATCATAGCTCATCTCGAATACTTCATGCCGGGGTATGGTTTTAAAAATCGCTCGCGAGATATTTTCAGTTGCGACCTCGGCAATGGAAGCAAGGGCCGGCTAGGCAGAGCTCTTGCTTTCCTTTCCTAATTCCTCCGGCAAAATGACTCAGACGGCATTCCGAGGTAAAATGTTGTTGGATGAAGAAAGGGTGGAGAATTATATAGAAGCTGCGCTGTTAATCGGTTTTTTTCATTCCTCAATCTCGCAGTTGTTCATTGCCAGCTGTCACTTCTTTAGTAAACTCTTGCGCCGTTCGTGTTGGTGTCAAACGAGTCCAGCAAAGAGCTTCGATGACCCCGCGTTTACAATAATGCGACAAATGGCGTACCGCATCGCATCACATCAACTTTCTAGCGCATCGCATTCATGCAAACCGTGCTAATGAGCTAAGGGAGTGTGTGGCATTCATTTGCCCAACAGGGGTGGATTTAGACGCGTAAGTCGACTTTCGAAGTGCATGTAAACGCGAACGCATCAAATTAGGAATTATGTCCACAACATCAGTAAGACATGCGAACACACCATTGCCTTTAAAAACGTCTTAATTGGGCGCGACACGCCAGACAACAGGACTCGAGAAAACGCCACCGAAACGCCAAAAACGCTGCCGCGACACCATATGGCGTCAAAATCGCACCCGGAGTTATTTGATATAAGTAAACGCTAGCGCATCGCATTACTCCTGATGCGCTAGGAAATGAGAGTTGCTACGGTGGCATTCTGTCGCATTCATGTAATCGCGGCTTATCACGCCCTACTTAGAGTACCCGTTGATCTCAGGCACGAACATGTCGCGATGAGGTCGCCGAAACAGACGCGCTTGTCTTCGGCAAACATTGCGCCGCATTCTTTCGATATTCGGACGGGTGGCACAATGACCTTGACGTAATGGACAATCCTGTTCATTGTTTGGAAACCGCCGCGAAGCTGGTGGAAGAAGTCGTACTGCGATTGCAGCCTTACGTCACGGTACTCGAACCCTGATCTGACCCTGTCTTTTAAAAAAACATATATATTTCTGAGCTTTCACCCTGGATTCTATGATTAAACGAGGACACCGGCTGATAATTGTCTACCTGGTCTTCCACAACTTAAAATTCAAGTCCGTAGATAAAACTAGGTACCTTTTCTGGATAATTAACCTGGGAAGCCAGTAGGTGCGTGCAGGAAGAAAAGAAAATTCAGGGGCTATGCCTAGCAGGTTACGTCTGCAACAACGAACAGGGGTGTCTACGGCCAGTGCCATAACGGAGGTGGACGTACGGGTGCAATGCGGAGTGGTAAACGTGTCTCTGCTTACCCAGCACCTATATTACCCTCTAATATTGTAACCCATTCTGTAACTTCTAAACGGGAGGATCCAACAGCATAAAGTTACAATGGAGCTTATTTCATATTTTCTTTACCCCAATCTATTTTAAGGGGTTACAGGCGTGAAGTTAAAAGCGGCGTAAGGGTTACGTCAACGATTTATAGGTTACTTCAACAAACTCTGACACGTAACATTTACGTTGTAACCTATAAAACGCCTGTAACCTATAAGAGATGCTCGTCACACCTTCTCTCCAGGCGGCTGTTGATTTCTCTATTGCATGACGGGATATAGAGAAATGGCGGCGCCCGTAGGCCCGGTGGCCGCGTTTGGCGCCACTCGAGCGTTTTTACCGCTGCGATACCCCTACGATGAAGCAAGAATTGCTGTTACAAGACTTGTGTGTCGTCGTGAATCGCGGAGGCTTCGGCGAGCCCATTTGTGACTGTCAGCGCTACACGGCCCGTTCTTCTAAGACCAGCGCCAAGTTAGAATGTTGGACCAATGCCCCGGAACCAGTGAAAGCGAACTCGTTGAGTATATTTCCGTAATGATATCCGTGTTTTCATTCAATGTATCTTTTCGCTGGGGGCTTTTCAATTTGAAATTGCAGCAATCGAGAGGGATTTTCGTTACCTGACTGGTTGCTTCGCTGGACGTTTTCTGTTCTCCATGATGGCAATTGAATAAAATCACGGGCTTGCATTCGTTGCATCAGATTAGAGCAGATGATCGGGTAAGCCCCTACATTTCTGCTCTGTATGCGCGCCTTCGTCATGTGTTGAGAATTTTGTTTACGCTCTTGGCTGCATCGGGCGCACTTGGCGAGTTATTCGGCTATGTAATAGTCAGGAAGCTCTCTTTGTATAATTGAATTTTTTCCCATTAAACTCTTATGTTATCGTGCTATTCTCAGGGTATTGTTATTTTGTTTCAGCCGTCGGGGAATGTTCATTTTTCTCGCTACATATATTCGTAATTGTGTCTAGTATATTGTTCTTTTATGAATATATCCCATTGAATACAAGATGTGGGCTGCAGAAAAGAAGTCGAATAAATGCTGCCCGAAATTTTTAAACTCGCTTTTGTCCTGAACCAGCCCCTTTTTGTGAAAGATTGCCCTACCACAGAATAACACGTTTTCATATGTAAAACACTCTTTATATTTGTCATTCGTTTACTTGAGTGGGTAAAATTGGTGTTAGACATTTTCAGATAGCGGGCTATTTTCACAGTGTTAAGTGGGTTCATTATTCTCATTTGAACAAGTCATTCGTTTCTTTATTGACGTGTTATTGCTGGGCAAATGGTTGTTTCGCGTGATCCCAGTGTAGTGCAGCAAAGCGAATTTACAGAATCGTCGTATGTATGAGCCAGCATGCAGGCTGCTTGATTCTTGTTGTTTGTTGATGATACAGAAATTATGACAAATTTGGTAACAGGATGGGCTGGCCAAATTACACAGAAATAGGTGCAGGTGTAAAACTGGGTGCTGCACCCTCATCGGTTCTTGGCTGTTCAAAAAGTGTGGTTGCATGTGGCTACCTATGCTATGACTTATCAGCACGGCGGTGTTTCTTGCAAGCCTTGAGCTGACAACCAGGACAGCCCTTCGCATGACACAAGTTGAAATGAAGTCTTATTTACGCGAAAACGACGGTATGAAAATGCAATAACTGAAACACATTCATTCAACTATTCTTTGTAAAAGTGGCAACCAGGGCTGCACAGACAAAAGTGCGATTCACTTGTAAAAATGCGAGGCCTTTCTTCATGTTTAATGGGGCTATATTTCGTATCTTATTTTGCCTCATGTTTAGTGACTCTATGAGTTTCTAACTACATGTACGTAATGAATTCACATAACGATGTCCTCAGCATGACGCTTTGTAGTTTTTAAGCAACTCTAGCTATTCTTTAAACTGGGTATATTTCCAGAGCGGACAGAAAAAGAGCTCTTTTTTGAAAAGAGCTCTTAAAACGAAAAAGAGCCCATTAAGAAAGCTCCAGTTGTTAGTGAGTGCTTGTGTTGTGTTCTTTTCTTCGTTTTGTCAAGTTTGCGGTGTTCTTTCATAATGAATGTATACCAACTGCCCAGCTGAAAGCCAATTGCATTTTAACCCAAATACCCCTTCGAGTCAATACAGGTACAGACCTCCTAGAAATGCCACTTGAAGATCGGTGCAACTTCTAAATGGATCCACTCCAACAACACATCTGGGCGAAGAAAAATTGTAAGCCTGCAATTCCTTTTTACTGATAGCCGAGGAAGAAACCACCGATCAGAACACTTTCTTGTTCAAGATGAAACTGCCAGTACGAAGGGGGTGCTCAGGGGGATGTTTAGGTACAGCCAAAAATCGGACGCAGATGGTGACAGCATCGTGAAAGCACGTTTCCTGTGTTTAGTGTGACGTTCGCTCTGTTTTGTGTACTTGTGATTCCACGTGAAGACGCGGAAACGTTTTTGTTTTCTCGTTTGCAAATGCATGTGCGGCACCCAAGTTTGTCTCGTAGCCCAAATTTCCTGCCTCTTCTGGATGAGCATGCAGAAACATTGCGCGAGATTAACTGGAACATGGCCGAAATAAAATTCGAGAAGGTTAGCCAGTATGACCACAGTGGCTTAGCTTTTTCTGAACAATGTGGCTAAATTACTCTGTGTAACGATTACTGCAATGATGTTAATTTATTTGAAAGGCCCTTAATCACTACAACCCTGGGGTGGCCTTTCATTTCATTCTCTGTTCTCCGCCTTCATTTTCGTACAATATATTTTTTGTACTTCCCATGCCCATGGTTTGGTGTGAGGAGCTTCTGCTTGCACTGGATTTTGTTATTTTTCTGAAATTTTCTGTAGATTGCTTTTCAAAGTTGGGAAATCCAAGTGACGGCCCCTCAAATATATATACCTCCATCTACGACAGCCACAAACAAGTTATTCTGACGACCTCGGGAAATCTTCAGCGTGCCATGATTTTAGGCCATGTGTACTACAGAAATTGCGAAGCTTATCTATTTGAATTTTTCGAAGTTGCTTTTAAATGCAGTAATTTATAGATCCAATTGAAAGTTTGTCCAAAAAAGACATGGCAATCGGCCTAAAAACTTGTTGGTCTCCATAATTAACGATCGTGGTAATAACAACTCTGGTCGAATTGCAAAGAGGAACCTAAGAGCGAAGTGTAAAGATGGATTCGTAAACACGAATTAATTCCCAGTCTAACATTGCAGACTGTGAGTTACATGGAGAATGTAGCGATAATGACCGTAAACACTGCTTTGTATGAAACAGTGATTTTGTAATAAATGTTCTTTCTACTTTCCGACATTCTGCGTTTTTTCTGTGCGGAACCATGACAATAACGCTGTGTTGGTTAAGGTAATATCTGAGAACATGTCAGAAATTTAGCTCAAATTAGAGTTCGTCTAAAATTGTTCAATAGTAGTATTCAAACAATTCGAAATACTTTTTATACATCAGTGCAAATATTGAGGTAAACTGTATATTTGGTCATGCTTGGGAAACTGTTCACGCAACATTTGTTAAATAGGTTTAATAAGATATATGAATAAACTGAATTTTACCTGTAAATATTAAGCAACATAGGAAAAGCCTAACACTCATTAGAAGACAATAATACCGTTGGGGTGGTTCACAGCTGTGATTTTTAAGAAATAACCGACAGGTGTTTTATAATAATAAATTTTATTGTTCAAAACTACTGATGTCAAACTTCTGGAAATGTGCTCCTAATTACTGTGCAAACATGTGGGCGTCCACTGCAATCCTTTTTTGATAATATTGACCTAAGTTTTCACACAAGAATTTTTGGTTTAAGGTTATTTTATTACAATTTTGAAGTATGCTACCAAGTGCACGTTTCCACTAAAGTTTCGTTTTACTAACGCTTAAGGTTGTTTAACTAAAGCTCGAATTCATGCCCTCAGCATAATAAAAGAACTATCATGCATGTTTGATGCTCGTTTCTTAAACAGCACAAAGCTGACGCAAACATCAAATTCAGTTATGCCTGTTCATAAGACTAAAGCGTTGCTATACTCGCGAAGATTTTCGTGTAACCTGGGTAACGATTGTCGAACAGGTAATGCAATGCATATTTTAACAGAACATTTTCTAGCTTTCACCATCATATTACAGCCTATCTACGCCCACAGCAAGGCAAAGGGCTCTCCCATTATTCTCCAATTACCTCGGTCCTGTGCCAACTGTGACCAATTTATCCCCGCAAACTTCTTGATCTCATCTGCCCATCTAACTTCCTGCCGCCCCCTGCAACGCTTGCCTTCTCTAGGGATCCACTCTGTTACCCTTAATGACCAGCGGTTATCTTGCCTTGGCATTACATGCCCTGCCCACGTCCATTTCTTCTTCTTAATTTCAACTAATACATCTTTAACACCCGTTTGCTCCCTGACCCACTCCGCTCTCTTCTTGTCCCTTAATGTTACACCTATTATTTTCCGCTCCATTGCCCGCTGAGTTGTTCTAATTTAAGTTGAACCCTCTTAGTGAGCCTCCAAGTTTCGGCCCCGTAGGTGAGTACCGGTAAGATGCAGCTGTCATAAACTTTATCTTCAGCGACAACGGTAGGCTGCTATTCATTATCTGAGAATACCTGCCATATGCACCCTACCCCATTCTGATCCTTCTAATTATCTTTGCCTCATGGTTGGGATCTGGGGTCACAACTTGGCCTAAGTGGATATATTCGCTTACCACTTCCACTGCCTCGCCACCTATCTCCAAACCGCTGTGCTGTCCCGAGGTTATTGATCATTACTTTAGTTTTCTGCATATTAATTTTCAGGCCCACGGTTCTACTCTGTTCGCCCAGTGCGGAAAGCATGCTTTGCAATTCGTCCCCTGAGTTACTTAGCAAGGCAACGTCATCAGCAAATCTGAGGTTACTGAGGTATTCTCCATTAACCCTTACTCCCACCGGTTCCCAATCCAATGTTCTGAATACTTCTTGTAAACATGCTGTGAATAACGTTGGAGAGATTGTGTCTCCATGTCTGATACGCTTCCTTATAGGTATTTTACTGCTCTCCCTATGGAGGATGATGGTAGCTGTAGACCCATTGTAGATATCCTCTAGTATTCTTATATAATGCTCATCTACCTCTGGTTCCTCAATGCCTGAATGACTGCTAGGGTTTCGACCGAGTCAAATGCTTTCTCATAATCTATGCGGGCTATATATAGGGGTTCAGTATACTCAGCGCACTTCTCTATCACCTGATTGATCGTGTGAATATGGTCCATTGTTGAATAACCTTTACGGAACCCTGCTTGTTCTTTAGGTTGACTGAAATCTAAGGTTGCAGAAATTCGGTTAGCGATTACCTCGGTAAATACCTTGTAGACGACTGACAGTAAGCTGATAGGCCTGTAATTTTTCAAGTCCTTCATGTCGCCTTTCTTATGGATTAGGATGATGTTCGCGTTCTTCAAAGGTTCCGGTACCATTGCCCTCATTAGGCATTTCGTATTCAGGTTTTCCAGTTTTTCAAGTACAATTTCTCCGCCATCCTTCAAGAGGTCTGCTGTTATCTGATCCTCACCAGGTGCTTTGCCCCCTTTCATTTCTTTCAAACCTTCCTTACTTCTTCGGTCGTTACTGGTGGGATGTCTATCTCCTCTGAACTACTGTCTTGTTCGGCATTATCCTGGATATCCCGGGTACTGTGCAGATCCCTATAGAGCTCTTCGGCCACTGTGACTATTTTATTCCTATTTGTGATGACATTGCCTTGCTTATCCTTAAGTGCATACATCTGATTTTTCCCCACGCCAAGACGTCTCTTCACTGCTTTCAGGCTGCCTCCGTTATTTACAGCGTATTCGATCCCCTCCATATTATACTTCCGTATGTCAGCTGTCTTATGCTTATTGATTAACTTCGAGAGCTCTGCTAGTTCTATTCTGTCAGCTGCGGTAGAGATTGTAATGGTTTGCCGTTTCCTGATTAAATCTTTCGTCTCCTGTGAAGGTTTACCAGTATCCTGTCTAGCCATAGTGCCCCCGACTTCAACTGCACAATCCGTGATAATGCGTGCAAGGTGTGGCTGGCTTCCTGTGTTGTAAGCTCGGCTCCCTCGTTAAGAGCGGAATATCGGTTCTGCAGCGCGATCCTGAATTCTTCTACTTTACGTCTTACTGTTAGCTCATTTATCGGCTTCTTTCGTACTAGCTTGTTGCGGTCCCTCTTTAAATCTAGCCTAATTCAAGATCTTACCATACGGTGGTCACTACACCTTACCCTTCCGAGCACTTCCGCATCCTCCACGACGCCAGGGTTATTGCATATTATGAGGTTTATTTCATTTTTGTGCTCCCCATTCGGGCTCCTCCAGGTCCACTTCCGGCTCTCTCGTTTACAGAAGAAGGTATTCATTATGCGAAGGTTATTCCGTTCTGCAAACTCAACTAGTAGGTCCCCCTGCTATTTCTACAGCCCAGACAATAGTTCCCAACTGCCTTGTCTCCTGCCTGATTCTTGCCTACTTTAGCATTGAAGTCCCCCATAACTACGGTATACTGTGTTTTTACTTAGCCATTGCCGATTCCACATCTTCATAGAGGCGTTCCACTACTTGGCGTGGCTGGATGGGGGCGCGTACCTGACAGGTGCCTCTTATTGAGGCTAATTACAAGACCTGCTGCCCTTTCGTTAATGCTATAGTATTCGTCTATGTTGCCAGCTATGCTTTTATTGACTAGAAATCCCACTCCCAGCACTCTTCTGTCCTCTAGACCACGGTAACATACGACGTGCCCATTTTTCAGCACCGTAAGGGCTTCGCCTGCCCTCCTAGCCTCGCTAAGCCCTATTACATCCCATTTACTGCCCTCTAATTCTTCGAACAACACCTCGAGACTTGCTTCGCTAGATAAGGTTCGCGCGTTAAACGTTGCCAGGTTCAGATTACATTGGCGGCCTGTCCGGATCCAGGGATTCTTAGCACCCTCGCTGCGTCACAGGTCTGACCACCGCCGTGGTCAGTTGCTTCGCAGCCGCTGGGGACTGAGGGCCGAGGGTTAATTGGTGTATTCATGGGAGGTTGTGGCCGTTACTACACCAGGGTGGCCAATCCTGCTCTGGTGAGGGAGTGCATTGCCGGCAATGGTCGCCGGGGTCAGGCCGCACCCCAAGCCCCTTTGTGCAATTCCATCAATACGCGGATTTTTTTTTAATCCGGTGGGAATTGTCCGGCACCGGGATTCGAGCCACGGTCCTTCTGCACGCGAGGCGGGTGTTCTACCTCTATGCCATCGCTGCATTCATCTAGCTTTATAGCGCCACAACTTGAAGAATTATAAAAGTAACTTCTCTTTTAGCCACAGCCGTGTGGCCGGCAGTTTTTTTAAGGGCCGAAAAAAGACAACTGAGGCTTTCCGAGTTCAGACGGTGCAATGGACAGCATGGTCGCACATATCGTCTTCCACTAAAGCAATGTTTGTTTACCACGCGGGAAAGGCGCCTTCGGGGTCTCGCCTCAGAGGCACCGGTGAAAGCGCGCGTGGCACGCAACATGCCACCTTCCAAAGGTGTGGCCTTGGACGGTGGTAGGTGTCGCTTACATAAAGATATTCATGCTGAATACTGCAAAGTTACCGATATCTAAGTAACCTTTACGTGTATACGTATATAAAGGTTACTAAGATGTAGGTTACTTTTGTACCTTATAAATTATAGGTTACGAAAAATCGAAAATGTGCAGCTCTATTGATGGTTACCCAAGTTTAGAGTGTACGATAGGAGCGAAGGATTCAACAGCCGATATCGATGGAAGACGAAAAGAAAGCGGTATTTATGCGAGCGTGTGCCACAAAAGCGAGCAACCAGGAAACCTCATCGAATTCGTGAATTCTTCCGACGAATCATGCTTCCCCTTCGGATGTTTCTACGTTAACAGTCCAATACACTAGAAACTGAGGAACTCTTTGTGCGTGTCGTCTGACGGTCACCACCTTAGAGCAGCCGCCCTCCTGAACTATATATCTAGGCACTCGTCACGTAGAGCCATTTTCAAAATACCTTAGCGTACAGCTGCATAAAACTGGATGGGCCTCACCAAGGCCACCAGATTTTTTGAATCGAAATACTAGTGCGCAAACATGACACCGATTGAAAAACAGCAGCAACAGAAAAATCAGAACCAAAATCAAAGCCACTCTATACTGCACATCTGCACAGTCATCAGAGCGGTGAAGACTTTGTTTTGGTGTCGCTATGTTTAAAATGCGTCCCGTACTCTCCGATGCACACACATTGCTAAATTATGTCAAATATTTTTTTCGTGCTCTGTAGTTAGCAGTGTAGCCGATCGTGAGTGATCAGCGTGGACTCGCAGGAGAGAGACACCAAATTTAAACACCCCTACTAATGTATCCACAAACTTTTATTGAAGTCATCGACTGCAACCACAAGGGTAGTTTCATAGCAACTAAGCAATGAGCAACCGTGCGACGACGGTCAGAGAACACCAATGCAGTTATAATGGTCCTAATGAGAAAGCAATAAAGTCCGGTGTAACACCTGTGACGAATGTCTTCCGTGCCGGATTTTCAACGTATTTCTTTTTGTTTCCGCTCTTCTCGAATTGTGTCGTAATTTACTCTTCCCTTACTCTTTGCATAGGCTTTCATATCTTGTTTGAAGGTTGTTTGCTCCAGACACTAAGCGCTCCGTAAAGCCCTCTTTATCACGCATTAGGTTCAAATACATTTGAAGCCATGGTAGCTAGGAGGTAGGGGCATCGACATATATAGGGTACAGTACCTAATATAGGTTCCGGAAAGCCCAGTTTGCCGGGCGAGCACAGCTTCAGCCGCGGTAAACCCGCACAACTCTCGGTTGGTCCAGCCGTGCCGACCTCCTTCAGCGGGCGTGATCTCAACTTCGCAACAACGTGTGTGATTGATTTATCAGCGTGTGTATCTAATACGTACTACAACGAAGTCATGTCAAAATGTTATATACCAGGGGGAAGCCTAAAAATAAACACGGCTCCTAAAGAGTTCTCTTTCCTTGCTACGAGCCGCAGGTTGACACAACTTGGACAAGTATGTCAAGGGTTTCGCATTCTCGCAGGGATTTTTCTTACCGTTTTTGTCAGACACGAAGCCGGGGTAACTGCATTTTGAAAGGAACACAATTGCGAACGGATTACGTTCTGCTGTGATGTACGAGCAGCGTGTCGTCGTCAGGTTATAAGGCTGTTTAGCAAGCGATAATTACATATAAGTGCCAAATTCATTTGTTCACAACGTGGCCCCCAAACACGCTTACAACACCGTAGTTCATGTAGCCAGCGGATCTACTCTGTTTTCTTTAATATTTCGTGCGTTTATAACCAACCAATAAATAAATATAACTAAATATGGGGCGGATACTTAGGGCGCTGCCTTTCGGAACTGTTTCGTCAGCTTATGGATAGCACAAGTCCATCGTGCCTTCTTCCAAAAGACCTATAAAGTTGGTTATATTACACTGAAAAGCAAACAAAAATACTTATTAGAAGCACAACAATAAAACTTGGATATATATAAATGCAGAACAAAATTTTTTCCGTGCGAGGAGATGGCAGAGGAACAGGTGATTTACCCCTTTCGTTGTAATTGCAATCATTCCGGAGCAGTGAGGGTGTCTTCAGGGAACTCGTGTTTCTTTTGTGAGTTTTGCTGCAAAGCTGTTCACCGTAATAAAAGCGCTAAAATTGCATTCTAATTGAGGTCTCACGAAATAGCCATTAGACTAGGGAGACAAAAAACACCGAATGTGAATAATCTGTTTCGTGCGACATACCTAATAGATGTCCTGCCTAATCCTCCGCCTTCTCCTCCACCCTAAGACAATTCTTTGATCAGATTGTTGCGAAATCTTTCTTTGTTGAGGGAGTAATTTCATACAGCTGGCATGCTGGAACACTCCTGCAATAACGTGAAATTTCTTGGCAGAGGGTGCAACGTAGACGCAAAGCTACCATTTTTCCCTACACGTAAAGGTGGAAACCAGAATATTATGTCTTGCTTTGCTCCTGCATAGCCCAACGACGATACATGAAAAGCAGAAAGCACATTAGGCCGGATACAGCGCATTAGTTTTTGTTTGTTTCATTGTAACTCACGTATTCGATATAGGGAATGGATTTACAGTTGTTGATACTTCGTTACTAAGTATGTTGTCGATACTTCAATACTATGTAAGCAGCAAAAAAAAAGCCATTGTACTCAGTCAGAAACCTGTCGGAAAGGCAGAGCAGTGATTCGCATAATAGGCTCCGGCACCGTTATGCACTCAATCTTACCACCCATCACGTTCTTAGCCGCCCTCTCTCAATCCTCTACTGGTGAATTCAACGGAGGTTTGTCTAACCCATTTCAAGTTTCCCGCCTTTGCAGGGCTCGCGCACCACTGCCTGAAACTGCACCAGAGGGAGTTCTGTTCTTTTTCTGCTTGCTTATCTTCTCGCACGTTCCGGGGTTGCACTGCCCCTTTTTTTCTTTTTGCTGAGTATCGTAAAAACACCCCGACGAGCGTTTCGAACTTAAAGAATGGGGGCGCTTCCGGTAAGTACGTGTATATTACGTGAACTGTACGTTCAGTTTTCTTTGCGCTAAATAACGGGGAGATCTATTACAAGCGCAAGCAGTTCACAAAATTCGAACGCTTATGTCTATATAACTCGCCTGCCTTACGAAACTTATGTGGGACGCCCCAACGGCAGCTGCTACAACGGAACGCTGTGGGGCACTGCTTGTGTCTAGCGAGAAAGCTACGACGGCAACACAAGCCCCTGAAGAGCTGTGCACCTAAAACTGCGAATTACGCACATTTACGAGCATGAAGCGTAATATTCAGATCAAAGACCAATATGTAACACCCATGTGGTTCATAGTATTTGGGCAGTCCAAACGCAATCACATGGATGGAATACGCTGCGCAAAACAGCGCACCACGTCTGATATATTTTGAAACAAACTCTCCTAATTTGTGTAATTCAAAAAGGTAAATGACCGTTTCTTTTGGATTTAAACTTGCAAATTTTCAGATGGTTGTGCTGCTAGCGGCTACACAAGCGTTTCTCTTCCGGCGTTACCCCCATCTCGTTTCCATTGGCCTTCCCGTATTCAAGTTCAACCGAGGAAATCGTACTTCATTCAAAGGCTCTTCTTGCAGAATGAGTCTTAATCCAACCGTTTTAAATTCATAAACATGATAGCCTGGGGGTTACCGACCCGCTGCGGCACATACCTGCGTCGGTAGCAGCTTCCATGTGGAAATACGGCGCTCTGCTGTGCCTATCACCAAGGCAAAATTTACCGAACGAGAAACTCATTTCACAAAAATCTCAAAATTTAACGAACGAAAAACTCATTTCATAGTAATCTCAAAATGCATTTGAATTAGGTATATCCATATCCGCGCATAGGATTTCAAATAACGGATAAACGCACTCTAGTTACACAATGTGCGTGCACATAAGTGCCACAAAATAAAAAAATATAGAAAAATTTATAACTTTCCTTTATAGCTTTTCACTTTATTGAAAATTACCTTGGCATAAATTGACCATAGATTGGTTTTATTAAAATAACAAGCCCAGATGCCTCACTGCTTGTGCAAAAATAATTTTTAATATTTCACAATTACGCACTATTCACAGTTTTCAAAGTTGTCTGTTTTCATACAAAACAACAGCGCATTAGTTTTGTGCGTACTCAGCAACCATGTGAATAATTTACAATAAGTGTAAAATACATCTCAAATCAGTAGAGTCAAGGTCTGCGCCAACACTAAGTTTGTCTCTTGCATTATGACGCCCCACACTTAAGTGTGGTTGTATCTTTCGACGAGGTTCATTCTATCCCAAAATAGTTCTATATTTAGAGCCAAACTTACCAAATAAAGACGGCAAGTGCCTATTTTTATTGTCACGAGCATTTTCGTAAGGATAGAAGCAAATATCTACTCATTTTATGATAACCAGAAGGCGCAACAGACTAGGCTTTCTATTATTGTTGTTGTTCGTAATTTGTCGTCTCCTTTAACGAAGTTCACTAATGAAATATTTCCTTTAATTTCGAACCCTTTGATATTCAGAGCGATCATTAAAGAAAGGTTGTCGCTAAAGGCGGAGCGCACAGCGGCGCGAGAGGTCCGCGTCGCTATCAGGTGGCATTTAACGAAAACGCAGGACGTAAACTGGTACATGTGCTTGGTGAGTGCACCACCTGTCTTCGCCGTTTCTACATGGGCTCGTAGCGCAATCGGTAGACTCCGTTACTATATTAGTTCCAGGTTCGAATTCTGGTGGAGCCAGTAACTTCTTTTATTTCTTCGCGGGAATTTTTTGTTGGCACCAACGGTCGCGAAAAAACGTTTGGGGGTAGGGGTAAAAGCTTTGCTTTAAAAGTAAAAACTGTCACCAACGCTCACTAGAGCTCCCGAAATCGGGCAACCGTGTAGTGGGCGATGGCTAGCCTATTTCTTGCGCCTACCAACGAAAGAAAAGATAACGCCAGCCAAGCTATAAGGTGAAGGTTGATCATTGAAAAAATAGAGGAGGCGATAGAGTTGATATCAGCTGGTTCCCTAACGTGGGGAATTACCAGAGCGTTTTTAAATTGGGTGATACAGTCACCGTAACACGTCATCAGCGGATGTTGCACTGGCACTAGACTTCTGGCGCACCATGAGCGCTGCGTTTCGGTTTCATGCGGGAAAAATACTTTATTTTCGCGGTTTGCAGGGCTCTACAGAGTGATTTTTTTCTTTGCTTTAAAAATACATCGGTTATCGTCGTCTTCGTGGCTCCAAACTCGCCATCGGCAATCACCGCCAAACTTCAATAATTAAATTGTTCATTACATGATTTTTGTTTAATATGTAATTCGCATGTTTCTCATAACTGCTGACATCCGCGTACCTGATAGCTTGTTTATTCCTATTTTTCTTAAAAAGCCTACCTTCATAAATTTTTGAGTGTTCACTGAAAAACCCTGTATAAGGAAGGCATTGCGGCAATAAATCTTGATGTACAAAGTTGGTACGATGAGGAGCCATTCGTTTTCGCGCTTTTTCTGAAAAATCGGCAGGAGGAATGCACTAATTCAGCGAACTTTTTCCTCACCGCAAACCGCGCGTTTACCGGGTACGTGCGGTGTCAGTGATGTGTTAGGACTACCTGTCGACGTGTAGCCGCATATTTCGGTTTATTGATAGTCGGTTTATTGATAGTGAGTTGTGATACCAGAAAACTAAATGTTTTGTCTTTTCTAGACAAGTTCACAATTTGAAATACCGCCTTGTTTGGCGTGGAAGAACGTCGCTGATCGGTACAGTATCCCAGCCAGCACCCTCTTAACGATTGCGAGAGCGGAAAAGAGCATTAAGTTCACGAAAAGGCGCCATTTCAGCAGACGTGAGGCTTTGAAACAGGTTAACGCACAGAAAAGTGCCAACTTCAAAAGTGATTCTTGAGCTATGTTTGTGACTACGATGATAAGTGACCATAGTTCATTGGAGTGTCGGGTACTGACTAATTCGTGGGAAAGTAGCAGGCGCAAATCAGGCAGTTTTTCACTGTGAAATAAATCCTTTATTGCTGCGTTTGCCGTCATTGATGTGACGCATTTGGCTTAGTTTCTGCTTGATTCACGCGAGCTTTATTTCGAAACCCGCATGTAATGAAATCCTGCATGTAATAAAATGTTGGTAACTTCTGTAAACCTCGTTATATCCCAGATTAAGTGTGATGTAATATGTTACGAGCCACTTTTAAAGTACGTGCATAACGAAGACGCCGTCGGCGCAATTAAACCAAAAACTTCCTTTCACGCTCTATTTGCGGAACTAAGCACCAATATTATTCTTGGGCTTCCAATAAAGGAATCATATAGGTTTTACACTGAAAATTCACAATGAAAAGCGTACAAAGAAAAGAGTCCTCTCCCACTTCGGATATCATCATCAGCCTGGCTACACCCACGGCATGGCACACGCCTCTGTGAAAAATCTCCTATTACAGCGCTCCTCTGCTAAGTGAGAAATTTTATCAACGCAAATTCTTCGACCCCATCTGCCCAATTATCTGCCGCCCCCTGCCACGCTTGCCCTCCTTGGGATCGACTCTGTTACCGTTAATAATCCACAGTTATCTTTCCTTCGCAATACGTGCGCTGCTCACGTCTCTTTAGTCTTAATATCTAGTAATATGTCTAAAGCGCGTTTGCTCCCTCACCCACTCCCGTCTCTTCTTGTTCCTGAACGTTACGCCTATCATCTTCCGTTCCATTTCTCGCTTAGTCGTCCTCAATTTAAGTCGAACCTCATCAGAGAGCCTCCATGTTCTTGGCCCGTAAATGAATACCGCTTAGATGCAGCTGGTATACACTTGAATATTCAGGGACAATGACAGGCTGCCCTTCATCATCTGAGAATAAGTGCCGAATGTACTCCCCCCATTGTAATCCATTCGAACATCTATGCCTCATGATCAGGATCCGGCGTGAATACTTGACTGACGTCATGATTTGCAATTCGTCCCCCGAGTTACATAGGAAGGCAGTGGCATCAGCAAATCTCAGGTTACTGGCACTCTTCATTACGCTCACGCCCACCAGCTTGAATTAAATGTTCGGAATACCTGTTGTAAACATAGTGCCAATAACCGTGGTGATATTGTATCTCCATGTTTGTCAACTTTCCTCATAGGAATTTTGCTGCTCTCCCTATCGACGAATATCGTAGCATTGTACCCATTGTAGATATCCTCTAGTATCCTTACGTAATGCTGTTCTACACCCTAATTCGCAATGCCTGCATGACTGGTCAGGTTTCTACCGAGTGAAATGCTTTCTCATAATCTAGAAAGGCTAATACTAGTATTTCACTATGCTCCACGCATTTTCCTGCCATATGATTCATCGTGTCGATAATATCTCTCGTTAATAGTCTGTTCGAAACTGTGCTTGTTGGTTAGGTTGACTAAAATCTAAGGTGTGAGACATTCTGTTCGCGATTACCCTGGTAAGTACCCTGTAGACGATTGACAGCAACCTGATCAGCCTGTAATTTTTCAAGTCCATGATGTGACCTTTATTTTGGATTAGGATGATGTTTGAAACGGACGGTATGATTCAAGTGATTTGAAGCGGTGGCTAAAATATCAAGAACGACAGCGTTTTAAATGAACGTTCGCGTAGCAGTGGCTGTCAAGCGTGCACATAAATAATCTTGCCATGGCAATTGCGCAAATTTATTGCATCACGAATGATATTTCCTCACACGACTGTTGGAGCAGCTTTCCGTTTCTTGGACAACATAGGTATCCCGCTTTCATTCCAGCCACGTAAAAAAAACAATTTGCCGAAGCTGGCTCGGTTCTTTTTCGAGTGCTGCCGTTCTCCAGTTGGCCGGGAGCCGTATTAACCCGGTATTCTCGACTATCTGAGCAAAATCGATGCACAGCAGGGGAACAGGCGCCTCATGGTTTGTCAACTCCTCTTGTCGCTCTATCACCTAGCTCGTGCGCAGACGCGCCCTTTCTCTTTTTTGAGATCGCCGCCGAGTCTGCTTCCCCAACAAGTTGCTGCGAAAGTTGGGAAAGTAAACGGAAACTGCACCTTCCTTCAGTGTATGCCCGGTCGATCTCGACGACTTTACGTTAATGATACCTATACGTCTTCGCAACGTCCTTTTAAAGAAAATGAAGTCCACATACCTTGCGCGTTTTGCTTAGCTCTTTCACCGCGCGGGGAAATAAGGATCCGATGGCGGCGCTAAAAAGTGACGCTTCTGAGTGTTGCTTCTGTATCTGCTCGTACAGCCAGGTGCGGAGCACGTTGGCATTTCGGTAAGCCGGCTCATCAAAGACGTATTGACGGAGTCAATGAAATCCTCGATGAAATCGGCACTGTTCAATAGCGTCACAAACTGTACACGCTGAAAGGCCAAGGTTCGCGCACAGGGGTGAAAAACAAACGTAAATGAAAGGAAGAAACTTGTAGAGAAACGCCATTACTCAGCCTACTGGAGCACGCTATATGCTATTCTGGAGGAGTGGACTCAGAAGAACCACTACAAGGGGCAAAGAAGTTTTATTGCCTTCTGTTTATTGTAACAGTTTGCTTCCAAGAATGTACACAATTACCAGATGTGTGCGCCCACCCACGCTCGGAAGGAAAGCATAACTGAAACCGCATGTGAGCGCCGGGATGTCAGCGCGCAAGAAAAGCTCGGTGCGCTTGAACCTAGAGCAGGCACGGAGAAGAATCCAGCACCACATGAGAACGTCGACTTGCCGGAGCGCGCGTGCAACGCCGTGCAAACGCAGCGCGCGCACGATAAAAATGGCAGAAAAGTATAACAAAACTACGTGACGTGACACGTTACGTAAGGTTGGTGGTCACGTGATTTTTTTCGCTGTTGGACTCTTTCGCCCTCATGCAAATGCCGCCCCTCCCGTAGCGTACGTTCCGCCCCGGCATCTCGGGTTGTGACCAGCTAGCTCTGGCTGCGTACTCGAAAAGAAATAACTGTTCTCGGAAGTTGCTCAACGTTGTTGCCGCGCTATTCCAGTTCGCGATTTATTTGAAACGGGCCTATTATGCAAGGAGATGTATGTACGCCCAGTAATTTTTAGGGGGGTAAAATACCAATAATAACGACAGCATTTTAAATGAGTTTTCAGGTCGCAGTAGCTGTCAAGTGGGCACACGAATTCGCTTGCCATGCCAATTGCGCAAATTCGTTGCAGCACGAATGATATTTCCTTATAGCCATGCGCAGCAACTGCATGCTTTCTTTATGAAAGACATCCGCGTATCCTTTGTAGCTTTAAAAAATCAAATTGTTCCGCCGGTTAAAGCTAACCCGAAATCCCGGATAAATTAGGAAGTTTTCTATTGAGATTTGAATATCATGTTTTCTGGTTATATTGTTAGAATTAAGAATTTTTGTTTTTGTTCACTAGTCTGCTTTGTTTGAATAATAGTTCTTTAACATGGGTAGCTGTTTTCACACTTCTACATATCCATGGCCCCATTAAAAACCGCATTTAAATAAGAGAGGCCAGCACATAGCACCTATAGAAGGTAAAAGATCGGAGACAAAATTTCCGACATTAGCAATATTTTGACATGTAGGAGTTGTCGTAAATGAGGGCTTACCTTAGTATGTTTCCGCAGGTTACAATAAAGCTAGAAATACATTATTTTTTGGAACCTTACTGTTCGGAGAGACAGACATGTCTTCACATCAGTTTGCAAATATTTTAAGGTTATAACTGAAACGTTAGAGAAACTAGTAAAGTCTAGTAAATAACTATCGTGTACTGCTGGCCGCCCTAGCCACCAATTCCGGCATATGTTTTTCCAAGAATTCTAGAATACCTTAACCTTGTACTTGCCAATGTTCCAAAATTGGAACACACAAGCCTTGATTTTCTATTTCCCTTCCAAATGTACCGTATTTCCATATTTTTGTTTTCGCACACTCACTGATGTTTCTGGAAAACATTACAATTTTATTTCTTGTTAACAAGCTATTTCAGGCTTTGAACAAATGTTTACAAACAGGCATATTTTGTGTTTCTTCACCACCGCATGATTGTTGCGACATTTTGCTGGAAATATAATGCAGCAATGTTCAAAGCAGAACCAAAATATCGAAAAATAGCGATTACTCAACGAGTAATAAAAAAATTATAAAGACACTCTAGCTTTCTGTTCAGAGAGTTTTGTGTGAATGTTGCTTTCTTGGAACAGTGGCGTTTCAGAGAGCAAGAAACACAGGGACCCACGACCGCATTTTGCGACACGTTTTTTCTCGTTTTCACGTGTTGGTGGCGCCCTGTTGTTAACACTTTCAGAAGTTTGAATGCTACCTTTCCCGCCTTTCCCTGGCGTTATTTATGGTTCTCTGGCATGTTAAAGGAGCGCCATTGAACTGCAGCGAATAGCCTTCTCAGTCCTCGTGAATGTAAGTGGGGAGCGACTTTATAACTAGTGTTTTTTTGTGCTACCATAGTTCTGTACAACAAAATGTTATTAATAGGTTATGGCACAACGCTTCCTGACTTTGGAAGCTCAATTAACCTTTTTTTAGCACTTTCTGACGAGGTGCGCGAAGGTGCATCTAAATAACAACTGCCGCCTGATGAGGATGGCAACATTCATGACGAGGAGCACGTGCAGGAAAAGGACTTTTCTGAAGTTGTTCCCGGGGATATTTGCAGGTGTGCAGAAGTTATGCAGTCAGCAATGAAGATGTGTCGCCTACTGAATGTCTGAGTCTGAGCCACGACGGAAAACGCCAGCGTGAAGGCAACTGACTGTAGAAAAGGGAC
The DNA here is from genome assembly GCA_013339765.2 of Haemaphysalis longicornis. Classification (NCBI taxonomy): domain Eukaryota; kingdom Metazoa; phylum Arthropoda; class Arachnida; order Ixodida; family Ixodidae; genus Haemaphysalis; species Haemaphysalis longicornis. Next base: position 27,032 of record JABSTR010001285.1, read on the forward strand.
ACAAATTTTACGCCATATCTGGAAAAACGAAACCCGCACAGTCGTCGCTTGGTTCAGACTGGGCGACCATGTCACATTGCAAAAAAAAAACATGTAAGCCTTTCTTCGGTGCTGGACTGGCCTTGAAATCGCTGCACAATAAATGACAGTGACGTACAATTGGCTTCATCGTATAAATATATTGGAATATATATAACCTCTGATCTGAGCTGGAACTCACACATAGAGTACATCACCAATAAATATTTTAAAAAATTGGGCCCCTAAATCCTCGATTGCACCCTGCGAGCTTGAACACTAAACTTCTTTCATATACTTCGCTTATTAGACCATCGTTGGAATATGCGTCAGTTATCTGGAACCCGCATTATCATTACCTAACAAATTACTTGAGTCTGTGCAAAGCCGCGCGGCAAGGTTTATCGCGTCATCTTACTCACGTCTTCAGAGCGTATCTACCCTAAAGAATTCCTTAAACCTCATGCCACTCGCCATGCGCAGAAAATCTAATCGACTGGTCTTTTTCTACTCCGTACTTCACCAGGCTTCTTCATCTTCCCAGTTTCACCTTCCAACTGCCAGTTACGTTTTCTCCAGACTAGACCACTCCCGTAATATCGAAGAATTTTTTTGCAAAAACAAACAAATACCAAAATTCACCTCTTGTCCTGTGGATTACAGAATGGAATACGTTGCCTGAGCACATAGTATCTTCAACAAACTTAATATCTTTTCAAACGGCGCTATTATCATATCTACAAAATGAGTGCCTTGCGCAAATAGATGCAGCTTGACTGTATCAGTTTCAAGCCCAGTGTTACATGTTCCTTCATTGCTCCGTCTATGTTATGACTTGGTGTAAAATGCTCAAGTGTGTTAAAGTGTTAAATGCTCAAGTGCTGCCTTGCTCTTTTAAAGCACATTTTGTGTCCATTGTTAGCCTGATATCAAATTTCTAATGCAAAAATTGTATTGCTTGCCTTGTATAGGTCAATCTTCTATGTTTTTGTTTGTATACTCATCGTGTGTATATTATCTGTTAAAGTTTTGTTTTTCTGATCCCCCCTATGTAATGCCCTTCGGGCTTTTAGGGTATCTGAATAAATAAATAAATAAATAACTAAAATGAACCACTGGCCAGCCAGACCCCTACGCTGTTGCTAGAGACATCTCCTGAGCTTGCGAACATGATCCCATCTAATTTGAATACCTTGGTTTACTGGCTGACATGACTGCAATGTACTTACTCCAAAGGGTGGCGACGAGGGACAAGGTACCTCGTACCCGCAACGCAGGAGACGTGTCCAGCAGTGTAAAAAAACAAAAACTAACCAGTGCCACGACTGCTAAAAGCGGCTGCCACAGCAAGTGCTTCGCATACTACCACGGCATGCGAAATGCTGACGGATCTCAAGCGAGGACGATATTAAAGATAATTGTTTTCAGTCGTTATACTCTTCGGAGTCACTTCAGAAAGCTGAAGGCTTGTCTTCGGTTACAAAGAGCAAGCGATTCCACTTTGAAGTCAATATTATTTGCACGAGAGAACGTTTTGCGTTTTGTATATTTGAAACGCCAATGTTCCAAACATGGAACATTTTCAAAAAGTGCTAAGCCATTGCGATCGCCCCTATCTTTTTCTCGCTGGTAATTTATAAGCCAAATGCAAATCAACAACATAAATTTCAGTTTTTTTAATGTTGCTTCATAGTCCGGCATTTAGAGGGTTAATGTCTAAAGAGCCTTCACAAGAAAATTGACTTTTGCGCAATATTTAGTTTTGCCTATGCGACTTCTTTCTGTACACACTGTCCAACCATGCAATCCCAACGGAAACCTATTTCCTCCCAGCTAAGCTTCAAAACTTTTGTAAAATGGCCCCTGCAAAATATGATGGCCATTTTTAATTAGTCGGGATAACTTGTGCCTTTCGGGTAGGGTGGCGCTGCGTTTACGCGGCCCCTAGATTGGGATAGCAAAAGGCGGCTTACAAATCCCGAGATGCGTACTTCTGAAGCGAGAACAGCTTTTGCGAAACATAGAGCGAAAACCTCAAACACGCGCTTTCAGCGATAAAAGCCCCTTATTTGCACCAGTCTCATCATAGCAAGTGATAGGCATAATAAACGAGTGCTCAAAATGTGTCATTCCCCTTGTTTATGCGTATATATAAAAGGGATGCTTACTGCCTCGAGAAAAACTAGAATTTATTAGAAAATTTTCTAATCCGGTTATCACATATGGGGAGTAACCAGTATTAAAGCCTACACGAAACGGCAAAGTATTTGACTCAGTTACGGTAACTGCCAAGTGTTAAATCCATAGACATTATGAAACGACAGGACGAAGTGTGCCATCCCTTCCTACCAAAATGGACAGAAGCGGGGAAAGCTTCGCCCAGTACCCGGACAGTGCGCCCAATCGATCGCCAAATCTTCAAGACCCGAATCGCAAATGCAGACCGAACCCAAAAATTGATTTCCCGCAGTCTATGTGAACCCATACAGGGAAGGTTGAACTGTATACTGATACGTGGTGTTGGAGATACATGTGTTCTGTTGCATTGCTCGATCACCATCGATGAATGTGTTGTCTAATCTAGAAGTGTTGTTTTTTTTCGCCACTTCCAGGTAAGGTTTTGGCAGAGTATGCGTATACTATCACCTTCACACTTTCTGTCCAGGAATCTCATAAGAGCTTTTCCGTCGCCAACCGTTGTATGCAGAAGTACGCTGGTTTTTAAAGGATGCCATATGTTCCACTAAGAAAGTTCCCTCTTTATTATTAATTCACTGGTGTACTGTGGAACGTTGCGCATTACTGCTAACGTAGGGTAAAGCAAGCAGTGTAACGACAGTAGATACCTTTGGCTGTTGCATTTTAGAACGACTGAAATATTGCTCTCCGAGCCCTGACAACTTTCGGACGTTTGGATTGTTAACAACCAATATTAGGAGGTGCAAGCGTGCACACACCGTTAGCTTACGATTAACCCAGATATTCAGCGAGATACGTGAAGCGCATGCGCAGAAGAAATCGAGTTCAAAAGTCAGCCTGGTGAGCTCGAATCATCAATCGAAGGTAAATAGGCTCCTTGGAATCGCAGAATGCGGCTGATTGCATAGTCTGCAACCAATATCTTACATCCTAGTGCTGTTCATGACTCTACACAAAGAACCATTCATGAAGTCACTGCTCACCCCATATCGTTGCCATTACATTGCCCTTGATTATGCATGTCCCTTACACAAAATTACAAGTAAAGGGGACAAAAGACCACAACACAAATTTAAAATTCCTAAGAAATACACCGCACTACCTTCACATGCTAGAAAAGTTCTCATTCGCAGGTGTCGACAGTCTATGTTGCCAGTAAATTGATGGGGTGGCTAACGTGTTGCGCTGGCAAGCTCAAGACACTAGGTCGAACAAATGCACTGGGGCTGTTCCTAGTGGGCAACAAAAGCACTAACATAGCAACATTTGAGCGCAAATTAACATTACGTCGAAACTCTAAAAACCGCGAGACCGTAATTCCAATAGGCCCTACTCTCACGATACAAGGCCCACTCCACTGCCAATAGTTCGACTGGATTACTGTCCAAATGCATAGTCGACGTACTTCCATTTTTCACCGGTCAGCCCCTGCTGAAGCGCTATACCATTGCTGCTGCTAAGCTGCCGTGTCACCACTCGCTTACTCCCGCCATCACCATTTCTATCCGATTGCGCAACTTCCACAAGAGACTGTACTGTTGTTTTTTAAGGCTAAAGCAAAAGCTGGCCTATGCTGTAAAAAGGCGTAGTGGATTGTTTGTTCCACCTAGCACTCCAGAAAATTGACACGTCAAAGACACATATGTTAATTTCTTCAACGGGAACCCTTGGCTCTACAGCAGCAGCCGAAAGCACTTGACATTGCTATTTTTCACTGAAGTAATGAGGGGAGTCAATGTGGTTGTTGTACATTTTGTGGCGCATCCAAATTTAGTGAATAAATCAAGAACTGGACGATTCTAGAGGCACTGTGGCCGCCTCACTAAATTCACAAAACGGGGCGGGAGAAACGTCAAAGTTGTAGAATTTTGCGCGCCGTGTCGTACGGGAATTCAGTATCGCGACACTAGAACATGTGCTCAACAGCGACGGAAAACATCGATAGTAAGGAAGCGGTGGCGTGTGCCAGCATACTTTCTGACGTAATTCGCGCCGTTAGGCGAATGAGCACAATGCCAAGCAAAAGATGCCTACACGATGTATATGCGCACAAGTGATAAACATAAATGACCACGCCTTGCGTTCAAGCACGTAAACAGAGGTAGGTGCGCCGAATAATCCCTAAATATTTCTTCTTCCAGTTTCCGGGAAATTTGTATGGTTTTGAAAACGTCTGTAATGATTTGGAACCAGCTATTTACTTGCGTTGCGTCACTCCTTAGTTCAGGTTCATGCGACCAGGTGAACGAATAAAGGCCTATTATATCCTGCTTTAGCCCCATCTCAAGCTTTTTAACGCCATGGCGGTCAAAGGAACCTACCCGTAATATCACACCTCCCGCCCGCAACCGCACCGGTAGTGTGGCACAGTGGTTTCCGGTTGTGAATATAGGAATTAAGGACCTCAACAATCCGTGCTAAAAGTATATTTTTAGTTTGGTTATTTAAACGTACTTTGTGTCTGGCTTGAACGACAACGCTAATAATATAGAGCCGAGCGATATGCTGACCTGTCAGAGCAGAAAGCAGCTTCGGCGGAAAACATTTCTTTGCGGAAATCCCAGGTGACGAAAAAAAAGAGACAATTCTTGAATTTCCATAAGTGAAACTTAAGCGCAAAAATTTTTACAGGGACGAGAAAGGGAACGGCACAGGCGCTTACTATCAACTGAAAGTTTTATTGAAAACGAAAACATATTTATACCACCCCCAGACCGAACAACCCAGCACGTGTGACCTTCGCACATGCGTACAAGAGAACAACCGCCCCATTCCCTTCTCGTTTCTCTTCTCCTTTCCCTCATCCACTTCCCCTCTCTTTAAGAAGTTGCACTTCTTTATCTAAAATACTCAGCGACGGGTGACTTATACAATCGGAACCCTTAATCCGGATATGGAAGGCTTCTGCAATTTCCCTGGTTGCACGGTCTCTGTGCTTAAAAACAACTTCCGTGTTTGTGAAGCGTGGCTGACAACCGCATTTAGAACAGTGCAGCGCCAGGTGTGTGTAGGGCTTTCCTTTCAAAGAGGAATGATGCTCCCTCAGGCGTACATTAAGACAGCGGCCGGTCTGGCCGACGTACACCCGGCCACAGGACATGGGAATTCAGTACACAACATTAGTCATGCAACGAACAAATTGGAGCCTCTGTTTTATCAAACAACCTCGTGGGGGGGGGGGGGAATTGCCTCGGGAATCGAGCCTGTTGCTCACCATGCCGCATAATCTGCCTAGCTTGTTCCTGGCCGAGAACACCACCTTGACGCCGAATCTGTCAGCTGTCTTCTTGAGGCGATGCGACAGCGCATGTACATAGGGAATGACTGCCACTTTTTTACTCTGGTCGGTATCTGTTATGTGATGCGCGAACCCTTTCAAGTGTTTCACAAGACGCTGACAGATTGCCTGGAGGAAGGAGAGGGGAAACCCAGCGTTCTCCAGCTGAACTACTTGTGCATTGAAGCTTTGTTGCGCCAAATGATAACAGGACTTGCTGACTGCGGATTTGAGACACGTGTGGGCTATCCCGTTCTTAACCAGCTTGGAATGAAAAGAAGCGAAGTTCAAGAGTGGCTTATTAGAACGGGGCGCGTACATCCAGCATGTATGATGCCACGAGAAACGAAGCTCGATGTCGAGAAATTTCAAGGTGCCTTCAACTGGAACCACGGCCGTGAACTTCAAACCTTTACCTTTCGCATCGAAGGCATCAAGAACAGCACATTGGAAGGACTCTATTTGTCCGTTGCAGCCCAGAACCAAAAAATCGTCCACATAGCGGAAAACCTTAGTGGCAACGCCCTGTAAAGCGAGCTGCAAATCACAGTCAACCTTGCCAGGAAAATGTTGCTCAGGACTGGAGCAACCTTAGACCCAATGCAGACTCCCGACTTTTGTACGTATACCTTTCCCCCCACGAGGTTGTTTGATAAAACACAGGCTCCAATTTGTTCGTTGCATGACTAATGTTGTGTACTGCATTCCCATGTCCTGTGGCCGGGTGTACGTCGGCCAGACCGGCCGCTGTCTTAATGTACGCCTGAGGGAGTATCATTCCTCTTTGAAAGGAAGCCCTACACACCCCTGGCGCTGCACTGTTTTAAATGCGGTTGTCAGCCACGCTTCACAGACACGGAAGTTGTTTTTAAGCACAGAGACCGTGCCACCAGAGAAATTGCAGAAGCCCTCCATATCCGGATTAAGGGTTCCGATTGTATAAGTCACCCGTAGCTGAGTATTTAGATAAAGAAGTGCAACTTCTTAAGGAGAGGGGGTAGAATATGAGGGAAAGGAGAAGAGAAACGAGAAGGGAATGGGGGCGGCTGTTCTCTTGTACGCATGTGCGAAGGGCACACGTGCTGGGTTGTTCGGTCTGGGGTGGTATAATATGTGTTTTCGTTTTCAATAAAACTTTCAGTTGATAGTAATCGCCTGTGCCATTCCCTTTCTCGTCCCTGTAAAAATTTTTGCGCTTAAGTTTCACTCCTGGAAATTGTTCACCAACTAGCTAGCTCGTCTCTCCATTTTGCTTTCAATTCTTTGAATACAGCAGGCTGTAGTTGTTTTTAATCATTACAAGATGTACGGGAAGTTTAAATAAGAATGGTAAAGGAAACGTCGCAGGTGTTCTCTCCCAAGTTCCAATATATCAGAAGGAAACTGGTTCAGTCACTGGAAACCGACGATAACAAAGTAGCGTGCACTGCGGGCATTTGGAACTACGCACCATGTCTACATTCAAATAATTCACGTGAACGCAACATGCCCTGATTTCAGTGGATCAGGTGTCTGTTCCAATATGAACAGAGCAAAAACGTTTCTGTCGCTCGTATATAGTGGTTGTAAAAGGCGTAATACAGTCACTGTCCTTAACCCCCAGGGCTAGGAGAGCAGATGGCACCAGGTTTTTTTTTCCATAATCCATCGGGTGTTTCGAACAAGTTTCAATTGATGGGTATATATGGTGCGTATTGTTGGCAGTGTTTCTTCAACAGGCGTAGGATGAACAGTACACCGTTCCGTAATTCGAGTGCGCACGTCCACACAACGCAAGATCTAAAATTTCGTTCTGACCTCTATATAATACAAAATACATCACCTACTAAACATTCGGGCTTTAAAAACCTTTAGTTTTGTCTGAACTAGAAACATCCCTCTAAAAACGAAAACGCCGCCGATGCACTCTGATACAGCTGTCCAATTCATAAAAAATAATTGTTAAAACTGCACTGCCCTGTGCATTTATCTATAGAGCCACACACGATTGCTACAGTGAATAGTGTCGAGTGAGCACTACAGGGTACTATGCTGCGCCGAACGCTTCTCATGTGCACATCGCACATGAGTTGTTTAGCGTACAGTGTGCTGCCCGCTCAGTCCGTGTACCTATAGTTGTGCTGTATCAAAGCGTGAAGAAGCAGTTGGGATAGTAGCTGCGGATAAAGTAAATTATGGAGCAATGACAACAGAGTGCCTGCAACCCTAACAGTAATTACTGCTGGTATGTGATTGTTGTTTTCACTGATTTATATTCCTTGGATACAGTTTCCAGGTGTAAGACTCGATATGTATTGCACTGACGTAATCATGTGTACATACCGCTGTCCAGTGGAAGACTTCCGACTGCCAACAAAATTGGATGGGCAAACATTGCGTCGATAATTATCAGAGATAAGGGCTGATATTTTGCCGATTACGCCGAGCATTATAGCAATTGAAAACTTAACTTATAGGCCATTCTTGCAATAAGCACTTACACTAAGTACTGTTGTTTCCGCACCTTTAAAATTCCAGTCAGCATTAGCAGTGCGAACTCCGTGTTTTCAAACTAATGACAGGAATATGTTTACAGCATTTTTTACCGATCCATCAGGGATTCTGTCGCCTTTTTAGATTAAAATTTCGCCGAGTTCAGACCGTATACTTGGAATTTACTACCAAAATGGGTGTTTACGAACACTGACTCAATCAGACCGTTAGCACATATATTGCCGTATATTTTCGCTTTACATTCAACCTTACATCAAGCGGGTTATAAATCGGAGTCTTAAATGAATGAACTTGTGCATAAACGTTTGTTGGAATTACAACACCAGTAAGAGTGCCCCGGACGGTGATAACCTACTCGACAGCCTTCGAATAATCAGTCAGGCGTCCGCCATGCTTGTTTTGATAAGTCATGCATCGTGTTTATGGCGCATAAGCTCCTGAGTCGAATGCACCCGATACTCGTATAATCATACACTAGCTATAAGGAACCTGTACTTGTTTATTGTTTCGTTTACCTGCCTCTGCGGCCATGCGTCCTGTCTCTCATTTGCGTTTATTTCCAACATGGCTAGGAAGCCAGCACCAACTTAATTCCCTGTCCCTGTGTTTTGCCTGTCACTTAATTGTGTATTAGGTCTGCTATTGTGGTCGAGCTGGATTTTCTTATGTACTGCTGTGATTGTGCTGATGGAGTCTGTGTAGATAACACTTTTCGGCATACGTTCCGTAATTATTTTTTACAGCCACTGCGATGGCATAAGCTTCTTCTGTGAAAAACAGAGGCAACACTGAGGTAGCCTGGTCACCCTCACATATTTTCTTTGTATTATTGCACGTCCAACATAGCATGTTGTTTTGGAACCATCTGTGCAAGAAGCTGTGTATTCGTTGTATTCTCGCTTAGTGCCAAACATCCTAATGCCAAACATGTTGGCGGCGGGGACTGTTTTTCCACAGTGTGTCAATGGTAAACCACTTATAGGATGGAAATTATCCCAAGGTGGTAGTTGGTTGGTTCTTTAGGCAGTCCCAGGTAATGTGTCAAGTATACCAAGTTCTTGGCATGTCTCTTTCAACCGAAGGAGCAATGGTCGACGAGCTTGGGGTTTTTTTATTAAAGAGTGCTCTTCATGAACATTTCGTAACTACGGGATAGAAAACATACTTTGGAAGCGAACAAATCATTAGGTTGTATGAGCATGTCAGTATGGTTCTTGTGTATGCAACTAGTGATTAATTGGTTTCAACATAAAGTCTGCTTATTGGTGGTATCTTACATGCAGCAGATGAAAGTCGTACACCTAAACTACGTACTCGGTCTAGTAGTTTCAAGTACGACAGCCTTCCTGAGCCACACACAATGCAACCATAGTTTAAGCAGGAGCGTACAAACTGAGCGATAAAGTTGTAGAAAGCAATATCTGCCGCAACACCAGTGCTTATGTGCCAGCACTTTCACTGTGGTTAGACTTAGGGACGCTGCTTTTTTTGCAAATTGATGTGAGGCAGGAAAGTGAGTTCTTTTGTCAAAGGTTACACGAAGAAATTGCTATTCGTTTTATACAGGTAGTTCAATTTTATTCAGGCGCAAGGTGGGGTCGGTCTGCAAGCGTTTTGAGAGAGAAAAGAATAGCAACTGTTTGTGTGGGGCGAAAACTGAAAATCATTTCTGTCTGCCCCTGTTAGTCTATTACTGTGAACTGTACTGGTCTCTCACACGTCGCTACACTGGAGGAGGTGCAAGCTATTTCAAGGTCACCGACATACATATACACTCCGGAGTTATTTTCCACATGGAGCTCATTTCTACGATATAAGTGTTTCGCTGAGATTACAACCCTTGAGGGACCCTATTCTCCTGTACAAAATTCCTCGACAGGACAGCCCAGCCGCACCTGAAATGAATGATTTCCCATGAAGTCATTCAAGCATTGCAGCATTATTCCACGGAGGCCTTAGCTCACTAAATCACACATTATTCCAAACCTCCATGTAGTGTCGTAAGTTTTCTCAAGATCGAAGAATATAGCAACGCAGTGTAGTTTTGTAAAAATGTTTCTGGTACAGTATTCCCGAGGCGGAGAAGATGGCCAGTTCGTGAGAATGCTTTGTTGAAACTTCATTGGTGCACATCGAGAAGATTGATTGTAGAAAAAAGTTTAGTCTGGTATTTATGATAACTTCAAAAGTTTTGGCTAGACAACTGATAAAGGGCAATGGGTCTATAACTATTAGCGGAGGTTAGGGTCCTTTCGGATTTAGGAATGCTACAATGAAAGCTTTTTTTTTTCAGGCTTTTCGCATAATTCCCAGTTCCCAGATTTTGCTAAAGAACGTGAGAAGTTTTTCTACGGAGGACCTGAACGGTGTCTGAGCATTTCATAATGTATATGATCTCGGCCTGGTGCAGTCTACTTACAAACAAATAGAGCTCTCTTCAATTCCTAGGGAATTATTAGACTATAGTATGATTGTTTTGTGCCACTACCTCCTGTTGGCAGCCTTTGTTTTTTCTGCTTTGTTTTTGTACTTTACAAACGCTTCATTGTAGTGTGAAGAACAAGCGTTTGCCTAGTAAATATTGCCTTCTCTTTTACGCTCGTTTGTACCCTGGGTACTATTCATAGAGGGAGTGTGTGCCGTATGCCGATCCCACACTTCTTTTGACGTGGCTAAGCTGGTTATCGGTGACATATAATTTGACCAGGAGGCCCTCCTCTGCCATGCGGCGAATGTATTGACCTTTAAAGCTTTTGTTTTTAAAGCACCGTAGGTTTTCGTGGTTTGAAGGTTTTCGAAACACCCCCCATTGTTTGTTTAGCTGCATTTTGGCTTACTTACACTTTTGTGTCACCCACACTTTGTGGTTTTATCTAACCACTCCTGTGGACTGTGGGGTAGGTATACGGGAAAGCATAATGAGGCAGGATGTAAACATTTAGGTTATTCATCAATGCTAGCTGTGTCCAAGCAATGTTGTTCTAAGCTAGCTTCTGATATGAAAAGTCCCCAGTCGGCAACCTGAGGTCGGTAAAATGCATTCATGTATTTTATAAGCATTCGGCAAAAATGCACTAATTTAATTCAGGCAATTAAAATATTCTTCTCGGGTTCCATTACCAAAATCGCACGATTCAGTGAAGAAGTGTTGTATGTTAAAAGGTGGTCAATTTCGTTTAAAATGGTCATAATGAACGGATTTTGTCCGCGCAGAGTCAACAATTTCTTTAGGAATGCAAAGGCTCTCGATAACGTCCATTTGTGCACCACCATATATTTCATACAATTTACTCCAAATCTGCTTACGGCACTTTGAAAGGCAATTTTATGCTGTTGCTCTCGATTATTGTGGGATTTAAGTGAGAGCCCTATACTTAGCTCTACGCATGTTCTCCTGGATACACAGCTACCATCATCCTCCATTAGGAGAGCACTAAAATACCGATAGGGAAGGGAGTCAGACAAGGACACACAATCACACAAATGTTATTCACCGTCTGTTCACAAGAGGTATTCATACCATTGGCCTGGGAGCAGGGTGGGAGTAACAGTTAATGAAGAATACCTCAGTAACCTCAGATTTGCTGATGATTTTGCCTTGCTCAGTAACTCGGGGGACTAATTGCAAAGCATTCTTACCGCACTGGACAAGCAGATTAGAAGCCTGGGCCTGAAATGTATAATGCATAAATTTAAAGCAACGCTTAATTGCCTCGGGAGAGCCCCGCAGTCTGAGATAGGTGGGAAGGTAGTAGAAGGGGCCACCGAGTATTTCTACTTAGGCCAAGTAGCGGACCCCCGGAACGGAACCATGAGGCAGAGGACAATTAGAATGACAAGAATGAGGTGGAGTGCATTTGGAAGGTATTCTCAAGTAATAAATGGCAGCCTACCATTCTCCCTGAAGAAGAAAGTGTGTGACAGCTGCATCTTATCGTTACTTACCTACAGGGCAGGAACATGGAGGGTCACTGAAAAGGGTTCTACTTGAATTGAGGATAACTCCGGGTGACATAAAACAGAAGATGATAGGTGTAACACTAAAAGGCAAGAAAAGAGCAGAGTGAGTTAGGGAACAAGCACTTGTTAAGAACATATTAGTAGAAATTACGTAGAAGAATTGGGTGTGGGCAGGGCTTGTAATACGATGGTACGTAACCGTTGCTCATTAAGGGTAAAAGTGTTGATGATTAGAGAACGCAAGCGCGTCATCGGGAGGCAGTAGGTTAGATGGGCAGATGAGATCAAGAAGTTTGCTGGAAAATTGGTAGCAGTTCTTTAAAAAATAAATTGTGAGGGTTTAACGCGCCGACGCAACAAAGGCGATGAGGCGCGCCGTAGAGCAGGGCTCCGTATTAAGTTTTAACACCTGGGCATCTTTAATGTGCGCTGAAAAGTCGTACACACGGACGTTCAAGCTTTTCGCCTCCAACAGAAAAGTGCCGCCACGGCCGGGAATTCAACCCGCGACCTCGTGCTCAGCAGCACAACACCTTAGCCACTGAGCCACGGCTGCGGGTAAATTGGCAGCAGTGAGCACAGTACCGGGATACTGTGAGATATAATGCAGGGGCCTTTTGCAGTGGCCATAGATAGGCTGATGATGATGACCATGATGCTAATGATGCTCTTCTGAAATCTATGTATCCATGCTTGTCGCAGAACGCTTTGTATTACCGCTAAAAACATGCGGTATGGGGCAGCCAACGCCGCAAATTAAGCGGTTTTTAGGAATAAACAGACCGAGAAGCTTCCCTAAAAAACGATAGAGGTTATAGTTCAATTGAAGCAAGTCATAACGTTCTGTGTGGCCGGCGCGCTGCGTAAAGTAATTTAATAGATATATATCGTGCTTCATATTGTTTAGAAATACAAAAGTGTGAATAGCAACTGCGTAAGTTGTTATACATGTAGTGTAGCTTTTAGGTGTGCAAGACAACCGCTTGCCTGTAAAAGGTGTTCAAATTTTCCTTTATAAACACCTGGCTAATTTCCGGCTGCTTTAAGTTTTCAATATTTTGTTGCACGCACACGCAAGCGTAAACGCTGTGTAACATATACAATGAGACACCCACTGCCTACCTTCAAAAAAAAACTTCTTGCTTGGAGTTTTCACTTTTTATGGCCAAAGTGAAAGTAGAACAAATATAGAATGGTTTTATCAAACTTTTCATTGATTATATCTTAGTTCATTCGCATCTCAGCTACTGCCATTTGGTATCTGCGACCCCGACAGCTACAAATATATTCGTGATTCCATTAGGTTAGTGGAGCACCTTTTCACCTTCCAGAGCCTTCTTTTTGAGATTGTGAGTTTATAAAGGGTAATTGTTTATGAAATCCGTGTTCTTGAATTTTACAATCAAGATAAAAGTTGATGTTCCTTAGGTGTCGGGTACTGCTACATTGCACGGCAAACATAATTTTCTTATGAAACCTCCCATCAGGACACAGGCAATACTAAACGTGCTCGATACACAAAAGTATCTTTTTCAATGCACTTTCCTGTTACAAAAATTTTAAAAGTGGCCTCCGAATGTGTGAAGAAACATTGCCGAGAACCACTAATTGGATTTGTTTATTCCATGTTTTTGCCTTTTACCGCCCTGCGCCGGGCTGTGTTACTGGGTCCCAAGTGAAAACCATGTTCGTTTCTTGATTTCTTATGCCGCACGGGTTACCTCATTGTACAAGGAGAACGTTTGGCCCTACGCTGCTAGCCTAAAAATAGACTTTTATATCCAGTGTTCTCCATGTACATCTGCGGTTCGACAAACACCCGCTCCGAAATATAAAAGCCCGCGTGCAGACGCCGCGGCAGTTAATTCGCCGGTACACGCTGGCACACGTCACCTTGTGGAATGCTGCTTGGCCGCCTGTGCATTCTTTCAATTGTTAGGGGAGCACAAGTTCATTCCAATAAACTTGTTTTCCTTCAAAAGAGCGCCGTCGCCTTTGGCTACGTGACATTCGGTTGATGTGGTGGGTACATGCACCCTAAGCCCTCGTCAAGCCGACAAGCCAGCCCAACGGTGTCAGCCGCCCATAGCAAGGTCTTCATCCTGAGTCTGAACTGCTTCCGGATAAGTCGAAGAAAGAAGACGTTGTGAAAACCACCACGATCAACGCTGGCACCATGAGCAGCGCTTGGAATCCTGCGCTGGTTATTCAGCAACCCAGCGAGGCCCATCATTTCATTGGTCACTTTCGGAGGACCCCGAAGAATGGTTGGAGCAAGTCTAACGGGTCAGGCTGTTTAACGATGGGACCACCCGGATACACTCAGGGAAGTGTAATTCTACCTTGAGGATTTAGCATGGATCTGGTTCGAAAACCTTGAAAGCTCGCTATAGTCGTGGAACGAATTCAGAAGGCAATTTTAACGACGTTCCCGACGGTTGTGCGAAAACAGCTGACCGAAGTCTTGCTGAAAACACGGACACAACACCCCAACGAAAACATTTTCTGCTCCTCTAAGAGATTAGGAGGCATTCAGGCGGACTGACCCTTGCATGGCGGAAGAAAGAAATTACGCTTCCTAATACCCGTCTGAAGGAGGAGCTGTTTGCTTGACTTGTCCGTCATCCACCCACAACCATCGCTGAATTTGTGAATGACGCTAGCACAATATAAAAGGCCCTGAAAGTCATGCTAAGCAATATGACCGCAACTTCTCTGGGGCATCCAACTCGAACTACGTTGACAGCATGCCGATTCCTGCAGATAGCCTACGCTTCACTATTCACGCAGTAGTGAGGAAGAAGCTGCGAAAACCTCTCCCAGCGCCGTTGCTTCACCAAGTCGCTTCCTTTACCGACGTCATTAGTGAAGAAGTACAGCAAACACTGGAAACTCAACGGCGCCAGAAACACCCGTCGAGACGCAGGCCATGGCCTACGTGGCTGCTGTCCGTCAAACTTGCCCCGTGTACCCATTGTCACGAGGCTCCATACAGTTCTCTCCTGTCACATAAGGTCTTTGGAATCTCCCTTCTTATGAATCAGAAATATTTGGGCGTTCCTTCATGCTGTGGGCACCTTTGAAGTGCTTAAGCTTTTCGAAAATTGTACGCTAAGCTTTTCCAGTACAATATTTTCTCCCTTCTTCAAAGATGCGGTCGTCACCTGCAGCAATTCCTCTTTGCATGCCTGCGAGGCCAATTTCTACTCAGCTTTACTTGGTATTCATTGATTGTAGGGTTTAAGGCGCTCATGCAGCGCAAGGCGATGAGGCGCATCGTAGTGGAGGGCTCAGGATTACTTTTGACCACCTTGGTATCTTTACCGTGCGCCGAAATCTCGTACACACGGCCGTTTTAGCTGTTTGCCTCCATCAGAAAAGCGGCCACCGTAGCCGAGAATCAAGCGCGCGACCTCGTGCTCGGCAGAACAACGCCTTACCACTGAGCCACCGCGGCGGGTAGTTACTAGTGGGACATGGAAAATTAAGTTTGTTGTCTCAGTAGGTAGCCATGGGCTAACGTCGCTGGATGCAGCTTGGTGTATATCGCTCTGCTACCCTTGTTATCTCCTCAAAGGTGGGCGTAACTGTTATCATGTTCATCCCTGAGTGCGTATATATTGTCTTTGGCGCTGGCCTGCTCTCTCTTAGCTTTACTGGGCTCGTTGCGTGCTCCATCACAGCCATGTTATATGCACGAGTGCCGTTTGTTTCACAGCGTAGCCGGGTGGAGCGGTGGAGAGGGCTAGGGCAGCCAGCGTGGACCAGGGGCTTCCCGGACTAGAGGAGGCCCCCACCGGACGGGCGTCCAAACATCAGCGCCATCAAGCTCGTCTACATAAAGTTTATCCACTCCACTCTACTTCTGTTAATCAATTTGAACGCTCGGCTGATTACATCCTATCCACCGTACGTGCAATTTTTGTGCCCTTACGTTTTCAATTATTGCCTTCATAATCTTCGCTTTCAAGTTTCTTCTTTCCATATATGTTGCTTCTCCACAGCTGCTGCTGATTGACTATGTAATAGGTGTGAGGTTATCATTTAGCGTGTGTACCCTGACCTTGTTCGGCTCGTCTACAATACCAAACTTGTTTTAAGAGGCATTACACATCACCCAGCAATCTGGCTGTGACTAAATCCATACAGGACCTTTCTTAGTTGTCACGAGTTTGATTCTTGTTTTTTTATTTTGAGGTTGTATTAGCTTGCACAAACCATCGTATATTAACTGCTCCGAATCTTGCTTAGCAGCTATACGTATTGCAAAACTGTCTGGGTTTTCACTTTAAATGGGGCCAATTTTGGTTCGGAAGAAAAATGAGAAAGTTCGCTTGAAGACGAATGGGTTCATCAATATCAGAATATTTCCCTCGGAATATCCCACCGGTGTAGCTCCTTGATTGTTGCAATAGTGTTTTCCGATGTTTTCCAGTGACTTTTATCACACTTTTCTCTTACCGGCAGTTGCGTTAAAATATCTTTTCACAATCGTAAATTGTGTCTTGTGAGTTCGTGATTGCTGGCTCGACGTCGTAGTAGAAGCGATATACGGCGTTCACCATCGTAGCTTTTTCGTGAATAGTCCTCTACTACCTTTAACCGGTATCGCTAGTTTAGCTTGATCACAACAGTCTCGGCTGTCTCGTAATGCTGAAAGTCTCCTCCGAATTTCCTGCCGTTTTTTGTGGATTAAAAATCGCATCCCGTGTTCTTTCTGCTCTTGGGGTCCACTGCAGTCCAGAAAATGCCCGGTAGTATCCTCGATGAAGCCTTCTTCTGTACTTCTAAAATCTTAACCCTGTCTTATCCCCCTTCTTGTCCGAGAGCTTCACGGGCAATACAGCTAAGCTTCGCTCGCTAGGCACGGTGCATGCGTTGAACATTTCCAGGGTTAATTTTTCATGGTGGCCTGTCCAAAGCAGGAGATACTTAGCACCGTCCTCTATGTCTCTGTTTTGATTACCACAGTGGACAAGTGCTCTACAGCTGCTGGGGACTGAGGAAGCCGAGAGTTCAAATGGACTGTCATGGGAGGTGGCGGGCAACTACCACACGAAGGTGGCCAGGTTCTTCTCTTGTGAGGGATTACAGGTTATGTCACTGAGACCCTTCCAGCATGGTTGAACGTTCATAGTGTAGCGCCTGCGGTATCCGTGATAATGCTTACTACCGAGCAGGCAGCACTCTCTACCTCCGTGAGTTCCGCCCAGAGAGCTAGACGAAATCGAGAGAGAGAGGGAGGAGAAAATCTTTGAGTGGACGACGTGCTATGTGCGAAAACATCGCTTGCGACTTGGAAAAAAAATGATAACATACGTTTAATTTTGTTCCTACATCCCGTGTTACGTAGCGGGAAAAGGTAATTTCAGCTTTGTTTGCAATAGTTTCTTTTTTCAGAATATTGGGCAGTAAACTACTATGGGATTTGAAAATTTTCCCACTAACCACTATGTTTCCTTCAGGAGAGGGGCATACCTTTTTGACACAGCAGTTTGTGAGTATTGTATAAAAGGTTTTGCCAACGCCTATAAATTATTGGTTTTCAGTTTATTTAAATGCTGTTTTCTTCAGTACTTCGGTAGAAGGGAACGGTCTACAACACCTAATTAGGTATCTTAATTTCTATCAGAAAATTTGGCCCTGAGGGTCAGTTGGAATTTTGGCAATTGCTGAGGGTCCGTAGAATTTTTGCCATGTGAAATTTTCCGAATGAAAAAGGCACAAACAATTCTGCATAAAGAAATATGTTCAAAAAAGAGGTATTATACGTCACGGATATTTTTAAGACTTGGGGGGGGGGTAGCGCATTTTATAACTCCAAACCAATGGCTACTTTCCGCACCTATTGATCAGCAGTTTATAAAGGATAAGGTTTAGACTTGGCCATAGGAAACATGTTTCTCCGTTAATAGTATCTTCAATAAAGCTTCTCACACGCCTTGTTGGTTGGAACTTGCCGCTGCCATTATGTTACGCATAAAGGCCAGTTTGGTTATGTTTCGGGTGTATTTAAATAAATTAGCATATGTAATAGGGTTCTTGTATGGGAGCATAATAGACGTGAACAGATCACTTTCCCATTGTCAATGTTTCCGGTTTGATCAAAAGTAAGCAATGCCAATCATGCCTGCATAGTCATAGTTATTGCGCCAATTTCCTTACTTGGGCTACTGGAAATGGATAATTTCGATACATTTCTGTATGTGCGTTTCATTTTTTGTCAGTTGGCCGTTTTCATGGCAATTATTTTTTTCTATTGATTTATATATATATAATTGACATGAATTTAACCAATCTAAAATATTCCAAAATGTTTCCATAATTATTCCTGAAAGGTTTAAAATTACGCGTACCCAGAAAAACAGCCATCTTCTATTTAAAGCATCCACACTTGTCCTAAATAAAAATTAATGTATTCTGTACTTTTAGAGAAGACAAAAAAAATCTTTCGAAAACTTTTTACCCACAATTAAACCGAGGGTGGCAGCGAGGCATCGCGTTTGTGAAACGGGTGCGGCCGCAGCCGCAAAAACGCTGTAATGGAATCGTGGCAAAGGTGATCCCCATGGCGAAGCTAACATGACTAAGCAAACGTCCAAAAGCTGACGAAGCAGGAGTGGACAAGCTGGACAGGTGGCGCATCAGGGAGGAGATGTTATGTGGGCGGTAGCCGAAGGCTGAAACGACGCAAGCACATGCGCAGCCAAATTTTCTGTATGCGGTTTACACATTGCGGAATGGTCACCCGCCAGTTATTAGTACAGGCAACCTGCCTCATTTGCAATTTGTGGAAGCTCTGAGTTCTGGTTATTTAGGAAGTGGACTCTGAGCGGTAAGCCAGAGAATGGCCGTGCCTTCTTTTTTCGTCTGTAAAACATACCACCCCCAAAAAACCGAAGCTGTTCAACGCGCGGGAACAGAAATATTCTATTTTTAGAATTCAGGGTTTTTTGAAAATCCAAAATATTTGTAATGTACTTGCGAGAATTTAAGCACAACACAGCAGTAACTGTTTATTCCAAAACAGTTACGAAAAGGGATTATGAAACAAAGCCAAAACCATGCATTTCCACATACGCTGCGTGAGAAACCATCACTTTGGTGTTTTGTTCGAACAGCGCTAACAATATTGTACGGGTGAAAACGCCAAGGATTCATTTTTTTCTCTCCCTATGCGGTTCTTTGATCACCAAGTTCGCATTGCTGTTCAGTAGTGTTTTTATTTTTCTTAAGAAAAAGTATTTGATTTTAGTTGTTGATTCTGAGGTTTAACACTTCCACGCTACACAGGCGATGCAGCGCCCGTAATGGAGGCCTCTGAAACATTGTTCACCATATGGGGATACTTAACCTGCACGAAAATCTCTAAAACCATTTCGCTTGTTGCGTTTGTCCTTGTCCCTTCGAACCCTCGTACTTGGAGAAAAATTTGCGCAACCTTACCCAAATGCCTTCTCGACAGTGGCGTGCAGTTATAGAAGGCGCAGACGTTTTTACGATATAAACCGTATCCTTTCCAGGATGTGTGTTTCTTTAAGGTATACCCCTAATTAGAGACGGTGTGAAAACCACAAGCCAGATAAACCAAGTTACTGCAAACGTGACAGTTGAAACAGTTAAAAATATAAAATTTTGCTGCCACCTTGCACTTGCACCGTGAGAAAGAGTCCTCCAGTCTAGCAAAGGTCTTTGGCCATTGAAAAGCTCGGAGCCGGATCCACGTGTTATACATTGAGCAGTGCGATATACGATACCCAACTGCTTGTCAGCACAAGGAATCTTTTCGCCAAGTAATTGCTGTACGTGACAGCGTAACGAGGCGTGGCCATTATATAAAACAACTCATGGCGCGCATAACCCAGTACAATGTAGCGCTACTTCAGTGGATTAGGCGAATTGTACATCTCTATTTCTGGCTAGGCTACAGTCCGCCGCTTTTGTAGGCATTGGTAGGTTGCGTTGTAGAGAACTCTCTTGTCTATAGAATGGAAATTTTTTCGATAAAATAACCAGGAATTCTGACAGAACAGCAGACTAAGACCAAATGTTACAATTTCGGTTCAACGCTGTACCGGCTATCAAATATTACACAACCATTCCGGGTTGTTTCATTCCTCGTCAGAGAACTGCGTGCAGGTACTCCAATATTGCATATATCAGTTTCAAAACCGCGTTATAAGACTTTCCACACCGAGAATGGGAAAACTAAACAGCCCGCCAATTTCTCCTTATTTTTGACATAGCGGCAGTACTAGACCACCAGGAAAATTTCTTGGTGCGGGAGGAAATGGGCAAATGAACCACTGGGAAGAAGGCGCACTATGTGTTGGTCATTTCGAATACATTGAATATTTTGTGCGTGGGCGCCACTTGTTTATGGTAAACAGGTAAGAGCAGGAAGTCTGAATACCTGCAGTAAAGGGAAGGCCTTTTACATGTCGTTCCGCAGCACTCCTACCGAATGTGACTCTTTCGACGCAGTGTAATGCAGCCTAAAATAGGCTATACCAAAACCTAAAATATTCGAACTGAATCTAAAACTAATCTATACAGACGTACCTAATGCGGCCTACTAAGACCAAATTTTTCTTATTCTGCTTAAAGGAGCCAAAGGCTGAGCAACAATTTCCTAACAGACATACCCGACAGAAACCGATCGAGTGACATGGAGAAGCGAAGTATGCGACCTGCTGTACGAAGACTCGTCACACGTACGAAAAGCGTGTTGAGCCGATATATATCGAAACACCTCACATGCCACTATAAAATTTTGCAGAAGGTCTATAAAGACGCTTTTCTGGAAAACTGTAAACTCCTAAGGAAATGGGGGATCATAAAAAAGTCCCAAAAGCACGCCTTTTCTCTACGCTTGGTTACTATAATAGGTAACACTGGTACTCACAGTGTGGCGTCGCGGTTTGTGCGACACCTTTCTGACTCCCTTAGGAGAGCAACTGTGTGGAAAAGGGTGTTTAATTCGACGACCCAACGAAAACCAACACAAATATGCCCGTAATTCAGCAGTCTTATTGGCCGCCGTAAATGTTACGCCAGTGCGTTACATCTACACCACGAGCAGGCTTACTGTCGTCGACATGGGCACAGACTGTACGTTTGTCTTGGCTGCGGGCTCTGCCGGGGAAGTGTCTTTTTCATTATGGCTGTTTTATTATGGTCTTTTTCATTATGGTTTCTTAACTTCGTTTCTTAACTTCGTGGTCACCGCAATGGGGCAATGTTTTTAAGTGTTGTGCGTGATGAGAGCGTCGGCGATGAGGGAAGCAATGTGGAAGTACTGCAGCAACACAGCAGGTGCACCGGATAGAAGTAAGTGGAGTATTTACAATGGCGAGAGATTTTCGCTCGTAAAGAATCATTGTAAAGAAACTCCGATAGAGAGCTCAAGTGTGTAGGATATGCTGGCTGAACTACCATACCTGCACTCATGTTAGGAACGTCCAACCACATAGTCACGATTGGTGATATTCGTTTACTCAAAGTCCGGTGTCGATCAGGAACCAAATCGCCCGGGTCTGGCTTATTTGGCAGGAGGCTCGAAGGGCGATGGCATTGAAATTCTCGGAGAATGTGAC
Source organism: Haemaphysalis longicornis (assembly GCA_013339765.2). NCBI lineage: Eukaryota > Metazoa > Arthropoda > Arachnida > Ixodida > Ixodidae > Haemaphysalis > Haemaphysalis longicornis. The sequence continues at coordinate 48,575 of JABSTR010001285.1, forward strand.
CGAATTGACGACGTCGAGGCGTTTGTAGTTGATGAAGGGAAACGAAGAGTTTATATACCGCTATTTACAGTAGGATATCCAGGTATAGGAGTAATAAAAGAAAAACTAAAGTTTTTCTTTAGACTTCTGTTAAACGCTAGCAGCTCTAAGTGCGTACAAGTCGCTCGAGCTCCTCAACTCCGTCTAACTCTCCTAAGCTGGAGCGTACACAAACCGCTCGAGCAATGGCGGCCGGGACTCCGTTCCCGCCGCAGGGCCCGTCTAGTTCCCGGGACACAGCTGTACCCTAAACTTCCGACGCGATCATCCAGTCTACCTCTCGCTTAGGGCGCTCACAAATCCCGACCTAGCTTTAGCTGTCGAGACTCCTTGTCTCGCCAAGAACCTGCCTAGCTGAGAGCTCAGACAAGAACGCTGTTTTGTGGCCAAGTTCGGCCTTATAACACTTCTATATTACTCTTTCTCAGGCACGCCCCTATAGCTTTTGTACACGCGTTGTGGAGGCCCCAAATTCACGTAGGCAGCTGTCACTCAGCCATTTGCGGAATAGTCGATAAGGCGCCACCACCTTCGGGTCAAAGGCCAGCCCGAGGGTGAGAAGGCACGCGGCGGCGGAGGTTGGGGGTTAGGGGCGGCAGCTATACGCCGTCTCAACAAGGGCGCGTAACAATGGTGTCCCGCGGATAAGCCGCCTAGCCGCGTGGGCACACGAAGAACACCACCCCTCCGTTTTTCGCTAGGTAAACAATTCTGGGAACTTGCGGGGCCGTCTGCATTCGTTAATGGGCATTATCCCCGCGGCATTCCTCCGTCCAGACAAGTCGTCTCCCGAACGGGTCATGGTGAATTTGTGGCGACCACAGCGTAGCGTCGGCAGTGCTGTGCCGCTAGACCGAGCGGCGGGGATCGTTCCTGTCACACGCGTGGCCTGGGCGCCTGGCCACTGACCCCATGAGTGTTTCTTTGCATATATCTTTTTGTACGCAGCCGGTTTTCGACGGCCTGGGTAAGCTAACGGGACAGCGTGATTGTTGGCGCGAGCCGCCTGCGAGGGCTAACCCACGTTAGAGCGACGGCCTTGATTGCTCCGGCACTGCATTGCGGAGGTGTAGTGAAAGCTTTGTTTTGTTTCTATATAGCGCTTTTATTTGCCCACAAATAACGAACGCTGTACACCCTCAATGTACTATTATCAATCTGACAAAGGTAGTAATGCCAAGATGAGAAAAAGGGGTATGCAGTAGGCAGCGGCTGAATTCGTCGCCCAAGCCGGTGAGCGTGTTATAAATACCCACTACGCGCATATATTTGTGTAATATAATTTTGCTCGTATCAATGATTTTGATCATATTCGAAGCGATCACGTTGCCCCGTGCACGCCGCTGCACTGTTTCCAGAATGTAGGGAGGGGGTGGGGGGATGTGGACGCCGTGTCCTGCTCGGAAAAAAGGGGAGAAAACCAGACGGAGCAACAGCTTTTAAATGCGTGTAGTTTTTTCGCGACATTTTTTCTCGTGTCGCCCTGTATGTGTTAAGTATGGGAACTTAAAAATCGAATTCGCTGATTTCCGCCTTCACCTCGTACAAAGTGCCGTAATTTTGTACCTTGCATGCTCACAGATGAGTGATATCCGGACACCCTTCAGAACACTCCATGGCACGACATTATCGGTACGACTACTATGAAGCTGGAAGGTTACCCCTTTTAATGGATTCTTCATGTAAATCGTGTTACCGATCCGGCCTCGTGTTACCGATCCGGCTTTCCTCTCTCTCACTATTGATGTTGGAAATGTAAACGAGTGTGAAATAACTTCCCTTCGATAATAGTTGAAACTTTATCAAATTTTCGTGATAATGGTAATTCGCCTAAAAAATGACCGCTATCTCGAGGAGCTTGTGTACTTCTATGGGTAAACGGTACCACGTGGACTACAGAAATCTGGATTTTATTTTTAAGCTTTTTACTCCTTGGTTTAATGCAGGCACGACGTATATCAAACCTTTCCCTTTTCCCATTTTCACAGTATGCCTGAAGAGCTTCTGCGTCTTGCTCAAGCCCTAAATAACTTCTGACATTTTCAATTGATCTTTCGCAACCCCTTCCTTTCCTGCGCCCCAATTTTTAACTGTCTCCGAAATTAGAAAGCAAATATACGTGCGAAATTCGAATTGACAAGCTTGTAATTTACTCGGAGTTGCCAGAACTGTAATAATTAGCGCGGGAAGGTATGGTTAGACTATCTCCGCGATTTCTAGCCAAGCTTTTTTTATCAATGCAGAAATTACACCCAAATTTTTTCAATATCGGCATTCAGCAGTTAAGCATAGTCTCTCGCCAAAGCAAACGCAGTGATCTAATTTTTGGTAGGGCACGTCAATTTATTCTCCCCTGTCGTTCTTCCGGGAACATGTGTTTATTGTACCAACCAGAAGGCAAAGAGAAGTGGCGTACCATTGATATTATACATCATTTGCTGCGTCGCCATAAACCACTTCAACTTTATAAGTTTAGTCTCTGCTACTTGCCTTCTATGATTTGCGTCGTCGGCAGGGCGCGCCGATGGCACCTGGATGCAAGAGTTACAGTATGTACTTATCTTCGGAGAGCGCAGTACCTTGTCTATGCCCGATCTCAAATTCCAAAGTCGAGAGTGAAAGCCACCCGTCACACATGTAAAGCCGCGGCCTCGACCACCAAGCTACACAAGCACAGACGCCCAAACTCCTCGGCATGTGAGCTTAGTGATTCCCTTTTACGCCGATTAAAACTAGTTACTTTAGTAAGTATGAGAGTTGCGAGACACCTGAGAGACTTTTATACTTTATAGTCGCTATTTATCACAACCAGTTGCCCTTTCGCATTTTCCAATACCTCTTAAAACACAACCAAACTTGTATTCCCCAACTCAGAAAACGGAGACCCATTAGTGCCAACAGTAAGAAAGATGGTACGGTTACTTTAGCGCCAGATGTCTGAACGTGGTCTCTGTATTTTTTTCTTACCTGCCCTGCAAACCAATCCTTAACGTATCTTTGCCGTACGACCACTTAATTCTGTGGGGCCCGGTTTATCAGGAGGTGCTGTCGTACAAGTTAATCAAGATGTGTGAAGGAAGCACGCAATAGACGCAAACTGCGCCTAAACAGGTCGAAAACAACCGTCGCTAAAGCAGACAACAGAGCCGCACCGCCGACGCCGGCGAGCAGGCAGATCCGCGAAAGAAAATCTGGGTACATTCCGCGCGCCATCTACAGTGTGCTCCGTGAATGAAACCGTCCGCCAACACCTACCGCCCCCGCCGCCGCCTCCACCGCGGTCCTGCGCATCGCGAAAGAACCTTTGGCTGGTATGAGTATTAAGCTTTGCTTTAAAAAGCGCACATCCCAGCCGGTGTCGAATCGACAATCACCTCCACAGTGCACCACTCTAGCCACTGAGCCACAGCCGCGGATTAAACAAACGAAATTCAGTAAGTTTTGGGAGTATAAATGAAATCTTATTCACCCTCTTCTTTTCACAATCTATCTACCTTTTGAAACTTCCCATGTAATCCCCTTCCCCCACCGGCCGACCAAAACACCATTGTTTCGAGTGGTAACCGTGTTTATTAATGAAGTATTTCCCATTCAAGACCACCCGCCGTTAAAGCCATGTACTTTTTAGAGATAAGTGATATTAGCCATTTCCAGCACCATGAGGTAATTGTGTTAAGATCAGATTGAACGCATTGAAGGTTGTTGTTGAAAGAAAGTGCGTGTAAATTACACCCTCTACAAAGACGCCTACACCGGAGGATGTGCTACAGATGATTATTATTATATAGGAAATACAGGGCTAAGCAAACTTCCTGTGGGCGAACAAAGTTACACGAGCAAAAGTATTGTTTTTAGAAGAAGTAAACTGAATTCGAGAATAATGAAAATCTTTCACTCATGTGAGGACATTAGGGGGAAGTTTGAGAAGTAGTCTGTGGTGTGTAATGCGATGGAATGACTCAGAAAAATCTAGAAACACTGGAGCAGTTTGTAAGTCTGTGTCAATAATTCTATGTAGGTCGTGAACAAATCCTCAAAATTCTGTTTTTCAAGTAACCCGTGAAAACCGTGCTGATAGCTGAAGTGAAATTGTGATTTTTTTAATACTTAGCGACCTTAGAGATAGTGCGATGTTAGTGGCATCTTAGTGAAATACTGTCCCGATTTAAAGATTGGTGCTACCTCGGCCCTCCTCGAATAATTGACAATAGTGCCTATAAGGGAGACTGCTAAAAAAGTAGCTTAAGAATTCTTCCAACGTCGGTGTGTACTTTTCTGAATATTGTGATTAACTCCAGTGTGATCTGAAGCAGATAAAATTGTAAGCTTACCTAACATTGAAAGTAGTTGCAAACAAGATTTTATGGATACTTGCCAGTTATAAAACATTTTGAAAGATCCAAAATGTTTGCATTTCTTGATTACATGTGGATGCTGGCCTCAAAGACAAAAATTGAATTTTTCTCTTTTGCGCTTTATTCATCGGCCCCAAATTTTTTTCACTATCCCCTCCAAACAATGACACGCTCGAAATGCACATCACTGCTTCATGAAAACGTTTCAAATCACGAGAGGCCGCAACCTTGCTAAAGAGTACACATCACGACTAGGGAAGTTTCACGACATGCAATGATTAACCTGAACTGACATAATCGGTGGGTGGACTAATATCGCAGCAGTGGCTGGACCCACGCATCGAGCAAACGCGCTTGATTGTGAATGAATGGTCTAAGTGGCGAGGTGACGGATGAAAGAATGACAATTCCTGGCGCCGAAGTGCACGGAGCACAGACGGAATAGCCGGCAGTGCTTGGGTCTAGCATGTATAAGCCGTCTTTATAAAAGTGCAGCACGTATAAGGCGCTCACCCCCATAAAAAAATTCATAGCCCTTCCACCACGTGAAGAGGGATGGCTAGCAAAGCTGCGGTGCCGAGCTTCAACGTGAGGTTTGACGGGTCGTAGTCCAAGGGGTGCGCGAAGCAAACCACGTTTGTTTGTAATTAGCGATTGAGCATTGTTCCTGGTTATTAACTGAAAGGCCAGTCCTGTACAGTCACTGCTCCTCGCGCATGCTCAGCACGGCTCTTCCCGAGCCACGTGAAACGGCTATCAAGCGGCACCGACGCAGCGTCAGACTTGGCTACTGCGCAATTGAGGCGCACACGTGAGCACGCGCCGGTGCCAGTGCGTCTGCCGTGGCTAGGGCGAACACCAAACACAATCCACTTTAATCCAGTTCAATCCAATTCAAATCCAATCCAAGCCAAGCCAAGCCAAGCCAAGCCAATCCAATCGCATCGAATCCAATCCAATGCCCCTCACGCTTGCGCAGAACGGCCCTTCACGCCACACGCGAAACTGCTCAACCTACTAAACACAGGAATCGTGGGTAGAAATTTATTATAGCCGAGTATGGTAATCACGATACATTCTGTTTGGAGGCCCTAGGGTCTTTTTAATATTGTATGATTTTTTTCATGCCCCGTGGGTGTGGCGCGCAGTTTTACGATTCCGGGGATTTGAGTGGGCTCCGCAACGTGGCGCTACGCTCCCCTAGCGATTCCTGTCTATATCGCTCTGGGACCGGAGACGATCTGCAGGATCCTAGCCATTTACAGCTTTGCTGTAATATGAGGGTGAGCGACGTTGCTTCTTTGCAGTGCCGTATAGTGACTAAGTTCGTTGGAAAGCAGCAGATGCAAACAATGCCATTTTTCACTATGAAATAAGTTGTTGAATGGTGAGTTCACCGCCCCTGTTGTCTAGCATTTTGGTTTCGTTTGTGCTTCATTCACAAGCCTTAACTCAAAACCTGCATGTAGTGAAAACCCGCATGTAACGAAAAACTGCAAATTTTTGTCAACTTGGTTACTTGCAGGTTTAATTGTTTTAAAAGTTGGATGCGAACTGCCCGTTTATGAAAAGCAGTTATCTTTCCAAAATATTATTCACTCGTCTCAGGATTAATTTTCATGTATTTTAATAAAGCTAGAAATACTGTAGTTTTCGGTAACCACACCTGCGGCTTAGAAAGCCGTGTATTGACGTCAGCATGGATTTCTGTACCGCTCAGAACTTCACTTTAAATCAATAAAACTCAGCGTAATGATAGCCACACTATCAGAAAACTTTGGTTTGGTTTTTTGGGTGCCTACACTGGATTCAGAGCTTCGGGAACTTAGAAGAAATTTGGCTCGTTCGAAGTCTGATGATTACGACGTTTTCTGCACGCACTCTCGACGCATGTACTTCCCATTAGAACTTAGCTTATAGTAGCTCCGCTGCAACCTTTCCGAAAACTGCTTCATTATATAATTGACACTATTCATATTGATTCGTTTCGGTTAGGCAAACGATAGAACCCTTCTTTGGCACAGTAACTGTACAATTCGAAAGTCTTCCCCGAACCCGTACATCCGGAATTCGCGGTGCTGCTTCAAGTGCCAACGATTTCGGGCATGGCACAAACTCTTGCCGCGACCGGCTTCCTGCGCTACGTGCATCTAGCATGACCATTCTTTCAAAAAACTGTGAATCCGAAATCTTCACCTGTGCCAACTGCCAGGGGCCCTGTGCCAGCGTGCTCGCAAAAATGTGAAAAGATTAAGCAGGAGAAGCAGATAATCAATGTTAAGGTCACTGAGAAATGCCCTTTCAAGAGGCGCAAAAGAGGTTTCGCCTCTTTCCCTGTGGGGATTTACGCCGACGAAGCCTAGCCCGAAGGGCGGAGCGGCGTCTCGTTTCTGCGGGTTGACGTTTTGGCCGAGCTGGGCTCCAGGCCGTCGCAGAAAGTCGACGCCGGACGCCGAAGACGCCACGTTTATTGCGGCTCGCTTGCCGACAGAGAGAGAAAAGAACCCGGTGGCCTAGCTCGCGTTTGCTTTTTAAAGGATCCATGAAGAGAAAATACAACTTTGTTTATTTTAAAGAACTAGAATTCAGTACCTCACTCAGATTCATTATGGCCACAAAAAATGTTTTTTACGAAAAAAAACCAAGAAGTATTAAAAACTTTCAAATTTTGTGCCCCAGTGACGTGTTTATAAGCAAGCATGACGTCATACGGGCCAACAATAAAACATATTTTCAGTGCTTTAACTGCACGTTAGCATTCAAGTGAGGCGGTCAAAATGGAACTATAGGCCCCATTACAGACGTCCAGTGATGTGTCGTCGCGACAAGTCGGTTAGGCGGCCGCCAATCGCACAAACAAGGTTTCGTGACGTCATGGAAATATTGGCGAGAAATTGGCTAGGGGGTCGCGACTACTTCCCAAGTTTTCTTTTATATCTCCGTTATTTGTTCGACGATTGCGATTGATATTGGTATCATTGTCATCGAGACTAAGCAGTCTTTCTAATAAACCCCACTTGTACTTTGTCTTCATGCTCCTTTAAGCCCCGCCGCCGCGAGGGAGAGTGGAAAACAACACAAGCATAGTTATTCCAGATCCGCTTCGGCACGCGAGAATGCCGATCAGTTTCTGGCCGGCCTCTCCCGTTTCTTACCCGTACGCTCGACTGCAGACGCTTTGGAATGACTGGTCTTCCTTCTACGCTCATGGAACACACACACAAAAACACACCTGCACTCCACCGCCACAGCTATCGGCCGGTTTGGCTGGCTCTAACACGAGCGTTCCAGTGCAGATGCTTGGCCAGAAGGTCCGTTTCCGCTGCAGCTCAACAGCTCCTCCCGCCGGAAGAATGCATTGGGGGAGGGGGTTGTTCCCCTCCAAAAGTTCGCCAGAGGAGCCGAAAGTAGGTAGAAACGCGCCACGCTTCACTTCAGCCACTTTGTTTGAAACTTCTTCGGCAGACGCACCATAGGAGCACCGCTCACGACTTATTGCAAGAAGCATGAAAGGGGTTGTCTTCGGGATTGCATGCGACCGCATGGCGTCTGAAGGCTTTTCACATGGTGAGACTTCAACCCTTGTAGGTAGAGGCTGCGAACTGCTGGCGTCAAAGGATTTCTGTAGCCGATGTACTCAAAACCACGATCCTGGACATACGCAGGAAAGCAATCCCGCGCAAGCGCCACAAACAACCGCCGAGCGCGGCCAGACCACACCATGTTCCGCAGTGTCCCAGGTCCTTTCTAAGGGAAACTGAGTTGGCGACAAAGAAGGGCCTGCCAGATAGAAAGGCAGGAGAATGACTTGAGAATCATTGTACTGCTGCATCAATGCCGTCTTACGTCAAGGAAGAGAAAGCCCTGCTCAAACAATCTGCATTTTCGTGCAGGGGTACTTGCTTATGTTTAACCGTAAATGCGTACGGCTGCATGATGAGGCTCCAACGCAACAATCTGCAATTTCATTTGACATCTGATAAAGCCACGTGAGGGGGCTACGATCGGTAACAAAAACACATTCGGAACCCTGGCAAATCACATGAAAGCTTCTCCACAGCCCATTGCAGGCATGCGCACTCTTTTTCGATGGCACTGTAGGCCTGTTCTCGAGCGGAAAATGTTCGTCTCCCGTAGGGAATTGGGTGTTCGTGGGCATGTTCGTCTTCTTGGCTTAAAACTACGCCTAACCCTTTTTCGCTGGCGTCACACTGCTCAAGCAAACGGTTCGAGTGGTCCGGGCTGGCTAGGACTGGCTGTCTTATGAGCGCAGCCTTGGGAGAAGCACAATCAGCTTCTTTCGCTGCGTCCCATTTTAAACGATTAGGCCCGTCTTTCTCTAAGTCGTATGTAAGTGCACTGGCAATCATCGAGAAACCTTTGACATAGTATTGATACTAACCTGCCATCCCTAAGAACGTGCGCATGTCTGTTTCCGTTTCAGGGCGGGGTAATTCTTTTACCTGCAGAGTTTTTTGCATCCCGTGGGCTATGGTGTCTTTGGCCTGTTCTGTGTCCTAGGTACTCGACTTCTAAGCGACCCAACATGCGTTTTTGAGATTTAAATGTACGCCCAGCCTCCTGGAACCTCCTGAACGCTTCATGGAGGTGACAAATGTGCTCTGCCCAAGAGTTAGAAAATACTGCGATATCATCCAGATAGGACAGTGCGAACGCTTTCGCCCCTGTTAGGATTTGGTTCATTGGCTTTGAAAAAGCAATGGTATATTTTTCAGTCCGAAATGAAGAACCAGAAGGTGAAAGGCGCTGAAAGGAGTCGTGAAAGCAGCTAATTTACTGGCTCGTTCACTTAGTGGAACTTGCCAGTACCCGCGCACGAAGTAAAGCGTTTAAATGTGCCTTGCCTTGCTTAATCTTTTAAAGTAGTCCTCCACGTGTGGTATGGGGCACACTTTTGTCGCAGTCACAACGTTAAGCTTACGGTAATCGATGTGAAGGCGTGGTTCTTTACTGTTAGCTTCCACAATTATCATTGGTGACACGAAATCACCTTCACCGGGTTCGGCTATCCTCATCGTCACATCTGCTCGGCGACATCCCTTATTAGTTGCGCTCGCTCCACATACCGCTTCATTAGGCTACAATGGTAGATGCGCACTTCCTTCCTACGACCGCGCATTCTGACAATGTAGTTCGTGTCTGACAGCTTTTGCTGTACAGTCCCGGGGTCTTCCCGCTGCACTTCCAACTTTTTCGCTTTCGATGTGCGTAGCAAAAGCACTTTCTGCCCTTCGTGGAACTGATGGTGGTAGCTATTCTTCTCCTAGCGCTTTTACGCTTTCACCTGCGCCTCGAGCATGTTAGCTTCAACGAGAACCTGCGTGTCGTACAGCCCTGCAATAAGTTACAAACCTGCTCGACTACCGTCAGATCAATGTCCTCCTCCTCTCAGTTTTCACAACTTACCTTAAGTGGCATAACGCAATGCCCTCCCGGAGACGAGCTCTGCTGTGCTGAAACCGATTGATTCATAGTGCTACTGAACGCAAATCAAACAGCATGGCTGGTAATGCAGTGTCTCATTCTTTCGTTTGTTCATAACGCAAGGCCCGTAATTATGCACTTCATACGCAGTGACCTCTCTACACTGTTGCTTTGGGGATGGGAACGGAGCTGTGGTGTATTTGGACACCACACTTCTTTAGAAACGTAGTTGTCAGCTCGCTCGTGAAGACGCTACCAAGATCTGACTGGATCTTACTCGGAAATCCAACGTGGGCGAAAATTGACAGTAGCACATGAAGTATTTCTGTAAACGTTGGATCGCGCAGTTGCACTGCCTTTGAAAACTTGGTCACGGCAGAACATGGTCAAAAGATACTTATACCCTGATTTGTGACAGGTAAAGGTCCAACGACATCGACTACGACTTTGCGGAATGGCTGAGTAATAATAGGCACTGTTGCCATAGGTGCCTTTCGCTTTCTCGTTCGATCGACCGGTACGGTCACAAACGTCACAGCAACGAACAAATCGCTCAGCATCTTTAAAGCAGCCGGGCCAGTAATGCTCGCTTAGCAGCACCGCTTTCGTCTTTTAATGCCGAGATGACCCTATCAACCTACCCGATTGTAGAGCTCCGAAATGTTCTCGCGATATTTTATTGGTACCACGATTTGGTCAATGTTTTTCCTTTCCTTTTATAACATGTCGGATACAAAATATTCTTTCGAAAAGCGAACCGTTGCTGGTTTCTTTTGCAAACGCTTTCACGGCATTTTCCCAAACTACTACCGTTTTTTGTGTTATTCGTTGAATGATTCCCTATATTCAGCAGACATAATCTGAAAATCGCGGTTGTTGGGAAGGGAGGAGTAACTTGCTTCGATATGGACTTTTCTTGGACACACTCTGGAATGCCTGAACAAGCTTTCACTGTTACCTAGTACAGTGCGCTGTTCCTCCGGAGAGTCTAGTGTGGTAACGTGCGAAGGGTGTCCGTGTGTGCGTTACAGGCTTTCTTGGCAATCGACCTCAAGACAATCCTTACAGGATTATGTCGAGCGTGATTGCCGATTTCAGCAGTTGCTTTACTGTTCCATTCGATAACAGATACTGACACATTGGCAATACGCTGTCTGAGGCGGCTGCCTCGGTCTCGATTTCGACAAAGGAACCCTTCAAGGCTACTTGTGCTGCTGGCAGACTCAGCGTAGCTTTTTCCAACGTCTGTCGTAGGCAGACAAAATCCCCTATAAAATCTGTATCCGGAACTAGGAACGAATGCACTACGTCATACGTTGCACCCGTGTCATGCACGTCTTTGCATTTCTTTCCATTAACTTCCACATCGTGAAGGTACGGGCTAAGGAGGTCCTTCGTCATGCTCACCCACGAACTGGACCGGGGACACCTTCTGAACCCGGCACCCAGTGGCTACGTGTCCTGAATTCTTACAATTATATTACACAATTTGCTTGCGACGCTCCAACGACTTGCTCTTTCCCATTTCTGTCGATTCCTTCTTTACTTCACCGTCGTCTTTCTTTTCTGGCTTGCATAACACTTTCGGCTTCATGGAAGGAACCCCTGACACATGTGTGCATACCTCGGGAAAGTTGGCGCGGCTCACTCAAACTCACTCAAGTTTTTTTTCCTAATCACTGCTCACTCAAACACAGACTCGATGCTAAGCAGCACATGTGCGCTCACTGAAACTCAAACTCGCAGTGAGCGCAAAACTCAGAATTCTCGGACTCAAAACTCACAATGTACTCAGAACTCAAAATAAACTCAAAAGCAAAATGTACTCAAACTCAAAATGTCCTCAAACTCAAAATGTACTCAGTACTCAAAATGTACTCAAACTCAAAATGTACTCAAAACTCAACATGTCCTCAGTACTCAAAATGAAGAAACCTACGGAAACTCAAATGGACTGAAAACTCAACATAGACTCAGAAACTAACTCGGTCTCAGGCGTGCTCAAACTCAGTCGGGCTCAAACTCACTCGAGCTCAAACTCACTATGCCACACTAGCCTCGCGATCACTCAAACTCAAACTCACTTGTGAGTTTGATTCCAAATGAGTCTGAGTGAGTGGACTCATGAGTGAGTCCATCGACATAAGATGTATGTGTCTTTTTTCTGTGTTAGCGGAACGGTGTTTCCAACAACACTCGTCTGAAAACTCCGTTGCTTTTCCTACTGTTTTCACGTCTGGCCTATCTAGAACGCCTTCGTTCCCTCCATTTGAGAGCGTACTACAAAACTGTTCCAGGCAAATTTCCTGCAACATTTTCGCCTTGGCATCAAAAGCTCCAGCTCTTTTCATCCCGTTTTCCAGAAAACGTGCCAGCTTGTACGCGAACTATGGCTAACTTCCATCTGAGTGCTTCACTGCTTCTGGAAACTTTAAGCGGGAAGCTTCCAGGGTAAACCTGTACTTCACTAGCAAGGCACTTTTTACAATACATAACGCTCCGTTGTTTCGGGACCTAGCCTGGCCAACACATCGGTACCCTCCGCGGAAACAAACTCAGAAGTCTTTGGGGCCAGGACACCCGGTCAAACCCCTTTCTCGTGCAAGTGCGTTCAAAAGTTGGCACAAACATCTTTAATTCACTACCAATAACGAAAGGCTGAAGAAACCCTCTCGTGTCATATTTGACAGGTTTCGGCTCTGCTTCAGAAGCCACCGTTTTCTTTAATTGCCTCTAGCTGGCAATTCTTCACTTCCTCGTCTATTTCTCTCTCTCGGCGTTTTCTTTTTACTTCGTGCATTGCTTTAGTATATTCATTATTTTCGGCTCTGCAGGCTAACATTTTTCTCACAATTTCTGGTTTCCGGACAGCTTTGCTGCACTCCACACCGAGCTCTTCTGCTGCAGCTAACAACTCAAGTTTCAGCAAGCTGTTCACATCCATTTCGGTCACACTCTTAGGCAAAAGGACTAAAAGTTCGTCCTTTGGGGGACGAATGGCCTTTGCCACAATCATTAGTGCCTTTGGGGACTAAATGTGAGGGGACGAACGGTTAGTCCGCCACTCGGTTGGTCCGTTCTGATACTCCCCAAAGACGAACTGCCGTGAGTCGCAGAGAAATAAATTTTCGTCCACCAGCGGAGATCAAACCACTGACGCCCGCAATTGAACTCAAGGAGCTCGGCGCGCTTCTACGACACCATGCCAGCGGCGAAATTAACAGGCAGATACTTTGGAACTGTAGAACGTGTAGTGCTGTGCCAAATGATGGTTTCATTGCAACTGGTCCAGGAATTCCTATCTGTGCAAACGACGTGACTGCTATTTGCGCTTAGTGCTTTGCTAACTTGATGGGCCTTTGCTCATTTCGATTGCAAGTACCAGCCTCACAATCAGTTTTTTTCTCGTAAAAGCAATCAACTCGTCGCCTGTTGAGATAGATGGCTGGGTGATTAGACGACTGATTTGTTTCCGCACAAATTATCGCAAACTAAGTGCATTTTTAGTGTTTGATACTTGCGTTAAGTGGTCCAGGTACCGTGTGTGAAAGCGCTCGTCTTTGTGAGTGTCACAATAAGGAAAGAAACCATAATTTCCTGCATCGGCGAAATCAAATTTGGTGTTTCTTAGCCTGAATTCTTCAAGTTAGCGTCGCTAGACGATTGGGACTGGCAGATGCAACTGGGTTTTACAGCAGTTGCAGCATTGTCATAGCTGTGGTGCACAAGCCAATTATGTACCGAGTGTAAAAGAATACTTCAAGACGCTTACATGTAGCGAACAATTTTATTTTGCAGTTGTCCTCAGCAACTAAAATGTGTTTTTTCTCGTCTGTGAAACATACATATTCATTACGCTTGGGGATCAACATTTGCTATGGTCACTAATATATCTGTTATTGTTGACGGGCTTTAAATCTTTCATTAGCCGTTATTACCTCACCTGAATCGGATGCAACACAGCGTATCAACATAACCTCGCCGAGAAGCGTCAGTCGATAACGCATCGCAGCTCCTTGCAATTACCCGCCGCTCTATTAACCCTAGGCGCTTTTAACATCGAGATTATTTGCAGTGGCACCATGTAAAGGACCCACTGACTGCATGACATGTGTTTTGAAAATCTAACACTGTCCACAGATATATACGCGAATTGGCAACAACGACGCCATTAGGAGATTAACGACGCAGCCAAGAGTCTAAATGCATGCGTTTCGTCTCCCCCTTACTCCTTATAGATCGGCGGGGACGAACAGTTAGTCCGCATTTGTGCACAAGGCACACACCCTCCTACCGATACTCCCAATAAAGATGAACAGTTGCCCGCGAAGACTAACAGCTGTATTTTAGTCTCTGTTTTAGTCCTTTTTGCGTAAGAGTGCAGCTACCGTGATGCGGCAAGTACCCTCCTGTCGCCTTTCCTATTTCCGGCCTCTGCGAAGAAATTAACACTCGGCGCACCAGAGTACAAAGCCATAGCCTCACCGACCGCTGTCGCAGAACTCCCGGGGTCCGCAAACCCTGCCGCTGCCACCAAGCTGTTCCGTTTTGGCCCAGCTGGTCTCCAGGCCAATGCCGAAAGCCGACGCCGGACGCTGAAGACCCCACGTTTATTGTGGCTCACTTGTCTGCACAAGAGACAGAAAGAACCCAGCGGTGGGGCTCGTGTTTGCTTTTAAGCCTCGCTGTAATGAGGGAGAGTGGGAACCATCACAAACATAGTTATTCCACGTGCGCTGCGGCACGCGGGAAGGCCGATCAGTTATGGCTGGCGTCTCTAGTTTTTTACACGTGCGCTCGAATGCAGACGCTTTGGAAAGACTGGTCTTGCTTTGACGCTCATGGAACGCACGTACGCACGCACACACACACACACACACACACACACACACACGCACACGCACAAACACACCTGCGCGACTGCGCTACAGCCATCGGCTGGTTTGACTGGTTCTAACACGATGGTTCCAAAGCAGACGCTTGGCCAGATTGAAGGTCCGCTTGCTCCACAGCGCAACAGCGGGGACCCAGTACCGAGAGTCTGTCTTGGTCTCGCCTCCGCTCCCCTCATCCCCTGGGTAGCCTCAGGTAGCCCAACACGCCCCCGCACCACTCGCTGAGCCAGCAGCAGCTGTGGTGGCAACAGCCACAATTGGACGAATCAACTCCGGCCCCTGCTTATTCACCCCCCCCTGCTTCTAATGGAGCATGCGGAGGAGATGGACACGGGGGGTCACGCTTCGGCTCCCAGCTCGGCCGCACCGCATGTGCCACCTGTGGCGCACCCCACAACTTCGGCGGCAGCGGCTCAAAGACCCGGTCCATCGGGTACCTCTAGGACATCAGAGGATGAGGTGGACGTGGGGCTGTTACTGCTTTGTAATAGCGGAAGGAACGGGTCCCCGAATGTATACCTCAATAGAGGCCAAATAGCCCCCTCCAAAAGTCCAAACCACGAAACACGATACATAAACATTACACTCCATTAGATCCAAGCACTTCTTAATTGGAAGAGAAAATATATTCCAATGGAACGGCCGAGGCCTTCTTAAAATCTTGACGATGTATACAAAACACTGCATGGTCGATCAGACAAATGTAATATGTGCACAGAAAACACATTTGAAATCCAGTCACAAAAATTTATAGGATAGTTACATATTATTCAGAAACAACAGGGATGTCTGTCCACACTCTTCTTGCAGTGTGGCCATAATGCCCGGAAATCCTTAGCATGCCACCCTCTCACTTTGAACACTGTCCTTGAGGCTATAACAATTTGCCCATTATTAATTATAAGGTTGATAACGGTATGCTCCTCCACATTCCCTCTGATCTTGCATTTTCGAGCCCTGACTTCGAGGTGCTGGTTGACTAGCTGTGCGAACCATACATTCTCGCAGGCGACCTTAATGCACACAGTTTTCTTTGGGGCTCTACTCGCGCGGATTCCCGAGGTCGCCTGATAGAGAGGTTTTCAACATCCTGTGGAACATGGCTTTTCGACACGAAAAAGCCTACATGCTATAACATAGGACACAATACACGCTCATTTCTTGACTTGGCTATTGATCTGCAGTTCTAATTTCTCTTCTTAAGTGCGGTGTGGGCACTGACCCGTACGGCAGTGACCACTGCCCCACTTCACTAACATACACAGGTAAAGGCCCATGCAGTCCATCTTCACAGAACAGGTTCAATGAAGCAAGAGTTATTGGAACACATTTACAGAGACACCCAAACAACACTACACAACCACAAGACTCCTACACGTTGAAGAAGCTTCCCAACTACTCACGGCGGTCATCCTCGACGCCACCGCTAAGTCCATTGCAGACGCTTCTGGTGTCCTGCGCAACCAGAGGAGGCCGTGGTGGAATGAGGACTGTAGGCGGGCGCGAGAGGCCAAGGAGAAGTCGTGGGGTACCCTTCGTCGGTACGCCACGTCGGGTAACCTGCTATTTTGAAAAGGGCGAAGGCATTAGGAAAATGGTTTACGCCATGAGGCAACACAAAATAGTAGGCATTTAATATTAACATCAATAAACTCCTACACAGACACACGAAAAGTATGGACACGAATACGCCATCTTAAAGAACAACAAACACACAGCCTTTCCGTGGTTAGCACTACAAGTAAGAGCACTGGAAGGCCAGCGTCGTCATCAAAACATCGCATCGTCATCAAACAACAAGCATCGTCATCAAAAAACGCCAATGTTGGTGTTGACTGCCAGGCTGTAGCCGTCGGTCATGCCAGCGGTTGCGCCAGTAGTTTTGCCGGTTGTTTTGGTGCCGGCGCTTCACCACTGGGCCTCACCAATGACGATTTCAAGGTGGTGGTGTACCGACGTCGAGTAATGGCGTCATGTGGAACTTCGAAGTTTCCCAGGGTAAAGGCTATAACCCCGAAGCTCATTTCCAAAGTGATTCAGTAACATCGATTCAAGACGTTAAGTATTTGTTAAAACCTGCCCTGGGTGACAAAAGAGAAGACTGTGGATATTGTGCACGAAGTATGAACGTCATCCATCGTTTCGCATTTTTAGGAGGTGTTGTTGAGGTATTGCCGCTGTAAACTCACCCGTAATTTAGCCGAGGGCGCTATATTACTACGAATTTGTCGGTGGGAACTTCAGAAATCCCGTGTTGACGAAAACCAAAATGCCAATAATTGACACTACATAAGTCACTTCTGTCTATTATCAAATCTGAAACGCCTACACACGAAGGCCAACATTTTTTTTCTGATGTTCTGGCTTCGTGCTTTTATATAGTGTGCTTAGCAAAGACATGGCATTTTCAGAGATCTATGCGACTTCCGGTATTTCACGGACCCCTATACTCTTTTTCGTTGTGATCGAAATTACGTCACGTATGATCGAAATTTGCAGATGCACATTCACATTTACGATCACGCGTCACGTGTGATTGTACGTGTGATCGAAATTACGTGTGAATCAAAATTCCGGAGACTTATGTCAGAGAAGGGGCCTTTCTAGCTGTCTCAGGTGCGGCAAAGTTTACTCGAAGGTACGACCTTCAGACCTGCGATGTGTGTGTTTGGATCTGCATTGAGGGTAACAAGTGCAGGTATCTTAAGGCAGTTGTTTATTCTTACCAATATCTGGCCCTTCATTTTTTATTACATGTTGTTGCACACTATCTGAGAAAGTTATATTAAATAACCGCGTAATGCATCTGCATGGTAATATAAACCTTCCCAACTATGACTTGTTGCTTACAGATGACAGTGAGTACCTGACGGATCAAGGCTTCTTCGTTCCTTCCTTGTATCAACTTCAGTGGCCTGATTTAGCACAAAAATGTAAAAGTCTTCCCAGTCTTCCCACTCAACATGAAAGATGTTGGAAGTGCAGAGCAGTGTTTTGCTATAATGGGCCCACTTCAGATACCCGGCAGCGCAAGGTCAAAAAATGAATTGGATTCGAGAAAACAAGCAACATGCGAGAGAATGATTTGTTGCAAAATTTTACATCGCACGCTAGAATAGATATTGGCCAGTAATTGGAGGGGGCAAGGACAGTGAAGGTAGGTGTCCAACTACTTATCCCGCTAACTCGGCTGCGTTTTGTGTTAACTACTATCAAAATTTGGCGACTATGTATGATAAATGTCTACTAACTGTGTGCGGAAATTCATACAGAAGAAATAGTTGCTGTCAAATAAAAATGAGTTTTTTTTCTTTCTTGGATTAAGCAACACTTTTAAAAAAGTTTTTACATGCAAAGGCCATGAACTATGATATATATATATATAGTATATATAGATATATATAATATATATATATATATATATATGTCTGGTGTGTGTGTGTGTGTAAGTGCCCCAGGCTTTCGTATGAACCAGAATAATAAAGGTGGCCATAACAGTTCATTTAAATAATGAAGATATACAAAAACACAAAGTTTTATTCATTTTGAGAATTAAGTGTGAGTAAAAAACGACACTTTAGTGACAACGTGCTTAGTCTGTTCTGAATGTTTATAATCGCATTTATTAAAAAAGCACACCAAAATGGCCTCGGAAATAGAAATTGTTGAAGAGAAAATGTTTCTTTTCTCAGCGGAAATGGTGTTTTGAGAACTAGCGCTTCAAAGTTTTCGTTTCATTTTATAGTGCGAGAGACTGCCCTACGGCATACCATGAAGTTTTAAAGATACAAAATTAGACCAGTTTCACTTAAATATCCCAGAAGTGACCTGTACTGGGGTCGGCCATATCCACGCATAGATCTGGGGTTCTCTAAGGATGAAGCCATGTGCCTCGAACGTTTTGAATTAGGCCGTTCTGAGGCCCTGAGCAATGGCGATTAACGTCAGCTTCTGACGCAGGAGTTAAACAGAAGGGCAGTTGTCCATAAACGCGGCATGGTATCGGGCAGGCCAAGCGTGAGTAACTGGTGGGGATAACGCCACCCCCAACTCGAAGCCTCCGCAGCAAGACCTCTACCAGCGAGTGAGCTCACTCGGTAGGTGAGTTCCACGGGGTGGATGTAAAGCACGCGTGGCGTAGCGGAGGTTCTCTTTTTCCACCAACAGATCTTCTAGGCTAGATACTCGAAGAAGTCGTAGTGGCCGTGGGAGGTCTCTTCGGTGGCAGGCGCGATCTGCCGCAGCGTGGGCAGGAAGCATGTCCCGGTAAATCCACGACACAGGGACAGGGCATGGGTAGGTGTCCATAATCGCGTTAATACATGCACCCAGTCTTGTACGCCGCGCAACGCGACGTAAATTGGTGGTTCACGTAAATTGGTGGTTCATGTAAATCCCAAAATCGCTGCCGTTGCGTCAGCGAAAATTTTCTGCTTCACCCCACTAGTCAGTCTCGATGCGAGCGCCTATAAACCATCTGAACAGGCAGTAATTTCTGCTAGCAGGCTACATAGAGCACGGAAGGTCTCGTACAAGAACCTTTCTTTCAAGGCAGAGTAAGCCGGACAAGTCAGGGCAGTGGTGACGATGTAGTCGTAGACCCCGGTGGCCAGGAAAGCCTGGAAAACTCTACGTTGAAGGTGTCCTGTCAGGGACACGACGGGCGGTGTCTGGGGCAGATGCAGGCCGGTGGTACGGACATGGAGCCTGGTCAGAGGCTTGTTGTCCGCCACCTCCTGGTAGAAGCAGGAAGGCCTCGCGGCAAAAAAGGCTGACAACGTCTCGGGCAGGTGGCCCATGTCACGCGGCGAGAGCTGCCGCCTCTGGGACTAGCCCACGTTTCAAAAGACCGGCAGAACGACGCTGATAATCGATTTCATCGAGCGTGTTTAACTGAGCTTCCTTGCCTGGAGTAGTACCATTTGAGCTGCAATGCCGATCAGGAATGGGTGACTCAGCGTATGCTGTAATTGAGGCAGACCAGGCAGAGTTCGTCTTCTGATGCATGGAACCCCTGGTGCTGCGCTTTCCCAGGCGTAGCCTATCACGGAGCTCACCAATTTTTGCAGACAGACCCCGATAGTTCCACTGTGCTGTGGGTGGTTCAGGCATGCTAGCGGACCGGTTAGCGGAAGTTTTACAGCAAGTGCAGAAACCAAAGTGTGCAGCTGGTGCAGTACAACCTGGAGGAGCTGTTTCTGGGAAATGGCACGGGAGGCTGCCGGTGAGGGGAGGCCAGTTGTAGGCGTGGGATGCTGATGAGGCTTGGAGAAAAGGCGAGGTGGGCGTGATAACTCTAGAGATGGTTAAGGCAAGTTCTACTGGCGGGGTGTTAGTTGAAACAGTCACTTGTGAGTTTGTTAAATTCCCCACGCAGAAAGGTCAGCTTTTCGCCTAGGGTCATAAGCTCGTCCTCCACACAAGACAGCGGTGGCTCAGGAAACAGCTTGCCGACGACGGCGCAAAGCACGGGTACCGTCTCTATATGTTAGCTGTGAGGGGGGACTCTGGGGCTTCCTCCTCCTCCATAACGTCCTGCTCCTCTTCCGCCAAATAGCCGAAACGATTGAATGTTAAGGTTTGGTTTGGCTGGGTAAGACAACGCCATGCACGGCGTTTCGCGCGCGTTGCCTTGCTTTTGGTGGGGCAGCCTTCATCTCTGATCGCGGGGTCGTTAGAGCGACAGAGACCACACGTAACCGTTGGCTGTTGCGGGGAAGCCGTTTTCTCTTCCTTGGAAACCGGTGTTGAGAAAGGACATTAAGTGGTCGTGGGAAACACGGCGAAAACAATGTTAATAGGGCGTTACCCCCTGCTCGGAAAATACGGCGCCCGGAGGACACCATTATAGAAAAGCCAGTTTGGAGGTTTAGCGGGCCTCTTAGAGCCAAGAGGCAGTGTGGCAGGCTGCCATATAACGCACAAGAAGCACTTCGTGCGTGTCACACCTTATGTTGTCACGAAGGTAGTCTGGATCCTCCCCGAAATCCACACCCGAGATGACATAGCGGCGGGCGTCAGTGCCTGTCACTAGGTACGATTGAACTGCAAGAATCATGTCGGCAGATAGCGCAATGTGGTAAAGAGAGCATAACTTGGCCGCTGCGTTTATAGACGTAGGCCACACGGACAGTATTCGTAGATCGGTGATAAGCATATTCAGTATATCCAGTGTTGCGAGGCAGCCATGAAGCAATTTTGCAAATTCTTCGGGGGAAGATTCTGGATGTTAAAACGTGGCTGAGGCTTCATAGCAACTTTGTACCTCACTTGTGGCAAAGAACTCCACAGTGCAGTTGGCGTTGTAGGAGCTTTCACAAGAACTGGAATCGAAGCAGATTGCTGCGAGTCACCAGCGACACATGGCCGTTTCAACAGCAGGCGGCGCAGTCCCTACCTCTGTACGTCAGTAGGTGGCTCGTCTGAGGATGGCTTCAATGAAGGGTCGGTTGTTGCCTCCAGCAGTGGCGGAAAGTCATCAGTGGTACCAGCAGCAGCGTAACAGCTGCAGATTCTCCTGGTAGCTGCGAAGTTCAAGTGATGGTTGCTGCTCCAACACGTCCCGACATGACAGGGGCGTGTCTTGGTCGCAAGCAGTGCGGAAGCGGCTGGGCTAGGCGTAGCCGCCGAGGGTAGGGATCCGAGCTTCCGGACGACCCCATCGGGTCATCCTTGAGCTTGCCGCAGTGACATATCAGTGCCACAAGGACTGCAGCGGCATTAGGATCTAGCAGGAGTGGTGCAGCAAGCCTGTTTAGATGAAAACTACGAGTAGTCAGATAATTCCAAAAAAACCAGTCCGTCGTCATCGTCGTTGACGTCTATTGTCGCTTCTTGCACAGTTCTCAGAAAACCTGGCAATTCTACTGTCACGGTGGAATCCGATATTAATGAGTGCTGCAATATGCCGAAAAAACTACTTATTACATGCGCTCCAACAGAATGATAGGTGACCGACCTGACGTAAACAAACGTTTTATAAGGCATTCGCAATGCTTTTAAACTAACCTCAGCGGCATTGCGGCTTGCAGTGAACTACAAAAAAAAATTAGACAAACTATTCGCTATGTTTAAAAGTAATTCTAAAAGTAAACGTGCTCACGTGTTTTTATAGAAAACATAACAATGGAAAATACCACTGTGCATTATTCGAAATTTGAAGTTACAAGGGGGGCACATGAGGCCGCGTTCCGCGCCATTTTAAACGACTGCTGTTGCGCATCTGAGGATGCCATTTCGTGGCGAGATTCTCGAATAGTGTTTTGAATATTTTACCTTTACAATATAATCTATTTTAGTAGTCGGTTTTGCTATTCATACTTTAGAGACTGGTACCACTTTTCCTATTTCCGAATACGCAAATATGTTACTTTGGTCTAAAGATAGTTCAAATAGTTTACTAGGTTACTAAGAAGTTTTGTTAGTACTTTTGAGTAATTTGCGAATATTGTTACCAACCCGGCAGAAGAAGAAATTTCACTGCCAGTGAATGATCTTCATTATACCGTCAGGGTCAGTCTGGTAAATAGTCGCTCGGTAAATAGTCGCTACCTTTAAATTTTGGCACACAAGAAGTAGGACTGTTACCGAAAGTATCGAAGAACATTTTGTTTACAAAACTGGCACGTTTCCCCATGAGCTGTTGTTTCTGACGCTTCTTCAGAGTAATGTGAGTGCTGTCGGCTTGGCTAACAATGCGCCAAACGTTCCTGTCGTTATTTCGCAAGAAACCAGGCATAGTATTTTTAACAGTCTTCCTTTGCAGTTTTTACAGTAACAAATTCTTTGACTGCTGAGGCGGTACAAAGAACACCTACAAATACTGGGAGATGTTTTGGCGAGACGGTATTTTTTCGGTTTGTAAGGTGCCTAAGTTTGGGTTATACCAGGGAGTGTGCAGATTTGCGATATTTTCCGAGTAGATACGAAGTAATATGGTTCTCATTGTGTAAATAAACAACCGAAGGTTAAGCGTTAGGAACGCAGCGGTAGGGATGGATGAGGCAAAACATTTAAATTTAGAAACAATAAAAACGGTGGGGGGCCTCGTCTGTGCAAGAGGCCGTGCGCCGCCACTGCTCACGTGGCCCGCGGATCAGGCTGAGCTACTCCTGCAGGTCCGAGCTCGGTGCTCGGGGATAGGGGAAGGGAGACGAACAGGGTGTTGAGGGCACCGGAAGACGAGGTGGGCAGTAGTGGCTAGCAACTTGACAGTCTGGGCACTTGTACTCGAAGCGTGACGGAAAGATGTGGGAGAGGATGGTTGAGTTTAGTATGTACCAGTTTGTAGTCTGCCCGAGATTCGTGATTCTTCGACGGACAGGGTAGGGTGGGGTGGGGGATAATTTCGCCGAGCGTGGCGGTAGTGTGATAAGATGTCGGTAAAGCAGGGAAGAGGATGATAGTGACCGTCGTAGAGTCCGAGCCGCGTGACCCTGTAGGGACATTGGAAGTGAAGCTCGCGGGCCGCACATGTGCTGCTTCACTCCCTGTGACTGAGGAGTGTGTCGGGTCCATTGATGGTGATTGTAGTAGGTCGGGAATGGCTTTCAGAAGCTTGAGCGCCGCCGGGGTACTCTTCCCTGGAGGTAAATATCGGCAGGCTTGTTGAGAATCTGTGATTATGGTTAGGTGGGTGGTGGGTGTGTGGGTGGCCGCCGCGAGGGCAAGGCGGTGGCTTCAGCAGCGGTCGAAGAGAGATGAAGGAAGGTAGCGGTGTTGAGAACGGTCCCCTTATGTGTGTGACTGCTAGAGTCGAGCGGGGTGATGGGGTTTGGGCGATGTCCCTATAGCGAGCATCCGGGGATGAGAGTACTTTCGTTCAAGGTGCTACACTCTGGCTTTGTGTCGGTCTGGGTTGTATAAGGGATGCATGTGACGTACAATTGGTGCCACCGTATATTGGTCCCGATGTGGGGAGTAAGAGGTGAAGCTCGTTATGAGGGTTCGGCGTGGGCGGCCTAGCACCCTGAGTACAGTTCGGCCGGTAGGAGTGAGGGACAGGCGTGCCAATTGACTTGTCTGTTGTGCTTCGAGGAGTTCAGAGAGGGTGTTATGCAGCCCCAGTAGAAGGAATTTGTGTGTGGGGCGAAAGCGGGAAGGCCTAGAGCGATCTTGTAAGGCTGAAGAATGAGTGCATCCAGCTTACTCTGTTCTTGAGGTTTGAGACAGACGTAGGGGGGCCATGTGTGAGGCGGCGGAGAAGTAGGGTGTGGACGAGACCGCAAGTGTCCTGAAGGCATGGGGAATTATTACGCAATTTTTATTGAATACTTACGCTAACTTTTTTTATTTATATATGAAGGACAGAAGGTGAACAAAATCACTAGTTCATTGTGGGGACCTACCCACGCCTTCTGATTAAATCTCGGTTGGCGACCGTGGAAGGCATCCAAAAACTGATCTATTTCCCCATTTATGAGTGCTGTCTGGCGGCGCAAACGATTTGGTATCGCAAAATAATTTGCCGAATTTGACACCCGCAGGAAAGCAAGCATGCCACCAAGTTACATTATTGCGTGGGCAATATTTTCATAAGAAAACTGGTGTATTTATATATACTACGAAACATCTCATGATTATACGGGACTGCGAAGATGTGGAGCCTCTTGTGCCGCATGTGAAGGAGCTCAGAGATGTCGTGTTCAGCCAGGGCACCTCGTAGATCTGGAAGGTGCAAATGTCCTTTACCTATCACAAAAAAAGAAAAGCTCATAAACAATCGTTTATGCTCTGGTAAATATTCGGCTTCAATATTATCACGTATTACTGTACACCACAACAACCGCAGTACATACACTATACACTGAGGAAAAGTTTTTCTCAATTGAAAGATTTAATGCAGAAGCTGATAAATAAATAAACATATAAATTTTCTATTATATCCGCGATAACCATTACATTTACAATAAATTGACAGTGAATGCTGGTGCTGTGTTGTCGCGCCGATTACTGTTGCTCCCACTCGCTTTGTCAGTTCTATTTTGTGGCGACCAGTGCATTGCAGAGAGTATCCGCTCGCCATTGTTTGAGAATTCAGTTTGCATTGGTGGTTTTGATAGCACGTAAAAATAACCGAAGAAATGTGTGGAACAGGGGGAATATAAAGGAAATGTTAAAAAAGTTGGCTATAACTGTTGGACGCCCAGTGAAAACAGAATACAAAGAAAAAGACGCCCGCTATCGCGACCTGTGGCTGATGACCACTGCGATATAAACGGAAGCTGAGGTAACGTTTCTTTAAAAATCGCCACCTCTTTCCATATTAAGAAAAATGGTTCAGGGTTGTAGGGACGCCGCCCCTACGACGCCCGCGCATGGTGATTACTGTGACGTGCGCGCGTCGAACAGCGATAGTGGCGTCAGTGCGTCATGAGCCCGTGCGCGCGTGTGTGATGAACAGTGAGACGGGACAAATACGTGTAGTGCGCATACAACCCTGAACATGCGCACAACCAACGGAGTGGCGTAAAAGCGGCGCTCACAGGAGCGCCGGGGGGGACTGCGCACCGGGGGACACGCGAGAGCAGCTGCGGCCGCGGGCGGCGCGAGCCACGACCCGGCCGCCCTGACCGCGACGAGCAACCAGCGTCCGCGGTGGACGCTCTTCACCCGACGTCGGCACAAGTGACTGAAGACGTCGTCGTGAGTGTACAGCACCCGTGCTGTAACTTTCTGGACTAGCAGGGCGTCAACCACCGCAATGTTTCTTTGCGCGCTTTCCGTGCTTGCTTGCAGTACTCTTTTTATATTGCTCCCACCTTGCTTTGTTTGTTTTTTCCTACCTTGGTTTGCCGGAATAAACCGGTGATTTGCTCTCATGCGGATCGGCGTTACTTCGTCGGGCGGGTTTGGGCTCGCGAACCCTTTACGCTCGAAGGGGGATCCTTCAGCGTACGCGATGGTCTGTGCTGCTGCTCTGATGGTCTGTGCTGCTGCGCTATGGATGCTCCTCGCACGGCGGCACGGGCATCTTCACTATTTTCCAGCATCGTCTCCGTATCCCGCCGGGGGTGGCCGCTCTAGCGCGCTGGTGGTTCGAAAGAACTCACCGTCAGGCAGCCACGAGACCGAAGGTTCGAGCAGCGATTCACCCCTGTTGGCGAAATTGTACCACGGCTCGCTCGTCTCCCCGCGAGGGTGCCGCGGGCGCCTGTCAGCAGGGCTGCCACGCGGATGGTGCGGGCGCTGCGCCGGTTGTGGCACGGAAGCTGCTGGGGGAGGTTGCGGAAATTTCCAGCGCTCGGGCGTTGCTTGCCGCGAGGGTAGGAGGGGGCCGCCACGGGGAGATCCAGGGCGGGTCGATAGCCGGAACAGAATCGGGTCCGCGATGTACTCGGGAGGGCGGTGCTTGATGTCCTGCTTCGACGGTTGGTTGTAACCGTAGGTGTCTCTCATTTCTTCGGGACTAAGATAGCGCTCTCGAATCAGCTCTGAGAAGGTTTCCAAGCACATTCACTGAAGCTCTGCCCTGGTCTGCTCGTACGGTGGAAGTGGTACCGACACATTGTTCACTGACGGGAACAAACCAAGGTTGGTGATGGCTGGTTTTCCAAGTAGGGCTGTGCGTAGACCAGGTAAGATGTAGACTTTTTCCACGCTTTCTCGGCCGTTGAGCTTGAAATGAAGCCTTGCCAGTCCCGAGATGCGCAGAGTCTTTCCATCTGGACCCTGAAGCCTCCGGTCGGGGGAAGTCAGAACGACGTGCTTGAAGAGCCGTCGGAATTGTCGTTCCGGGATAACAGTCTCGTCCGCACCCGTGTCGATTTTGAAGACCAGGGTCTGTGACTCGACGAGGGGAGAGACTTCCCACTTGGATGAAGCCGTCGTCGCCATGAGGCCCAGGAAACCTGGCTCCTGCTCGATGTTTCGAAGAGCATTTGCTGAGCGGCAGACGGTTTGGAAATGGCCCTTTTTCCCGCACTTCTGGCAGACGCAGTCTTTGGCAGGACAGATGGCCCTCGCGTGACACTCTTTGCCACACCAGCCGCATTTCTTGAAGCCCCTCGGGTGGTGTGTGGTTGGGGGTTGCGTTGCAACTGGGTCTTTAGCGGGTCTACTCCGCCGTATCAGAGCGTCGAGGTTGACTGCTTCCTTTGGCGTGCCCGATAAGAGTTCTGCCTGCTGCTGTTGGACTGCTTCACTCTGACGAGCGATGGTTAACGCCTTCATTAGGTCTAGGCTGGGGTCAAGCTGCAGAGTTTGCGACAGTTTATGGTTCTTGAGGCCCACGACTAATCTGTCACGAATTAACTCTTCGCGGAGCTCCCCGTAGTTACAAGAATCTGCTAGTGCGTGTAGGGCTGTTGCGAAATCTTCGACTGACTCACCATCCAGCTGGACTCGGGTGTTGAATTTCGCCCGCTCGTAGATGATGTTTCGCCGAGGTATGAAGTAGTCCTCGAAGCCCTTAAGCACTGCGTCGAAGTTCTTCTGCTCGTCAGTGGTCAGCTTGAAGGTATTAAAGATGTCCTCTGCCTGGGGTCCCATGAGGTAGACCAGTGCATCCACCTGGCATTCTTTGGGTCGATCGCTGAGCCCTGAAGCAGCCCGGTAGCGGAGGAAACGTCTCTTCCATTGGGGCCAGTCTGACGGTGAGAAGGTGAACGGGTCAGGTGCCGTGATCTGGAACGAGGCAGCGCTGCCGTTCTTGTTGGCCATCGAGGATGAGTTGCTCGCGAAGGTCGCAGGCAGGTCTGTAGTCGAGGGAAGGCCCGTAGACGAGGCAGAAGCGGCTTCAGAACGAGGGTTGGTTGGGTGTGCTGACGTGTCGTTCAGGCGGAGAGCAGCGGTCAGCACGTCCCACTTCTGACACCATGTTGGAAGGAATGCCTGCCCGGCACCACGCGCATGACGTCAAGGTCATGGCGCGAGGCGCGGGGTGTGAGAGCTTTATTCTCTTCACTATGCTACACGTGCGGGTGT
The DNA here is from genome assembly GCA_013339765.2 of Haemaphysalis longicornis. Lineage (NCBI taxonomy): Eukaryota > Metazoa > Arthropoda > Arachnida > Ixodida > Ixodidae > Haemaphysalis > Haemaphysalis longicornis. The sequence continues at coordinate 76,233 of JABSTR010001285.1, forward strand.
AGCAGATTGTCCCACAGAAGGGGATCCTTCAGCGTACACCATGCCAGCGGCATGTATAAGGGAAATTTTGGAAAAAGAGGACGGATAATGGTGTCGTTGCGAAGTACGTTAGAGCATTGTAAAGTGATGCTTTCACTTTTGCTTATTATATGTGTATTTCAGGGACTAGGCTTTTTTATTAGCGCTTCTCCGCTGTCATTTCTAATTGCACTGTCTTTTATAAGTGAACCCAAACATTTGTCCCTTGCTTTGCGGCACTAAACACGTTGCCCTCAAAGAAGAACTTTTGCATCCCACACAACAAAGAGCTTTGGCTGATGAAATCTATATGCTCAATTTCAAAAAAGGACAACACGAAAAGGTGGAAAGAATAGAGTGGCCAGCGATACTTTTGAGCGGCGCACAAAAGCATGTTCTTCAAAAGTTAAAACGAACTGCCAGATGCAGAAGGAATGTTTTCCGAAGTGTTGCTTTGGTTCTTAGATATATTGATCTTGTGTTATATTTTTTCTAAATAACATACATGGTGGCAGAAATAGTGCCCGTATAGGAAATTATATATTTTTTATGCAGGAGGTATTGTCAGCTCCCTTCGCTTTCTACAATGCTTGGATGCATTGGAAAAAGTGTTGTGGTAACTCTCAATTATTCGAAACGACTCATGTTCCTTACCTCCTTCGTTTTAGGGAGGCAAACTTCCCTTGGGCAGATCAGTTGGCACTTGGTCGATCACCCGGTACATCCCCCGGTCGATCACTTATTCACCCGGCACGTTGATTCGGTATTTTTGAAGGTAATCCCGTAGTTCGTTCCTGCGACAAGCTGCGCATCACAAGGTCAAAGGTGTAAATGTAGCACATGCTCACCAATGAAGAAAGCAAAATTAAAAATGAAAAAGAAAAATTTGGTTGTATCGAATGAGTGCACATGTTTAGAAATGTCAGCAAAGAATTTCTGGTGTAGGTAGGCTTAAATAAAAATAGAAGTTTTTGTTCCCGCTTCCATCCATGCATGCCTAATGTGTTTGTAGCCCTCTAAATAAATAAGGGATATAAATCATACAGAATGTTCTTATCTAAGTCGAATTCACGGCAACGCAATTTTTGTTCGTTAAGTTGATCTTGCGTGTGAGTCCGCCTTTCTTGCTTTGATTCGAATTTAAGGTTGTCGCTGAAATAGCGCGGCGCTTTAAAATTAGTGTCCACCCATGTTCTGAAAAGAGGTAAAAAAAGTTAAATTGGTATCATGAAAATTGTTCCCGGACTGTGCTACAGACCATTCTTAGGTCCTCTTACACCTACCACGACTATAAATAGATAGGATGGGTAGGAATTTATTTCTCATTCCTACAGGAATGATGGTAGTGGTAAGACACTCGCTTTTTTTCCTAGTTGCGATTCGTCAGTTTTTAATGCGGTTCGGAGATGACCTCCTTTGAATCGAGGCTTTCACTTTCTTCATAACTAGCAACCCCTCACGGAACAGTCAATGACTATGACTTAGGCGTTTAAATCGTTGTTGACGAATGCGTCTAGTGACCATCGGCGCCAGCGGCGCTAGAGCTACGTACGAGTTGGTTGTTATGCCCTCCCTACCGCTAAAAACATGCTGTGTACGCGTGGCAACGAGCACATATGGTGGCTGAAGTGCCACCGTCTTGTCTTCATCCCTCATCTGCCTCAGAACTATTGAAGGATACGCCAAATGTCCTGTGCCTACCAATGTGTGAACGGAACCTTAAGTGGGAAAGTTTTACCAAACAACTGTATTCCTGCGGTCTGTCTAATCGTTACACACTTCGCCATATGCGTCACCATCCACTTGCATTGTTGCTATTTTGGCCAAAATAGCCGCTCGAAATATGTGCCTCACGGTAAGCTTAAGCATATAAATTTAAATTGACCGGATCCCGCCGGCGATTTTCAGTCCTTGCCGCCAATCAACTTTATCTAAAGGGTTCGCGATACTCTTGGTACCCTAGGCTGTCAATTTTGTGGCCCTCTTCGGTGCTTCTTCGCCAAAATTCTGCGCAATGCATACCTTTAGGCTCCAATAACTACCGTACACTACCGAAAGCATGCCGACCCAAACTACAGAGATATCAAGTGAAAAATACGGGATAGGCGAACATTCGGGTCAGGTGCGAAAAATTACAAAGTAGTAGACTTACCAATAAATCCGCGGCGATATCAAGTAAAAAGCCAAAAACGTTGCTTCTCTTTCATTAAAATGGAGATATTGGCGCTATTCGCCGCTGCGGAACGTTTTAGTGGAGCGAGCTTCTCGGGCTTTCGAAGGCGTCGAACATAGGACGATTTCAGGGGTGGACGATCTTTTGGATTTTTTAGAACTTTTAATATTTCTCCTCAAATGGGCTGGGCCATCTCTCGGTCAGGCCATCTCTCGGGCTCAACAGTAAATGCGTTTTGCGATCCAACTGACAGATAAATTTGGGGATGGGTGTTACGTATCTGGTTGATTTCCCGAGTGATTGAGCAGGCGTGTCCGGTCGACATCTTTATTTTGACGAATCTTTTGTAGAGAGCTTTTTGTGCACAGCTAAAAACATATGCGAGGATATTATGCAGAAAAAAATTTCCCTTTCTCGAAAAAATTCCCAAATCCGGCACGGATAACTCGCCCGTTGAGCAGCTCCTGGAAAACTGGAAACGTTACCGCAGTAAAACGAACACTACCGCAGCTATCGACATAGTTGTTTTTATGAAACTCTGGATACTTTGAAACAAGTGCAGCTATCGACATATTTCTTTTTATGTAAAGACTTTGCATACTATCAAACGATTTACCTATTGGTGTCTGGCTTGCAGTGCGAATTACTTGTAATAAAGTTCTACAACCCGAAAAACTTATCATACTTTTTACCAAATGTGGGGCTTTTCTCTGAGAAACTCAACAACCAAAGTAGTTGACATTTTTAAAGCTATTGTTTCATCCTTATTCAAACTTTTGCCAATTAAGTTATTCTAGGCCTGTAAAAATCCTAAAAAACTGTTGTGTTTTGTTGCACGGTAACCCCCGCACGGGGCACCCTGAGTAATCTTGGTGACGGTGTTGGCTACACCGCGGACCCCGAGCCCCCACACTCACGCTGCAACCGACCGTGGTAATGGGTTTTAAGGTGAAGGGTAGAAACGTAAAACGGTGGCCGTCGGAGTCCAGGTCAAGCTCCGGCGGATGGGCTCCCTGTCTGTTCACCAGGCAGGGAGCTCCGGGACCTCTTTGACCATCAGGGTAAAGTGAAAGAAGAAAGTACCCCCGTCCCCTGCTTCTATACATGCTGTATGGTATTTTCAAACCCCCCCTCCAACCGTGATCGGTCGTGAAAAGGGGCCGCACCAAAGTGTCTTTTCCTCCGTTGCAATCAATGTCGCTCCCAAAGCCCGATAATTTCTCGCGCTTTCTGATCATGGAATCTCTTGATAAGACAAAACCAATCACTTCCCAGTCCGTGTTTCTAATCTCCAAGTATCTTGAAAGCCTTGTCGGAAAGTCGTACAAGGCTAAGAAACTGAAACCGGGAGAACTTTTGATTGAGGTAGACAACAAACAGCAGTCCGCAAACCTCCTCACAAACGCGCATGGTCAATGTTGACATCAAGATCACGCCTCATCGCAGCCTTAATAGCTGCCAAAGGCGTGATCTCTGATCCAGATCTTATAAGTGAAACTGAAGCCAATCTGCTCGAGGGCCTCCATGATCAGGGCGTGACGGCAGTGAGGCGAATAACCACACGCCGAAACGATCAAATCATACCTACCAAACACATCATCTTGACGTTTCACCACTCAACACTTCCTGAGTCAGTCAACGCAGGCTTTGTGAGATGTCCGGTCCGACCCTACCTGCTGAATCCACGCCGCTGCTATAAGTGTCAACGGTTTGGCCACGGCACAAACTCTTGTCGTGGGAAACTGACGTGCGCCAAATGTGCAGCACAAGATCATCCAACGGATAATTGTGAATCTGAGCACTTCACCTGTCCGAACTGCCAGGGACCGCATGCTGCCTATTCCAGAAGTTGTGAGAAGTTTAACAAGAGAAACAGATTATTGCATTGAAAGTAAACGAGAACATCACCTTCCCAGAGGCGCGAAAGAGGTTCGCCTCTTTCCCCTGGGGAGATACGCCGACATAACTCGCGGGGGGGGCGGAGCGGCGTATGGTTTCGGCGGGGACCCAGTACCGCGAGTCGGACTTAGTCCCGACCCCCCCCCCCCCCCCTGGGTTGCCTATGGCAGCCAACCCGCCCCCGCACCTCTTGCTGAGCCAGGAGCGGTTGTGGTGGCAACCTCTTCTGTCGGGACCAGTGCCACTCCCGTCCCTGCCTCCTGGTCCTCCAGTGCGTTGGAGGGTGTCATGGACACCACGGGCCCGCACTGGCTTCCACCGCCACCGTATCGCCCGTGCCACTTCTGGTGCCCCGACACCTGAGACGGTGGCGGGTCAAACGAAGGACACCCGAAGGGGGCCAAGTCCGGGGGGCCCGGTTCGACGGGCACAGCCAGGACATCGGACGACGAGATGGACGTCGTGCCGTTCTTGCCTGCAACGCAGCGCAAGGAGCGGCCTCCGACGTCCAAGCCTACAGAAAGGCCCAAAAAGCCCAATCCATGAGTCACAGCCCCGAAAGACGACACATAAACATACACACTCCAGTAGCTCTCACACTAAATAATGGGAAGAGAAAACATAGTTGAATGGAACTGCAGAGGCCTTCGGAGTAATCTTGACGACGTGTATGAGATACTGCATGCCAATCAGCAATGTGTATGTGTGTCCAGGGAACACATCTGAATTCCAAACACACAAATTTCTTGAATAGTTGCCTGGTATACAGAAAGGACAGGGATGGCTGCACACACTCTTCTGCGGTGTGGCCATAATCGCCCGAAAATCCTTAGCATGCCACCCTGTCACCTTGAATACCGTCCTCGAGGCTGTAGCCACCCACACAATAATTTTTAATAGGTTGGTAACGGTATGCTCCATTTACATTCTTCCTGACTATGTACTTTCGAGCTCTGACTTCGAGGCGCTGGTCGACCAGCTGCCCGAACCGTACATTCTAAAAGGCGACCTTAATGCACACAACTCTCTTTGGGGCTCCTCCAGAACGCATACCCGAGGTCGTCTGATAGAGAAATTCCTTACATCTTCAGGAGCATGCCTTTTCAACAATAAACAGGCTACATACCATAACATAGGTCACAACACATAGTCACATCTTGACCTGGCTATTGGTTTTGCAATTCTCTTTCCATGTCTTGAGTGGGGTGTGGGCACGGACCCATATGGTAGTGACCATTTCCCCACTTCATTAACGTATATAGATACAGGCCCGAGCAGTCCATCTTCCCATAAAAGGTTTATTGAAGCAAGAGCTAACTGGAATAGATTTACGGAGACATCCCAACTACACCACACATCCATAGGCCACCTACACGTTGAAGAAGCTTCCCAACTGCTTACGGCGCACATCCTCGACGCCGCCGAAAAGTCCATTCCCCACGCCTCTGGGGCCCTGCGCAACCAGCGGAGGCCGTGGTCGAATGAGGACTGTAGGCAGGCGCGAGAGGCCCAGAACAAGGCATGGGTATCCTCCGTCGGTACCCCACGTCGGAAACCTCCTCTTGTTCAAACGGGCCAAGGCATATGGAAAACGTGTGCGCCGTGAGACAAAAAGAGATAGTTGGGGCTCATTCATAACATCTTTAAACTCATACACAGACATACGCAAAGTATGGACACGTACACGCAAACTCAAAGGACAACAGACACACAGCCTGCCCCTTGTCAGTACAACAGGGGACACTGGAAGACCAGGCTGACACACTCGCACAACACTTCCAACACGCGTCCAGTTCAGCACACTACACGAACACTTTCCTCAAGTATAAAGAATGTAGTGAAAAGAAGTTCCTACACGACAACAACAAATCACAGACTTCTTACAACTCCCTGTTTTCACTACATGAGCTGAGGGCTTCTACTGAGAGCGTCGTCTTCTACAGCGCGGAAAAAAAGAAGTTCCAACACTCTCCCCGCCGACAGATGACGCAGAAGCACTGCATTTGAATGGTCTTTGCAGAGCGGGTATACTTCTTGCTTGAGTGAATATGGCTTGACTGAAAACTTCGGCCGACGAAGCATCGCCGAATGTCGTGTTTTTTTACTCGGCGAGTGGTACCCAGCACCTCTTGCGAACTTTGGTCAGGATGTCTCGTAGCCCCATGGAGGAACTGTGTTTGGGCGTGCTGGTTTACGAGAGATGTTCAGTTCTTTATATCTTCAGCTCAGTTCAGAGATGTCATTGCTGAAGGCGTGGATTGGTATACGCGTTCGAAAAACTTCCGCACCATGTCGGGCGGCAGCACCCTTAACAGAATCTCCTGCAACTTGGAGAAATAACTGGTGGGATTACGGCCAAGCGCATTCAGGCTTCGCACATGCACCTGAACCTCATCGTAAAGTCAACGAATCTGGCGTACGTTTTAAATCCAAACCGTTTAAATCCAAAAGGCTTCGGAGATGATCCTGAATTATTATTTTCTCGTCCACGAAGCGCTTTTTTAGGATGTCGATGGCGTCTCTGTAACACTTCTCGCTGGCCTGGAGTCCTGAGATGGCAGATGCGGCAGTTCCGGTCAGGAGGGTGTTGTGATAGTTAAACTAATCTGCTGTGCTACGGTTGTCGTTCTTGTGCACAGCCGACGCAAACTGCACTAAGAAACACTGCAATTGTTTCGTTTCCTGTTAACCTTTATAAGGTCATGCTGAGGCATCTTAGCCTTGCTGAGGATCGGAGTCTGATAATTCGGCTGTTGTGTGGGTCTTGATGCGAGAGCGTCTTGCAACCTGAAGCGAAGGGCTGCTGTCGTATTCAAGACCTTGTCCGCATATTTACCCGCGTCTGAGGCCTCACTGTCGAGCAGCCCCGTCCATTTCCCTTTTTCTGAGCAATAGCAACGCGAGCTGACAGTTAGGCCTGGGAGCTAGGCACGCTCACTGCTGTTGGCCATGCAGGTGCACTGCGGCTCGCGGCATGGCGTGCGCTAAAAGCCGCTGTTTTGGATATTCAATAATAGCTTTCAATCATTCCAAGACTGCCACCATTGTCCACTACAAGTTCGTACCGCAGTGTGGCAAAAAAATATTCAGTAGGTAATGAATAATGAACCCAGGCACTTTCGAGGACAAAATCCTTTTTCACAGTTTTGTGATGGTTGCATGGAATATTCAAATATTGCTATTTCAACAACGCTAATAAGGGGGGGTAGGTTCACGTAGAGACGCTCTTCATTGAAAGTTTTAGCGGTCAATTTCTTCTTCGTCCTGCAAACACTGGAAACGGCCACTGGCATGGCCGATGCGCCAAGGAGACGGCGAGGCTTGGGCCCACTGCACCCTCGCGCCAAAAAAAAACACCGCCGTGCGCCACCTGCTCCGTTCCAATCCGATTCTAAACGGTGGCGTCAACAAAGTGTTATTAAATCGCCTCACATTAAACTCAAGGGAACACTTTACGTTCGGTGAGATAGTGTTTGTGGCGTGAAACAGTCATGTGATTCCCAGAAGTGCTTAGAATGGACAAGTACCGCCATCCCGCGGAGCCCGACGTAACGAGTTACGCCGCACCATGGCCGGGCTTGAGCGGCGGCGCGCGCTGTGTTGATACGGCCTTCGCAGCGGCGGCGAGAAAAATGCAGCCGTCTCGACGTCAAGCTCCAAACCAACGCGCGCACGCCGCTGCTCTAGACCGGCCTGTGGGCGCACTCACACAGTGCATGGAGAAGAAGAGGGGTGCCTGATCTGCGGGCCCTGCAGACAACATCATCTAGCAACAGACTCTTCGCCACTGAAATGGCTGTTGTTGCCTGCGTGCATTCCAGCCATTGAATACCGATATATAACGGTGCACTTTTTAAACGATAACTGCGTTTCATTTTCTGTTTCCCTTTGTGGACTCCTAATATCAGCGCTTGAGATATTGTTTTCTATTGAAACGGAGTGATTATATGTGGGACAATGCACTATGCCCTATTAAGCATAGCATCATCTGGCAGTTTCAGGACTACCGTCAGTTCAGTACACATGGTGGTCGTTTGCTGGTTGCACGACGTGTAGAACGCAAAGAACGGGTAATATTTGATCTACACGAATGTCCTCCATTAGGCTGACTGGCGTCGTGGCAGAGACAGCACTTTTAAGACATCCTGTATGTGGCGGGTCAATCGTTACTGCAACGGTCATGACTTTTGTGGGGCTACTTTATTTCTGCAGTATTTTCGGGGCTCTTCGAATAAGAAATTGTATACTCGACGCCCGTAGCTGTTCGTTGCGTGTTAGAGAACAGCGTCACGTTTGTGTAAAGGGGAACTGCTTGAATTGAACAGTGCTTGACGGATTGGGACAAAAACCTAAGCAGCCGAAATGCCAAGAGCAAGCATGGCAAATCATCAGTGGCAATTGTTTCCGAGCTTGGCATAATTCGGCCCGCCATCATTGGCTGGCGCTTAGGAAAGGTGACAAGCCATAATTGGCCAAGCTCTGGAAGGCAATATTGGACAACTCTTGGCAAAGTATGTTGCCATCATATTGCCGATAGCTGGACCTCAGGCTATTTTCATGACACATTTTTGGCATTCTGGCCAGTCCTTATGACCACATGCCTATTTTATGAGTTGCCTCGCGGCCAGAGTTTGCTTTATACATACTATTGTACAGGAAATTATTTAACGAGTGCGCATTATTTATTTATAGCGCACTCGTTAAATAATTTTTTTGTACAATGGCATGTATAAAACTGAAAAGGGACCGCAAGACACAATAAACAAACTGCATAGACTTCCCGAAGCAATTACGTGACTTGCCAAAAACAATTCAGCAACACAACACACCACGTCTCTCTCTGTAATTTTTATTATGCATATCAAATTTACGAGCAAAGCTGGCTTAAAAGTGGCAAGAATACAAATACGAACATGAAAGCAAAGACACACACAATAATCGAGAAAAATTTTAAAAAGCGCTGCTCATTAAGCGCGAAGAGATTACGCTTCGTTTGCCTGATTTGCGATGCCTACAAAACAGAAGCATTCATGTAAATCAAAACAGGACCATTATCCTCCATCATTCGCCGACCTGCCAACATCACGATATCTGTGTTTAACAGCAGTATTGTAGATAGCCCAGCTTGGAAAGCTTGTCTCGGCTGTATCCACCACTTGTCCACGGGAAAACCCCTTACGTCGTAGCTCTGTAATAAAAAAAAATACTTCACCACACATGCTAAAGGCACGCTGCTTACAAATACAGCACCTAGCACCAGCCTATTACATGTCCATGTTGAAAATATGTCCGTGCCTAAAGTTCTACCTTGTTACACTCGCTATGAAACATAAAAAGTCCTGAACTAACCATGAAAACATAAAACGTACTGCACTATTCATTTGTATAAATACTGCGTTTTACGGTAGCAGTTACTTGGCTCGTTCTTGCGTAAACAGTCCGGAATTTCCCCCGAAAATTGGCTTCAATCTGTTGCAGTCACGCAAGGTAAAGAAAAAAAGTCCAATACACAAAGCAACACGGCCGCGGTTCCGCAAAATTGTTGAGGCTACGTACCCCAATAAACATTTATTCGCGACTGAAATGTCGTGCCGTCAAGGTTTTATAGGCGCAAGTTTTGTTTTCTAACAACGCGGACCGAGAGACTGCAAGGCAACGCACTACACAATGGGTTCGGAACGCACGAACGTTCAGATTTGTTTTTTTTTTTTTGCATGACATCTAGCCAGCTTAGGTTGCATAGAAAACTTGTGACCTTTGAATGCATTATATTTTGAGAGGTAAACAAAAACAAAAAGCCACATTAAAGTATTAAAACTAGGTTATGGTGTTGCTAGTCGCCGTCGCTCACTTCTGTTTCGCATACGCGCCAGATGCGAACGGGAACAGACGGAGAAGCCCAGCTGCAGTGTATTACTTTGTCGCTCGACAATATCTTACGTTGCTCAAGAAAACAATAAAACGAAAGCGTCATTTATAGCTTGAGTTTAATTAGGCCAGCTATAGTATACCCGCAAATCTTATACTGCACACGAGTCTTGCTCCCACGCATGCTGAAGCGTCGTGAACCTACCTGCAGTTGGAGCACAGCCGCTTGTTCGGAAAACACAAAGCCGGAAAAATGATAGCTAGAACTGGCGTCACACAAATGGAAGTACATGTATGTGACCGGTTTTTTTCTTCGCCACTAACCAACAACGCTAAGCAGCACTCACGGCCGCCAGTTGTTCTAAACGACAGCTGAAGTTTTTGGCGGGAACGAGCACGAGCTCTCCTGCACCACGCAAGGAAAAATGAAATGATCACTTACGTTTTCAGCGGTGGGCGCAGCCAAACTGAGGTTATTCCACCAGTTAGGTATACATCACAGAGCCAGCGACACCAAAGAACGCACCTACAGACAGCGTAGCAGGAGTACTACGGCGGTTTCAATGCCACAACAGAGACGAAGCCGTCGGTGCAGCGAGTTCCGTCCACCACTCTTGCCACGGGGAGAAAAACGCGCAAAGGCACAACGCTGAAGTAGTTCGACGGACACCGTTGCGTTAGGACACACAAAATGACCTATTCCTACTAACGTGTAACACTATCTCTCACGCTCGTTTGAAATACGCTGCACTTTAGTTTAAGTACGCTTTTTTTCATGGCCCGTTGCTGTGGCCCTTTGGGTAACTGCTTTTTTGCTGGCGTTGTGATCTGTTTACCCGCTCTAACCCGTCGCTGGTACTGGGTCGGCAAGCTCAAGGCCAAATTGCACTTTTATCCGTCAGCTGAAGCTCGGCCTTCTGAGGAGCCTTCCGTGTGACGTTACTTCCGGTCGCCGTTTGCTTGGCGCTGACTCAATCTTTCAGCCGAGTTACCTGATGAGTGGCCGATATCTCAGATGCCAATGGGGACCCAGGAATTTTCAATCATTGGCAATCGGCCTCGGCTGCTTGGGAACAGGTTTTTTACTTTAAATGTGTTCTGGTTATTTTGATGATGTGCACTAATGTGTGCTTTTTTCTTCAGACAATGTCCTTGAACCGGACACATAGGCACGTTTCAGTATTATTGTTCATTTGCACAGTTCTGGTGATCATAATCATCGTAACATGCTTCGAAGAAGTCGTCTTCGTCGCGGCAAGTAGTGGATGTAAAGTGATCCACAGCATTGAAGACTTCCACCAGTTCTTCGTCATCGACTTGAGGCAGCACATCGTGGCTGTAACTTTAGCGCACAAAGCAGACTGAACGGAAAAGACACGAAGACCAGATGGCAGCAGTGGCGGGATCTGGCAAGTGTATCTCGGGAAGAATGGGCCCACCCCGTAGCCATGTCTCCAATGATCTATGAATGGCTTTTGAGAGAACGCAGCGGGGGACGCGGCGGCCGTGGTGACCTTCAGGGTCCGAGCGGTGAATTTATAATTTAGCACTAGCGCTGTCAGTATTTTGTACATGCGTGTTAGCACATGACGGAGCAGCGCTGGAGTTGTATCTTTCTTTTTACTAAAGCGAATGGCGTGAGAGCAGAGGCCCTATGCGGTCGCTGGCAGAGGCACGAGGCGGAAGACGAGCTCTGCAGCCTTTCTCATCGGTTTCAAGGGGTTGTTAGCAATTTCCTTTTTCCGCATTCTGGATATGTCGGGCGGTCAGCCGAGTCATGCGCTTACGAGTACGCCAGGCAATTTCTTGTATTCGTGTCCTGCAGCGGTGACTTTAGGACGCGTAAAACAGCTCCGGTGTTAAACAGATAGGTGTGAACATATTATTAATTCACGCCGAGCATCAGTGGTCACAGCAGCGGAAAATATCCACCCGCCTGAAAAGGTTGAAACGTGGCGGCACAGCCCTGAAACGCCACAGAAGCTACGGAGTGTTAACCATTCCCTACATAGCGCAACTGCTTGAGACGCAAGCGTGGACTGTGCTGAAGCAGATAGAAAGTTACCCGTAGTTGCTGTGAAGCGTCTTAGAGCTGTGAAAAATGAAGGGAAGTGTGTATTTAAAAAGAACCAAGAACAAAAAGGTCGTAAATTCGTAGCATTCTGTACAAATTTCGGCGTATTCATATGCCTCTACGCCGTTTCTATCTTTCGTTCACTTGGGGCACTGGATCTGCACATAAACAAGACAGCATCCTTATAATTTATTGGGTGGTATGTAACGAAGCGATACACGTCGTACCGTTTGCTCAGAAGGCGAAGAAACGCACTGGCCTTCACACTTACAAAGCCAATTCCTCGAAAATAAACCGGACATCCTCACCCAATATCGGTCAGGAATGACGGCGGTTCTCCCACACACACCCTCATCTCTCCAGACCTGAAGCGGCCTCCTTGCATCCGCTTCAGGACAAATTGCTCTCTGTACGGCAATTCTCGTCGATACCATGTATTTCAACTTCCACCTGGTTTTAAATTCTTTCCCCAGCCTGGCACCCCGTATAACACCCTGCAGAAGCCGAAGCGGCACGAGAATTCAGCGGACCGAGCCAGATACCCGAACCTGACATTCGCATCAGCAGGGATACATATTAAATGAAACAACACGCCAGAACAACTTGGTAGCGATCTCAACATCATACCGCTAGAGCTAGACTTCACGCCGACGTGCATCAAGTGGATGTAGCAGCCTTAACGGAACTGGGACAAAATGCGAGAGACCGCACTGAAGTCAAGGCACGCGCTCTATGTTTTTGTTGAACAATTTTAGAAGGTTTTTCTTTGCTTTTGTTTCGTGTTTTCATTCTCTCTCTGAAGTGATCTTCAATTTCTTGCTGTTTCTGCATAGATATTAGCATGGCTTCCAGCTAGATTTGTTTCTGCCGTAGGGAACAGTGTTCTAGTTTCATGTGTGGCAGTGCTTCTATTGAGGTTCTAGTTTACTGTAATGTTGGAGTTTGCATGATCAGGTGTGTTCTTCCTGGTTGGGTTTGAGCGAAGGTACTTCCTCGGTGTTTTCCTGGGTCTTCTTTGGAGTAATGCACCGCGCGTTGCTTTCCCTATCTGTTATATATGGATCTGTCGGGCTTGGCGTCCTTTCCTTGGATTGCTGGGGTAGCGCGGTCCTCACTTGGGTTTGTGGTCTTTGCGGGGATTGTTCAGTTTGTTCGGGGAGTTCTGCTAGGGGCAGAGAGCTTTGGTAAGTTCTCATTCGTATTGAGGCGGTTGGGTACGTTCTTCCGCTTGTTCGAGAAGAGCGAGCCTGTTGCGTGCGGGGATGCATTTGCCTGGGTTCACTATGTCCACGTAGCTCATTTCTTGCTCTTTGTAGCTGTTCCCATAATTTGGTGGCTGCTTCTTGCTTAGGTGAAAATGGACGAGTATAAGCGCAACGAGGCGGCTCCTGTTTTCTTGTGTGCCATTGATTTTGCTTGACTCTTCTTTTGCGGGGAAGGTATCCGCTAGGGCCGACTGGCCTTCCGTTGCAGTTACAGCATATAGATATGAACTGATTAGCTGCTTCTTTGTTTTTATTGCCGCAACGTGATAACGACAATGTGGAAATTTAGTGGTGGGGTTTGCACACTTCTTGACTGTGACTAAGAGCACGACAATTATAGCATTGCTGAACGTTATGTCGGTTTGGGAAGCAACTTACTTGCGTGAAGCTATATCTGGTGGTGGTGGACAGGTATGACTCTTGGAAAATATTGTGCGGACGTTGTTTGGCTAATCATACGAGTCGCGGGGTTGTGTATACTGGAGCTGTGATGTAAGGTTTCATTATTTCGGGAGGCGTGTTTGGCGGAATCTCATTAAAAACACCACGGCATATCCCTTTTTCAGCTGCGTGGTAATTCCCGACCTGGTGATTGTCGCGGCTGATTGCGATGTGTGTGGTTTTAGAATCCTGTCGCTGGCTGCTTCCGCATGTGCAACGATCAGGGTTATGTTCTTTTGTCTCCTACCTGCTTATTGGTATTTGGAACTTCGTTGAGATGAAAGCTGTCCGTTAGACCTTGTCCTTGAGTTGCAGATATGGATCCGAACGATGCAAGCCAAAACATTTCCTCCCGCCTTAAAATCAACTTGGTGGCCCTAACCTGCTTGTCAATGGTCTTCAAGATGCCAGCCGTCTTAAGTGAGCATGTAAGTCATTTCGAAAGGCATCCTCGGATTTCGGTTGCTGTATGGGAAGAAGCGCTCTGGTTGGGCCGAGCTGCATCCTAATGTGGTTTCAAAAATCCAACTTTTGGCCCAACCACGTTACCTTTGTGTTCTTTTGCTCGGGAAGATGTCGAGTATTTGTTAATGAAGGTTTCGGTACATCGGCGAAACGTCCACATTCTCTCAGTCTATATAGAGAGAGCAATGTGACTGTTAATGTTTGTGATGATGATGCGGATGATGCTGCGCGTATTCGTTTGTGCATGGAGAAAAAATTTTTCTTCCGCCATGCGTTGTTGTATCGGCATTGCGTTACACAGCTACATTAGACTTAACGCCACTGTACAATCACCTCGCACCACAAAAAATCTCTTATGAAATTTTTGTGATAGTCTACATTTCTTTGTTTGTATGTGACCCCCCCTCTCCTCGATTCTTTTCCCACCAACATTTTAACTTGTCTTATAAACTTTTACTGATGACCAATTCACTTTTACGTGAATCCAAAGCCAAGGATTTCCGGAAGCTGGATGTGATATTTCCTGAAGACTGGATGGATACCTTTCCACTTTGCTACAATTTTTCGCATGGTGTCTGGCTCTGTTTCACGACCTACGCCCAGTTCTTGTAGGGGCTCGCGTGAGAAGAGATTTCGCCCTCAAGCAGCTCATACAAGGTTTTCCATCTTTTGCCCCCATTTCCAAGTATGTTGATATTTAAGGACATATTTGTGTCAACCCTCCTTTGCCAGATCAATGTCTCTGAATTTTAAACTTTATTCTTTGTTGCTTTCGTCGTTTCTCTCCTCTTCCAGTTTTGAGATACATTGCCGCGAGCTTCTGATTCTTCTCCTCCACTGTGTGCGCACGCTTTTCATGAAAAGATAATGCAAAAGCCTGGCCTCCCCTTCCTTGGCATCAGTATTTCAAAGTCGTTCCTCAAAACATACTTTGCTGTGCTTTTCGCGCACTTCAAAGGAGGCCCATCTCATGCCTGCTTGCTCTGCCTCATGTGCGGTTTTACTGCGCGCTCCAACTGCCAATCAGTGTAGCTACACCTGATTTTCTTGAGGCCCTTTGTGAATCTGATTTGACACGCACTATTGCGTTTGAAAAGGTGAGTGCCGGTACCTTTACAGTGTTTTACATTCCGGTCACCACTTCATATATAGCGCTTCGTGCTTCATTATAGAGCCGTTTTTTTTCATGAAGCACACAGCACTATGAGGATACAACGAATGTGAAGCAGTGACAGGAATCTGGAAGTGTGCAATTCGACCGCGTCTGCAGCGCATCCGCGCCGTCTCCACCGCGGAGGAAGTACACAGAGGGGCCATTTTGATGTGCCGGAAACCTATGCAAGGTAGGTCTGCCCTATACGCAATCGCGGCGCAAATGATGTTTAAAAATGCACGAACTCCGAGCGCGGATCATAGAGTTTTTTAGTGCATTTTATGGCGCGGATACTTTTTAAAATTGTCCGCAACTTTTCGCACATAAATTTCGAAATGTTTCTCGTTCCTAAAGCACATATTCAGCGCCGTCTCCCAGTTTCGTGTTCATTTGCATTACGCTGTTTGTAGCGTTCTTGAAATAGGTGAGAATTTCTTGAAGTTGTTGAAATCACGTGCGTGTATCCAATCCGTCATTGTTCTCCCCTGCGTTGGCTAGATCAACGATGTCACAGCTAATGTAATGGCCATGTTCTAACATTTTTTCTAGTGTAATACGCAAGAACATTAGGGTGGGTCGAAGTGGAGACCCTCCGCATCGCCCCCCTGAAGAATGCACTGCTCTCAAGAATGCAAAGGGCCTCAAGAACGCACTGCTGCTTTTATTCTTCGTAGTGCCGTAGATGAGTAGTAAATTTACCTGAAGAGTTAAATAAAGAAGCCACGACTTGATGTTAATTTCACGGGTCAAGGTGGCCCTTGCAGCTTCTGAATTCTGCTGATGCGTTTGCGTGAGCTAAATTGTGTGGTGTTGCGAATGACGACGGGATACGTTGCGACGGCGTATTTCTAACAGTTTGGAGCGTATCTCGTACTGCTTTTCAACGCAGTGCGTGCTGTTAACGAAAGCCTCATGCACTCACAAAAACATTTTAGTTATCACAAAACAATTTTATGCAAGTGTGGCACATGCGAAAAAGAACGTTGCACCTTGCATCAAACATTGTTTCGTTCAGCACCTAAAGATGCTTCCATTCGATTCTCTTTATTGAAAATGTTGTTGTGAGTAAGCGTTACGAGAATTTCTGCTACGAACTGTAATCTTTAAGGGCCACACAACTCCCTTTTATATCGCTTAGAGCAGCTTCTTTTCGTGCGGATGTAGAAAGATTTACTGAAGTAACAGTGTATGTGTAACTTCCTGTAATCAACGCCAGCACGCTTTGAACGTGTTGGTGTAATCCAGACGGCATATATATTTGCAATCATTCAAGCTGGCTGTACTCGTCAATACTGAAGGGAGAAAGAGCATGTGTTTTGTTCAAGGTATATACCTGTGCAGTATTGAATGAATAAAGACATGGCGCCTGTAAACTGCAATCAATTGCATTGATTAATATACCTTCATATACGTACATTTATGTATCTCGATGCCACTTATCATTACTCTACAACAATAACAACACTAATAACAATACTTTATTACGGAACAGGAGGGCTGGTGTGAGCTCGAAAGGCCAAAGCATTGCACACTGCACGCCTAGCATGAACTCTTTTACTGCTCAATAGACAGCAGTGGCGTGTCTGAAGGACCTTTAGAGGCAGGATTAGGGGGGCTGCGGTTGGATTGTAAATTAAGGATGAAAAAAAGTGCACTCTCGATATCATAGAACGCATATAAAGTGGTTCACCTACCTTCACATGAGTCCGGGACTTGGAATTTTCTGGTGGAGAATACGGTAGGGGAAAGAAAAGTAAAGAGAAGTAAATAAAAGATAGAAGTGAAGTCGTTGCCAACTTGGTAGGGTGCACCACAGAAGAGTGCACATCACAGTGCAATCCCGCGTGGTGCTGCGCGCGGGATATATTGTACTTGAATGGAGCGGCGAAGCATGGAAGCGATAATGCGATGCGAAGTGCATGATGTCGACCGTGCTCCTATACTTACGAATCTTCTGGGCGAAGATTCAAACAAATCGGCTTGTACTGGGGAGCGGGAGCTAACACTCGACACCCCGCCGCAGCATGTCGCTCATTGCAGAATCAAAAACACAGGGCATCGACCTGTCATCGGCAAAATCGTGAACAGTGGCTGCCGCGGGTGAAAGAACGACAATACACGTCCGCACGCTACGGCAACAGCAGCTACATTATGAGTGCTAGGCGGTAGTACATGCTGCGGTCATGCGGTTATCTCGTTCTCGGTCACTCCTCCCTCCATCTAAAATGACACTCCGAAGCTGTCTAGTGCACACGGCCAGAATCACGGGCCAGCATGACAGCACTAAGCGCGCAGAGCAGAGAGTTGCTTGCCGGTTTTCAATGAATACAAAGCCGCAAGAATATTTAAAAACAGTTTCTTCAGCCGCTAGAAGAAAACATCTGACACTCGTCATTCGCCGTCAACGAGGGAATTCATTCAGCCACTTGGCTGTTTGTTAACTTGGTGAGCTGTAATCTTTGCCCCAAATGAAGAAATTAGTCTGGAATGTGCCGTAGAAGGCTTAGGCGATGACGGCATGCGAGACACGCACACGCACTTCGACAACTACGGCCTCGCTTCGTCGATAAACACTGCAATATACACCCCAGAAAAAATAAAAACTCAACTGGGCACACTACTCTCAAATTCGCCCCAGAAGGGCGAACAATATCAGAAATTATTGGCGCTAGGAAGTGTGAACAATTTTAAACTTTTCTGCGCTAGGAGTGCGGATAGGGGTGACAGCCACAATAGTCGGAATGGCCCATATCTCTACTCCTTTAGCAGTAACTTTTATATTGTCCGCACTCCTTGCGCGTAGAATTTTTTTAAATGATCTACATTCCTAGAGCTAATTCTTCGCACTCCTGGAGAGCGACTGCAGCGCCGTGTTTCCAGTTTCTTTTTTCCGTTCGGCTGTTTTTGCGTTCTTGGAGTCGGACGAAGCGCGACCGAAGTTGGTAAAGTCGGCGTGCGTGTCTCGCATGCGGTCTTTTTTGCACCTGCGTTTTTATGGGAACTGGGTCAGAGCAACGAGGGAAACTAAAGTACCATAGTCGACAGCTATGGTGAGCTGTCAGGGCTTTTCCTAGTGGAGTGCAGATGCGTCTAGGCAGAGCCTGGTGAACGAAGTGCGCGAAGTGGCAAGTTTATAGCTCATAAACGCAGTACTGCTATTTTACCTGTGTGTTCTGCATAAGTGGACAATTTACCTTCTTCACAGGTAGAACCTGCCGCTAATTTGGCACGTCATGGCCAGAGTGGCTTCAGAATTGCGCGCGCACGTCTTCGTCTGCTAGAATATTATGACGGAAACTTTGCGATGCTCTGCTGTGTACCGTTTACAGCATGCCTTGTACTAGTGGACATACCAGTACGTTCTCCTTGGTTTATCCAGTCACAAAGAACATATTTCAATAATTATAAACCCGATAACTCAATAGAAGCGTAGATTTGTAAATTCGAAAAAGTATGAAGTCCATTGCTCTGCTGCAAATGTCCCTTTTGGTTCAGCGTCTGTATACGCCATTTCATTGGTTCTATAATTTTCGTATCTGTAAAGTTCGTTGCTGAGACAAAGCAGGGCGAGTATTTTTTCTACTCAGCCTCCCCATATAGTGCGCAAATAGATTGGTTACTTCACTAAGTTAAAATCTCTGAAAAGGCACTCAGAAGGATTGAGGGGTTTATAAACAATAATTATTAGGCGCCATAACACCATTTCTCATCATTTCGCGATGCTGCGTGGATGTTTAAGCATTAGTGTAGACTTAATAAATGTGTCACTTGATAGTATCTACCCCACAATGCATTTGCACTGTTGTACTTTTGCACTTTTGTAGCAGTGCCGTGTTTGATGGAGTGAGATGGTGGTGTAATTGACCCCATAGCTTCAACCTTCTCAGCAGACATTGACACGGCCAACCCATGAAAGCTATTTCAGGCGCCGGTGACGCAAGACAGCGCCAATAAGGCAGTGCGAAAAGTTGAACTGCAATTTTGAATAAATCAAAACACTAATAAATATTTCTGGATGATTATTCGCTTCAGGCGTTCGGAGGAAAAATTATACGCATGCGACCACATATTCGGAATCACTCGTATTCTACGAGTAAGCGCGCTCATGGGCGAGAGATACGCCTGGGTGTTTTGGAGTCGTTTTATCAGGCCAGCACACGCGGAGCCGAAACCAATACGGGCTGGTTGCTATAGGCCTTTCTCACAGTGCTATATGTTATTTTTGCTCTTACATGCGGCTTTAGCTGGTGCACTTCGTGAACAACACGGCAAGGCCTTAGACGTATGAACTCCTGGCCAAAAAAATTCGCCGCGTTTCTGCTACTTTCGTTGCAAATGTCGTCAAAAGACGATAGTCTTTGGGTACATTTGCAAGGAAAAGCCCCCTTTGCTTTCCCGCTCACATCTCATGCTGTTCCTGTACCATCGCGCTCATTCCAAGGTAAACACACTAAAGGTTTGTGCAAGGGCTGATTTGAAATTTACCGCGTTCCACTGCTACAGGCCGTTCCTCGATGCTAGCGTTGTAGTACGGGGCGGAGACGCGCGTGATAGAGGGCGGGCCGACTAGAAGGTTTATAGAGCCACGTGGCCGTGCTCCACGTGCGTTCCAAGCAGAACGTGGAACCTAACTAGTGGAACCTTTCGTTGCTGTTGCTGCGTGATTTTTCATTTGCCACCAGGAGGCGGCTGTTTTCTGTAGTAGATGCTGAATTTCCTTTGCTATCAAAAAACTAAGCATCCATGAATTTTTTTTAATTAAAGGAACACTGTAAATATCCCTTGTGTACTAATTTCCTGTGTTATATTTGATTAATATCTTGTACTTGTTCAAACAACGTTGACAAGTATGAACATACGAACCGGCTTAGACGTTTACATGTCACTGGGAGTATCTATTTTACTTTGGCCGGGTGACTGAATCGAGTCACAGACAGACAGACAGACAGACAGGCGGACAGACAGACAGACAGACAGACCAAAATTTCTGGGTTTAAGTAGCCCAAGAAAGACTATCGTCTTTAAGAAAAGGGAGATGTAATCCGATTCGACCCCACTGACCTAAGCAACATCTGAGCGACTGTGGCCAATTGTGAAATACCTGCAGGATTGCTCAATAGCTCTGTGTGGGCCGCCTCACAACCGGCGGGCGAGGGAGGTAAGCACCATCACGTCGAAGTAACGTGAGTATGCAAGACGAGATGCTTCGCCTTTAGAATGTTGAATGACCTCGGCGTTTTCGTCGTACCACAGGTGGGATGTGCGCGAAGTGGCGGGGGAGTTAAGCGTGGTGGTCCTTTTTTGTTACAATAAATGGGGATGGCGGGTAGTTTTAGAAGGATGGGTGTAATGTTTCCACTACCAGCCTCTTATAAAACTGTAAAAAAAAAGCGCTGATGTAGTGTGATTCGGCCAGACTACCAGAGGAGCAGACTGAAGACTGAAAGCAAACAGGGCCGAATTTTCATAAACACATAAAAGGTGCTACATGATTAATCGAACTTATGGCTTGAGTACAGTAAACAAATCGGCGGATTGCCAAATCACTGGCCAATCACGCGCACTGCCGTTCCGTAGTTTTTTTTTTATCTTTGGCCACAAAGCGTAAAATTTGTATATGCCCACTGCAAGCAAACGCTCGCATTACGGAAAGTGTTACGGCCTTCTACTGCTAAGCAAAAGTAGGCGGGTTTGGTCCCTGCTACGGTGACAGTCGTACTGGTTACGGCTGAAAGTGAAAACGCCAAGGATAGGAAATTTCGACTTATTTTTGGAATGCCCAGGAGGTGATAACTAACTGGAAGCACTCAATCACGGTGCTTCTAACAGCCGAGGTGCAACTTCGGTACGTTAAACGCCTAAATTAGATTCAGAAACCGATATCATTTTGGCGTATTTCAATCCGACCAAGTTCAATAGTTGGTCATGCCTACATTTTTGTCGCTGGCGCATTAGGCATACTGTTCGTTGCCAATCACAAAGCTTTTGTTGAGCAGACCCGCCCGCAGTGTTCGGACGACGTATTCAACTCGGTGGTAGGGGTGGTGAAAACTTGAAGTGAACCGATGTCTTTGTTCCAAGGCGTAGGAAGTCCTCAGTCGAGGCACCGGCGTCCTGGGGTGGCGTGCGTTGTGTGCGCCCCAAGAAGCAGCTCTCACTTGTCTCCGTTGGCGAGTTTTCCAGCGCGGCCTCCTACTGCTCGACCGTTAGGGGTGAATGGAGGGCGCTACTGAAGTATTCTGCAAATAGTGCCATACAACGCGGGTACTCGGATAATTCCAAAGAGCAAAATCATGTACTAAGAATGTCTATGGAATGGTTTGTGTGTTTCACATGACGCAATACTTTGCAATCTTATTTACACGTGTGACACAAGAAAAAAGTTGTAACGTTTTATTTATTGTAAAAATCATTCTATAATAGTTTTTTTTTAGACATTCTTTTCACAATTTTCTGCTCCATGTGTTAATTGTAAAGAAAACCTAACACAATCCTTACCATTTTAAACATGTTTATAAAATTCCTGAGGTCTCATTACAACTTCAAAAATAATTTTTTGTTATTATCTGTTTTCGTGTGCACAATGTGTTTCAAATGACTTTATTACAAAACAAAATTAAAATTTTGATAAACATATGGAAAACACCTTGTGGGGCTAAAATATTTGTTGTAGATTGAATAGGTAGTCATGTACGCAATGCATACCGTTCTATAACGAAGAATTTCTCGGTTTACCAACATTTTGGGTACTGACTGACTGACTGAAAAACATTTATTTACAGAAGTTTGTACAAGGAGGGTGGGGAGCGGTCCTTAAGACGCCGCCCCGTACAAAGACTGGGTGGGCTTCCCCTTACGGGGACCCAATGGCGTCGGCCAAGGCCATGGGTACGCCCGACCAAGGCCCGTTGGGCCGTCAGGTCAGAGCAGCCGAGCAGGGCTGCCGCCCAGTCCTCCCAAGAAGGATTGGTTAGAGGGGGTAGGTTTGGGGGTTTTGGCACGCCAGAACCATGTGGTAAATGTCAGAGGAATCTTCCTCACAGTTCGGGCACTTCCCCGTTCAAGCGGGGTCGAAGTGTTTTAAGATTTCCGGGCACAAGAAAGTTTTCGTATAAAGCCGAACGAGGATGCGCTCTTCCACCTTGGTGAGGCCCCTGTAGGGCTTGGGATAGACGGAATGGCCCGATTGATAAAACTGTATGACCTTTTTAAAGGTGCAAGCGGGATTGGGTTCTAGGTCCGTATCGGTTGGGAATGAGGACGGCGCCTGAGAGTGAGCGCGCGGGCAGCGGCGTAAGCCGCCTCGTTACCATCAAGGCCAGTGTGAGCCGGAGCCCATGTGATCGTTCGATTCACGGGAGCACCCTGGTAGTTAGTGTTTGCAGAATTTTGTAAGCAAAGTACGAACTGCACCCCTGTTTGATATTGCGGCAGACATCCCTTGTATCGGTGATATTGACCCGCGACTCCCCATCTGCTGCGGCTAGCCCGATGGCAACCTCTTCTGCGTGTGTAATATTGTGCGCACGGAAAGTGCGTCCCTTCACTGCCGTGTTTTGGTGCACGACCACGGCCGTGTACAAACATCCGTGGAGCGGGCCGGAGGCGTCTACGTAAAAGACTAGGTTTTATCGACCATAGGAGGCGAGCCAATGCTTCTGCCCGAGTGACGCGTCGGTCACTGTGGTCATCTCTTGTCACGTTTGCGGGAAGAGGGCGCGCATGAATGGCGTATCTCCAAACTTGGAGAATCTGTACGCGTTTTTCCGTATGTATTGGGTGATGGATGTGTAATCTGGCAAGAAGGCGGCAACCCGACCGCGTTTTAGAGAGTCTAGTGTATTGATTTTTCAAGTGCGCCTCACGCAGCACCTCGACTTTGTTTACCGTTCCCAGGCCTAGAAGGCGCTTGTTGGAGGTGTCGAGCGAAAGGTCGAGAGCGCGCTTGTAGATTTTACAGAGAATAAGATCGAGTAAATTCTCATCAAACCTGCGTAAGTGGAGGTATGGAGCCGAGTACAGGACTCGCCTGGTTACGAATCCATGCGCCAGCCGCCAGTCATCTTTGCATCGTAACCCCGGTGCTTATTGGAAACCGGCTGATCATCCGGCCCACCTAGGGTTCGCCTGTATAGCTCCCGCAAGGGGCTACCAGTTGCGCGACCATCCGCCATCTTGTTATCCAGATTGGTGCGGGAAAAAGCCCGTCGCGCGTGTAGGAGACGCGCCGCCACGCTTCCTACGGCGGCCGACGCGGGGAGGGGCGCTTCGGTGGGCGGCGCGTTACGGCGGCTACGCTGGCTTCCCCCGATGTCGCTCACGCTTCTGCTGCTGCTGTTACTGGGCAAGGCGCGGTGCTGCCCGCTTCGGCGGCTGCGGCGTAGCCGTAGCGGGGGCTTCTCCGTGCGGCATGGATAACCGGAGTTACGTCATCACGGCGGCCCGTGAAAAAGGGTCGCGCAACTCTAAGCTCCTTGCGGGAGCTATATAGCGGAACTCTAGGCCCATCTGGTACACCACTTTACGCAATTTGGCCAATGTTGTGTCTGCTCTGCGATGTTTGTGAATGAAGAGCCCCAGTACTCTGATCTCATCGCGTACGGGAATGGGTACGCTGTGAAGGGACAGGTTGATTTTGGTGGTGCACTTTGGTGAGGGGCGTATGTGCACGAATTTGGATTTGGACGGGGAGCACTGAAGGCCACAGCGACGGGCGTAGTCGTCCACGACGTCCACCGCTTACTGCAAAATGGCCTCCATATCTCCTAACAAACCGTGTGACGTCCGGATAGATGGTGATGTCGTCGGCATACAGCGCATGCTGGATGCCTTCGACTTTCGCAAGCTGAGCAGGGAGCCTTACCATTGCCAGATTTAGTAGGAGGGGCGAGAGGACCGCTCCCTTCGGGGTCTATCGTGCGCCAAATTGGTAAGGGCCGTGCTCCATGCCTGAATTTGAATATATCATTGTCGGTCAGTGAGGAATTGCTTAATATAGTTGAAGGCATTTCGGAATCAGGGATGCTCTTTAGTACACGAGAAAGTGTCACACAAATTTGTTAAGAGGCACGAGTAAGTTTGAACAGCGAAGGTGTTTAGCAAATAATTTTTTTTCCTGTACGCTGTTAATACACGAAGAAACTGCCGAGCAGGCACGCACGATTTCTGGCCTCGTGGCGACGGCCTCGCAGTATAGAGAAACCAAGACATTCCACAGCGCTTTTTGTGTGTGCCTCGAGTCGACAGGCCAGCGTCCCCGGAGCACTTTTGGCAAGCTCAGCATTCCCACTTGCGGAGATTGGCTAACATTGCCCTCGCAAAAACTCCGGCGTTCGTCGTATTCGTGCGAAGACTTGCGCGGATTCATTCAGAAAACAGCGTTGCTCGTAGTTTTTGTGCTTAAAATTGCCCTGCGATATGAAAAAATATTTTCATATGTACAACACTGCACCCGTAACGCCCAAAAATTCAAGAAGAAAGCGGTCCTGGGACCCCCACATCCAGCACTTTATATCTGGGGTCTACCACGATAAAGCCCTGTGCCTCGGTGGTGTTGCGGTCGGCTGTCTCTAAGTGTTGGGCCAGTCCCCACCAAATGTTCAACGTCAGCTTCTATCGCACGAAGAACACAGAAGGGGCAAGTGTCCGCAAACGGCGCATGATAGCAGGTAGGCCAAGCGTGTGTAACCGCGGGGGGTTACGCCACCCCAACCCCAAGCCTCCACAGCACGACCTCCTCCCAACGGGCGCGCCCACTGCGGAGGTCAGTTCCGCTCGCTGGAAATAAAGTACTTGTGGTGCAACGGAGGGTTTCCTTTTACAGCTACAGTTCTTCTATCGTAGGTACAAGAAGTGATATTGGCTTTGGGAGGTGCCTCTGACAGTAATGATCCACCGCTGTGTGGGCAGGAAGCATGTTCCGGCGAATTCACTAAATGCGGACTGAGCATGGATAAGTGTCGATAAGCTCGTGAATGCATGCGGCCAGGGTTGTACAACACGCAACACGACGAAAATCGCGAATCGCTCCCGTTCAGTCCGTGTAAAGTTCCAGCTTGTCCCAGAAGTCAAAGTGTATTCAACCGCATGCAGGCCTCATACTTAGAAGAAGCCAGCCCGGGCTGCTTCCGTAGCTATAGTTAGGAGGGCCCCGACAAAGATTTTGTGACCACCATAATGAATTTCAGAAGAGTGTGTTTGTGATGAAGTACCGGAAACTTTTCCTTTTAAAGACATTTTTCTCAAACGCGACTGCCAATCTCCATTTTTTGTGTATCCGCCAGACAAAACAGTAAGAAGAGGAGTGGTGAAAGACGATTCGGCCGCGGAAACAGACGCGGTCTTCCGGCCTCGCCCTGCGGTTGTCGTGAGAAGGCAAGACGGCAGTCTGCCGACCAGACGGCGCTGTTTCACAACCTGGTGCGCGACTGTGGTTTACCTGCGACGGCCTAGAAGACAACGGCCAGGGGAACGACAGCATGGAGTCACGCCCCAGCCCCAGAAAACGTTGCAGCATGTTCCGTCGGCGCACCAACAAAGCTCCAACCAAGCTCCAGCCAACCTGCACCCTTCCGAACAGCTCGTCCAACCTGTGAGACTGTTCACGTTTACCCACCTTGCCTTCTGTTAGAACGGACTCGTGTTTTCTGAACAGCTTCGGATTCGCTATTAGTTAGCGGTCCTGTATATTTTTTTTATTCGACTCCCATCTCCGCGGGATTCTCCCTTTACCCGTCCTCATCAAGTGTGCTGATTTTCAGTTTTGTTTTTCATGTTTCGTTGCCCAGTCTCATCGTTCTCCCGTCCGTAACGCTGGTGATCGTTAAGAGCCGGTGTTCCATCACAGTGTTTACTGAAGGGTGAGGCGCGTGTATCAGAGAAGGCTAAGTGGCAACTGAGGAGCGCGTAGGCACAGTTCTGTTCTTTCGTAAGGGGATCGGGAAAAGGAGGATATTTGGTTGGGCATATTGCGGATATCTAGGGCGCCACATTGAATCCTGAACAAGATACATACCTCGTAGTTAGATCAGTAACGGTGAAGGGAAGGGTACCGCCACCTCGATTGGATATAGTAGGAGATGGCGGTGTAGGTAGATTGGACTTGGGAGACGGGAGCAGGCTAGAACCTTTGTTCGAATATTCTGATGAGAGCACCCATTACTGAAGACCGTGGGCTGCAGTGTGTCGTGCTTCATCCCGGCAAGGCCATTCTGACCAGGGGTCCATAGGCTAGTGACTTAGGACTCTGCCGAGAGTTTCTAAAATTGCTTGAGGGCGAGAGCCAATGCCAGGCTTGCTGTTAAAGATGAAACGCAACGCTTTATTCTTTGATGATATTAGTGTTGCGTTGGCTTCCGTGCGTTTTCTAAGCAAGGGCAGTACGAAGGGCAGCAACCGTGCTCGGCGAGGGTAGTTTAATAGCCTCGATTAGCATAGATGATGCAAAGCGAGATAATTGTAGAAAGCCGAAGTTATGTGCACCACTTTGCAATTCACGTTCGCGTTGAAGGCAAAAGGAAAATGTTGATTTTGCAGCTGCACTCTATCAGCCATCTTCAGCAATGCCTACTGCCTGTTCTAGAAGCAACGGTGCAATTATTATTCGACGGTTTCTTTTCTGCCATGCACTTATACATTCTCCATACCAAATTAGGAGCTGCTGTCTAAGATGTGTGGCTTATTTCATGTTCATTTTTAGAAGGACGTCCTTCGGAACGCCATTTTTTTAGCAAGCGGTTAGCAAAACACGCTTTCTAAGAGACACTAGCTTTAAAATTTATAATTCGTCTGCGTCACATAAAAAGTGTCATAAAGCAAACTAAAATAATGTATAATATGTACCCAACCGTGTGTTCGAATTACGGTACTAATCAAAGCGTCCCCATTAATGATGATGTTCTTGTCTTTTTTAATGACTGACGAGTGCTGCGCAATATGCGTTTTAGAGATTCCGAACAACAAAAATTTAGCATGGCTTCCATAAAAACAAATCCAAGAATTTGTAGCGCACTGTAGCATTATTGTTAACCCTATGCTCAAAAATTCTGTGTGAGGAAATAGAATGAAAAGTGTCTATTTGGAACAATCAGTCATAATATGTCCTCATACTCCGTCAGGGCATTTTAATACCGAATTCCGTTTGGGCGCTCTATTGTTATCGACCTTGTTAGCCAACCTAAAAATTCAGCTCTGCATATGCTTTTGTGAAGAACGAGGACACTTAACGCTGCATGGCTGTAGTTTTTTGTAAATAAATATTCCGTCATAGCGCAGATAACATTATGCAAGGGTTTTTTTTTCGCATCCGGCAGATTTAGAGGCATGAATAACGGACAATAAAAATAGATAGATTTTAATATCAGATGAAAAGTGTAATTTACCAAACAAAATTTCCCAAGTGAGTGGTCTGTGTTGCATAATGGCCACAATGGGAGCAGTTATAATTGACTGCTTGTGCTAACTGACTAGGCAGCTTTACTCCTAGTATTAGCTGTGACTCGCTAGTTAGTGAAACTAAGCAGTTCTTTCTGTAGGGTGAAATCAACGAACACTGCTCCTCTAACTGCTATCATGGAACATTAGGTAACCAAAAATTGTTTTAATGCTTGATAATAGTTTTAAAATGTTTTAATTTTGTAAATGTTTCTATTTATAAAAGTGTTCACGATGCGTTGCGTGTTTTGCAATTAAATGTGTATAATTTAAATAATTTGGTTCATTTTTTTTGATGCTGTGTGTTTTGCTGTGTTGAACTATTTCTGGTACACGTTTCTTAGTTTAGTTATTGCATTTCAAGATTCTGTATTACATCATATTTGGCTGATTTGCACATGGATTAATTAATAAATTCGCCAAACTTGGGAGGCTGCGGTAAGTTTTGCATTAGGTGAATTGAAAGTGTCTAGCTATATTCTTACTCTCGCCAAACAATATCAGAAACGTGGTGGCCCTATTCCTCCCCTCACTCACGTCTCGCGGGCTTCGTCATTACAGGTGACGACGCGAAAGGACGCCGGAGAGCGCGTGCACCTCATTCTCTCCAAGATAGAATTGTTAGATAAATACGCTTAATAGTCGAATTGGGTGTATATTCTTCTGTATGTAGTTCCTGTATATTAATCCCCGAGGGGAGCACAGTGTCTCGTCTATGTTCTAACTATCTACTCTATACTCGTGCGGCGAAGCCACCATCACACATGTGCGAACCGCCGCGCTGGTAGCAGTGGCAGGGCGAATTTGGCGCGTGTGTGGCCTGCCGGCCTGTTTGGGTGGTGTGCTCTTCACGTTGCAACCGTAGCAGCTGACGTGAGCCGAATTGTAAAAGAAGTGCGGAGCGTAGGACAGAAAGCGGGCGTTCCTGTCAGGGAGGACCCGCTGGAGGCAGCCGGCTTGTGAAAATCACACGTACAACTCTGTGGGGTACCTATAAGCACTGTGTACCAGATACCCGCAAAGGCATGATGTAATTTAAGACAAAAAGAATGTGACACACGGAATTTCCATCAGGGGGTGCACGCTGAGAAGAAAATCTGTCCACTCCCTCCTTGCACCGCTTATCACATTACCGCACACCACACCTTTGTGATTAAAGGGACACTGAACTGATACGTAAACATTGCGGGATTAGTAGCGCAAATTGTAGTCCGAAATCCCCAGACCATGTTTGGACCACTCTGGGCGCGTTTACGCGATTTTATTTAGTAGCAAAATTAAATTGAAAATGCTTTCCTCTTCTCTTTACGCTCGCCCATTTTCTATGGCGTTTTCGTGTGACGTCCGGAGGAGCCGAGCTCGCAATTGGCTGCGCTACTGCACGGCTCCGCGGCATTCAGGCAGTCAGTCGACCCAGCGTTTCGTCCGCCGGCCGCCGACGAGTCGTCGCAATTCGTTCGCTCAGTTGAAACGAAGCCAGGACACGTTTGTGAATGGTAGAATCTGCCTTTCTTTACTTGGTTAGTTTGTACACTGTATCTAGCTCCAAGTCAAGGTCGCTTCACACAAGCGCTGCACAAGCGCACATGTGACGCTTCGCTGACTGGTACGCCAGTAGGAAAATATAAGGCCTCTTGAAGGCGGGAGAAGAGTCAGCTAAGTCAATATAGGTACTAGGGAAATAAAATCAACTGATATTTTTACCGTACAGCGTAAAACTAGGGTTCGCGAAGCACTTTTTTGCGCTGGGCGAACAAGCAGAGCGGTCAGCAGCACGACTACGCATCTGCGAAGCTTTTCCGTCTAAGAAATGCAATTGCTAGACGTGATATCTTGTGGAAACTTGGGGGATGCTTACTGCACGAGCGCAAAACAAGAAATAGTCACCTAAGCTGCTTGAAATGCGAAAACTAAATAAAAGTGTAAACTGGTTATACAATATGTACCTTATATTACCAAGGTCAGCAGAGCCTGCCCCGTGGCTGAGTGGTCTAGAGCGCTGGGTAGTCATTGCAACTGTTTTGCAAGTCGCGAGTTCGAATCCCCGTGGGTGCGTGCGTTTTTTTCTATAAGTTAACTTTACCGTTTTCCGACGATGTTTTCTATACTGAGTTCACCTTTTTTTGTTCCGCAAAGTTCATTGCTCCACGAACCAGTTCACAGAACGCGCGCAGGCTGGCACTGGCGCGCTAGCGACTTCTCGTTGGCGTGCTGTTGCCATAAGCACCGACTGCTTGTGGGTAGTGCGCACAGGCCAGAATCAACAGACCCTTAGCCTGGTGCGAACACGCTTTTTACGATACAGGCATGAGTGAGGCAAGCTCCAAATATAGGGGAAAAGCGCATGGCATTTGAGCGTCAGCGGGGACGCGGAGGGCGTTCATGCACTGCGTAGGCCTCGGCTAGTGAATGCTACGATTCCAAGCCATCCTGGGAGGCTTATCTTACGCATTTTACAGCCGACAACATGGCAGAAGCGCGGTACGATGATTACTGAGATATTGAGAATTCCCATCCAACAACGCCATCGGTTGTGTTTTCCGGAACCGAAATCGAAACCGAAACTTGTTTGATTGCTAACCTTGGGCATCGTCCAATCACGGTGCTCCCTCCTCCCAACGTCACAGCTTTATTTGGTGCGGCCGCCGCAAACCGCCCATAGTATATTTTCTTCTTTCGCGCTGTTTAAATTAATTACCGATTTGTCAACCGGATAAACCATGAAAGTGGGCTAATTTGAGCCAGTCTAAGCAGTGAAAGCAAAAACGGGAGCTTGACAAATTCACTTCAGTGTCCCTTTAAATATGCACGGTCGGCAGTCCCGGACTCGTCAAGGATTCTCGCGGAATGCGTCTCGCCGAGTGGCAACTCCGCTTCTATTACATATGGCGCCCTATTCTCGATTTCGTTATTTATCTGCGAATGCGTGTTTTTTTTTTCGCGTAAGCAAAATGTAAGCAAGTAGGTTCGTACGTATAACTCTGAAGGCGTGCAGTGCAATCATACCCTAAGCTTATAAAGATGCCTATCACGCTTCCATATATTGCGCATAAAACGCATCAAAACTGTTGGCGTGTATAATGAACATTACGACGGCAGGTCAGGATGGAGAGGGAAAAACATTTCTTAATGTCAAATTTGCGTCACACCAAGAGGTTACTTGACCCCAAACCGAGCAAACGGCGCGTGGTAAGCTAAATAATATCAGAGAATCTTTTTGACATAACTTCTTCTTTCTTTCAATCGCTTTTAATCAGTTAGATGAGCTCTCTACTTTAATGCAAGCTTTGTAGCGTTATTATTTCGTGGGGGTAACCGCCACCACACAGTTTAAGGCGCAATGGTTCATTGATTGTAGGGTTTCTTTAACGTGCTGACGCAACCAAGGCGATGAGGCGTACCGTCGTGGACGGCTCTGGATTAATTTTGACCCCCTGGTGATCTTTAACGTGAGCCGAAATGTCGTACACACGGGTGTTTTTGCTTTCAGCCTCCATCAGAAAAGTTGCCGCCACGGCCGGGAATCGAACCCGCGCCCTCGCGCTGAGCAGCGCAACGCCTTAGCCACTGAGGCACCACGGAGGGTTACGGCGGTAATGTAACAAGTACATGACCTGACCACAGAAAAAAGAAGCGTTACCATCGGTTGTATCATGCTATAAGGACAGCGTACGCTACGCGAGCCTGTAGATGCCGCCCATTCACTTATTCGCCAAGCCTCCCCTATCAGCACAGTAACGAATAGAACAGTTTTCTTTGTTATTTGTCTCTTAAATTCGATTATGTGTTTGGAGAGCTTAGTGGAAGGCCTGTGGAAAAGCATTGAGCCAAGTTCTTTCTAATAAAGAGCCTTGTGCTGCCTTTAAGGCTAATTTAATGCAAAACATATAGCTGCTATCTTATTATTGAAAGTTTGAAAGTTAAAAAAATACTAGACGTTATTTTTGCGCTCCGTTATCGCTTCCTTGCAAACCGCAAAAGCTCTGATTTCTCACGCTAGAAAATGCTTTTTAACCTTTCGTCATGTGACCCTGCGTCTGTAGTACATTCGTGGGGATTTAGCGACGCCCAAGG
>JABSTR010001286.1:0-53061 GCA_013339765.2 Haemaphysalis longicornis
AAGGGCACTCATGACATCACCATTCTTGTTGCACTACGGCCGGCATGGATGCATGTGCAGGAAAAAGTGAATGCACGTGCTTCCAGACTGGCCATGGTCGCACACCTTGGACTACCTGAAGTCAGCCCGAAAACTATGATGTGATGCACAAGAAGGAGGAGCATATGCCAACAGCAGCCAGTGCTTTGGCTATGTCATGGGAGCCCTGACGTCAGCAGTTTGGGGAAAGGCGTTCAACACATCATGCTGATACCGATGTCAAAACGGTATCAGTTCTCAGCTTTCTCGTGCGCCCGAATACTAAAATTGGTTTAAAGTATGTCACACTGAACGGTTGCTATAGAAACTTTCTGGGAGATATCTCGAAATACGAAGAGAGCTTTTTACATAGTTATCCCACCTTTAAAATTTAGTGTCAGTACTCACTTAAAGGCCCACTAGAAACTGAATAATTCTTACACTTCATCTGAAATAGCACAGTGTTTCGTTTGTTCAGAAATGATATTTCTAGTCATGTTTCCATTTCTTTTTCCTTTTTAGGGGGCAGAACAGAGCGTAACAACTGAAGAAGAATAAGTACCCTGCCAACAGATTGATCAAGGTGCAAGGTGCTGACACCTAGCAAGAAAGCGCAGAAAGTTAAGAGTACAGGCCAACAGCCAACTTCATAACCTCGTCACTTCCGTTATCAAGCATCCAATTTTTGCAGCTGGCAGCTGTTTGTCATGGAGACCACTTATGTAGTGGCTTCTCAAAGTGAGGCACCGGAAGCAACGCAGGTTTTCTATGACCCCCAATTGGCACCCCAAGATCTAACAGTATAGGCATATTGCTTAAAACACAGTCACCTGAACACAGTGCCGCTTGTAGTGCTTTTTTGGGAACCCACTGATCGACTAGATAAGGCTCGCAAAGGAAGAGAAAGGAGGAATTAGTGAACCAACAGTGCACCCACTTCACATTTTTCTTTAATCTGATTGCTGAGAAAGAAAGAATAAGGGATTCTTTCATTCACACGCTCGTACTAGGTGATTGAGGTCACATGAAAATTTTAGTGCTCCTCTGTAGATAGCGAGTTGTTGCGCCTCAAACTGTCTCAGCCAGAATGCCGGGTCAGAAAGTCTTTTGCATTGACAGCAAAGGAGTTAATGTGCAACAGAGCCCTAAACAGCCAACTTCTGACCCTGTTGCACTGCGGCCATCCATCGAACCTCTCCCTCAACAACATCTGTCCTTTCAAAGGCTCAATAAACAATAAGCGCTATCTCTCAAAACAAAACATAAAATTCAGAGCCTTTCCACTGCCGTCAAGATGGAAGACCAGCAAAGCTGTACTGGTGGGTAGCTTTATTGAGTTATGCATGCTGAATTGCTATATCGGTCGTGTGAACACATTAGAATTATTTATAAATTAATTCTCGTGTAATTTGTTTCGGGACAGTTTTGGTAAAATGAGAGCTGCAGCCATTTTCTGTAACTAAGCTCCCTCCGTAAACGGCCATGTGTTGACAGCAGGCAGGAATTCTGAATTGTTTATAACTTCACTGTGAACTAATTAAAATAAGTAAATGAAACTAAACATAATGATAGAGTCGCTTAGCGACCAATTTCAGTGTGATTTTTTTCCAAGATGCCTATAATAGTTTGATAGATACAGAGCATTTTACAATAGCTCGGGAGTGAGAGCTTGCGATTCTTTGTCAGCGCGAATCAACAGATGCATCCAATTTTGGTAAAAAAAAAGTGCAATAAGGCATTGCTGTAAAATAATGTTAGAACTGTGTTCGTGATTTTTGGCACGAAAGTGTTTTATGCCGGGGTACACAAACCTCACCGACGTCATATCAGTCACGAAAATTACATCACCAGAAAAAGTTCCTTGAGCAGCGGCGCTAGGATTCGAGCCCACGATAGCTCTGGCCACAAAGAGAGGATCGAAAATCTCTACCGACAGAGCCATGAAGTCATTCCCAGATAGCTAGACGAATGCGCTTTATGTCCTTCCCTCTAATTTGTCCATTAAGATGGTGCTGCCTCTAGGAGATGTGAAGCGAAGTGGTGCGACGCAATGAGCGCCGATAGTTGGCACCTCGATAGGGCAGTGTGTAGCAACAGAAGCTGCTCTGCTTACCCCTCGGCCGCCTATGTGGAACGCCGCTCAGCTTGTGGAACGTCGTCGCAACGCAAGCGTCTGGCGTACACGCCACGGAGAAGAACCAGTATGGTTGCGCCTTTGCCGAAGCGCCCCGCCAGCAGGACGTCACTCTCAAAGCACACCCACAAGACTGCTGCCGACCCGCAAATCATGCTCCTTTCGCTGTAGCAGACCTTAACTTCACCAAACAATTTATTAACAACCCGTTCGGTTTCGTTCGCGCTGTTTGTGAGCGCCTGGGGTTTCAATCGGGCTTATGCAATGCTCCAGCACATGTAATCCAGTGTCTATTGTTGATGCATCTGACGGTGCCACACCGAAGAACTATAAATAGCAATGTGCAAGTTCATATCGATGCACAATAAACATTCAACTGCTTCTGTGAAGGCACATTTCACTTTCGTGTTTTACCGATTCCTATGAAAGAGGGATCAACCACAGTTTTTTTTTTGCACAGGCACTCTTTACCTTGAGCCAGTGACGTTTGACATCTCGACCAGAACTGGAATAGATGAAGTCACCGTCGATCTGCAAAAAGAAGTCCTAGGTGAGAGAGTACCATAAGAATGTTGGTGTCCAAGGGTTTGTACACTACCATAACGTGTGCTCTCTTAGACTATTGTGCTGCACTTAGAAGACACACTCAAGGGGAGCCCACCGGCACGAGTCTGGACGTTTTGGGCAAACAAAACTGACAAAAACAAACAATTCTGTTGGTCAATTCTGTCGCATCAACTTTGTGAACAGACATTAGCAGGGATCAAGGTTACGCAAAATTGACGAGCGACCCCGCAGAGGTGCCCCTATTTTCATGGTCAGCTTACATCGTGTGTGGTGGTTCATCAAAACTACTTTTCATCTATGTAGTTTATTGAGTGAAACTGCACAAATGCTTTATCATCAAGCGAACCTGCTTTTGAAGCCATAAGCTTTCAATTTCAATACAGTTAGAGTGGGTCTAGTAGTCTAGAATTCATTTAAGCAAAGCCTACAATAAGCTGTACATGACAAAAGATCACTTGCAAACTGAGAACAGTCGTTACAAGGCATACACGGTCATGAACAGCAAGCTATTTGCATTGTCAGCTACGGCTATCACCCAAACCCCCACCCTACTCCGACACAGAAACTTTGTCCCAGTGGCACAAGAAAAGTGATAGACGAAAAAAAAGCAGCCAACTCTGCGAATTAAAGTGCTACCGCTGAGTCCATCAGGCTGTAAGCTAAAGAAACCATGAAGTATTCACAAGCGAGTGATAACTACACAATTTTAACCTGACAACAGACCATCGCTGGGAACACGTCCGACACGGCTAATCTGCCCGGGGCGCAGAACATCCTTCACTGCTTCCTGCCTCTCTTTCTGGATAGTACAACTTTGAGCATAACATCAGTATGGGCAGTTTAGACAAAAAGCAAAGTGTTCCCCCACCTGCTTACGTCGTTCCTGCAGATCGACTCACCGCCCTGAGCCAAACGTGATTGTCCAGATCTCCAACTTACCTTGACGGCGACAATTGCTGCTTGATGAGCAGGAATCACTCCTACCAGCTGCTGCTGGCCTGTGAAAAAGATGCAGTAAATGTTGTGCTTGAGTTTAAACACCAGCATCGCATTGGCCTCTTAAAAGGGGCCATTAAGTCAAAATACACGTTTGTTTCATTAAAATGAATGCTTTGTCCCTATAACAATGATACCAATTTCATCGCAAACTTCAAACAAATAATAGAGATATTGGGTAAAACAGGTGAACCAGTGCCGACTCACCGGCCACTTGCCAGCCTCATCTGTATGAGGTCACAGAATTTTATTTGTGGGATTGGCAGGCGCTGCCCAAGGCCACCACCAACAAAAACTACTAGGCAATTGCAGTAGGGCTTTTAGTTCTGTTTCAAATGACTGTATTCGAATTTATTTAAATTTTTATACTTGCTTTTTTGGCAGTTTTTGTAAAACGAACTGCCGCACGGATGCAGCTGAACAAGGTACCACTGAACTATGCACAAATAAAGGAGTGCAATAAGACTAATATTATCATTCTATCTGGTGTGTAGCAGATGTTGCGACGGTTTGAAATTTGGGCGTGAAAGGTGGGAACCAAGAAAACCAGTTCTGCCTTTTAGGCCAAAACTTGAAACAATTGTAACTTCTGCTACAGACAAAATAGAATCATCAAAATACTTGTCAGCTGCAAGCCTCAGGCTATCCCGAACATTTTCGTAGTCATCGGAGCTCCAACCCAACGAGATCTACCCAAAATGCGTGCACTGAAATCTCTCAGTGAAATGTTTCTGGTAAAGGCACCATGCCACTTGAAAAAAAGCATTGAATATAGCATGAACTAGAGTTTTAAACACAAAAAGAACAACTGTTTTACTACTGTGGATTTCACACAGGTGGGACAAACACGCTCACAAACAAAAAAGAAAAATAGAACTCACTGATGTTGGCACTGGCAGTGGAGTCCTCCATTTTCAACCTCTTACTGTAATAAAACATGTGCAACAGTTTTGCTTGAAGCCTCACAACATGGTACTTAAATATTTCAAGAAATTACATGGCTACATATCTGGTACAGCGCCCCCTGCTGCACGCTCAACATACAAAATAGTCGTCACGCGCACATAATTGACACACATCTTCAGCTATGTTTAGTGAACGTGCTTACAGGGTCAGCCAAATGCTTAATGACCTTGTTTGAACTGGAAATCTTCCCCTCTACAGCGCTTTCAGCTTTGGTTTGGCACAACATCATTCGTCTTTTTTTTAAATAACTAAAACTGACATTTCTCACTTTTCTTCCCCTTCCATTTTTATCAATAAGAAAAACCTGTCACAAATTTGCAGAGGGACTGCCTACAAACCTTAAAAAGCAAGGGTGGGGCTGACATCCAAGAGCAAATGCAGAAAATATCAATGCAATTACTCACATTGGCAAATGGCAACACAGATGGCACGATCATGTAGCTAGCTGCGCCCCTAGTTTCTGAATTTTGCAGCTAGCTATCCCCCCAAACACACACACACATCAAAGATTCAGTCCTTTTTGCTAGTGCTATTCGGCTACTTGAAGCCGAATATCGTTTTACTGATGCTATTTCTATGTGCTCTTTGTGAGTTCCTCTTCTCCTAGATTCATATTTATTTTAACAGAGATAGTGAGCGGCCGTAAAAGCACCAGTCTCCCTACGCGGGTATGTTTTCAGCAAAATGGAGGCTGACCTTCCGAGTGGCATTAATCCCCCAGTGGGTATATCTCGCACGCAGAGAAGATTTTATGGCCATAAATCTGATCACCAGTTTTCCCTCAGTGTACTTTGGCTAGGAGCGATAATGCCATTCCTTTTGCTAAACATGACAAAGCTGTTCATGTTCTGAACAATTACTTTTCGTTCTTTTCTACTTTCTCAAGCGCCTAGAAAGTCGTGCTGGCGACGCATTCCAACCAGCAGCAGCAAGACACATAAAGAAGTTTTGTGACAAGGATTAAATTACCCGAAACACTAGCCAAAAGTCAGAAGCGGGATAAGAAGCAAGGGATAAATGGCAATTGCCACGTTATTAAAAGACTTCAGACATTCGCCGCCCACAACAACGGGCGATGCAGCGGTACGCATATTTATCAAGGCCATAGTTTACCGCAAGGAGCGTTAAAAATTTGGTGTGCATAACAACTTTAAAGCCCTTGATTATATTGCAGAACTATGGCTGCCTGGTATGTCAATGTTCACATCACACTCTGAAACACTGAACAGTAGGCACTTCTGCAAAGAAGTTTAGCAGAGAGCTAGCATTGCTTAACACTTTTTCGCCTGAGATGAATGAAAGTACAGATTTTTGTTTTGTTCGCAAAAAACGTTTCTCAGTGAGGTTTCTCCAGGCAGTATCCATAGCAGAGGTGATTCTTCAGCAAAAAAATTTCATAGTACATGCGCAGTTGCAAAAAAAGCTGCTCGATGCTCCCACGAGCTGCTGATTTGCTTTACACTAGGGTTCGACCCTACACAGGCACAAAAAGTACCCAAGTAATTTGCAGGTAATATGTTGTGAACAATAATTAGGTGCACAAGCACAGGTGCTTCTAGCCGTACATGAAATAGCTGGACCAATGTGCCAAAGGCAGCTGTGTAAATCGGTAAGCGCATGTGTTTACTTCCCTAACCTCACCCACCTGTATTAGCTGCATGTGATACACCGGTGAAGAAAATAAAAAGAAATTGCTCTAGTTTGTGAATTTAACGTCCCTTCCAGAAAAAACAAACACACCTGATATCGCCAAACGCTTCTCACTAAATGACAAATACAATTTCCCTTTGCCTTAATTTGTCTGCCCACCCGGTTAGAACTTCTGCTAGTGCTGGCTACGCCTTATTTCGAGAGCACTTTGTACGCACGTGGCTGAGGCCTGGACTTTCG
The DNA here is from genome assembly GCA_013339765.2 of Haemaphysalis longicornis. Lineage (NCBI taxonomy): Eukaryota > Metazoa > Arthropoda > Arachnida > Ixodida > Ixodidae > Haemaphysalis > Haemaphysalis longicornis. The sequence goes on from JABSTR010001286.1 coordinate 6,572, forward strand.
TTTGCCGTCATTTCCCGCTTTGAAGTGGCCTGCGTTGTTTGCGTGCCACTGCTCGCTTCCCGAGACGTTGTTGGCATCATCCGCGAAGGGCCAGGTGACGAAATCTGATGCAAAAAGTGTGCTTGCACAATTTTTGCAATGTCCTTGTCTGGGGAAAAGCTTGTAGAAGACGACCCCTGCGACAAAAGACGACCCAGCAAAACTCTATGCTATGCAAGCCTGCAACCATTTGCATTCATCACAAAGCGCAACGCATCCACAACAAGCACAGCTTCGGCCGCCAGCCCAGCATACAAGGGCTCTGTTTGGCAGTCACTGAAGTCATGTCGATTCCATACCCCGCGAGAGCAACATGCACGCCACGCAATATGTTTGAAAGATATGAGCGAAAACCTCTTCTTTAAGGTTTCAAGTTACTGTCCATGCAATTTCTGCCTTTTTCTGAAACAGCAGGCCTTTGCCTTGCGCTTGCTAATTGCAAAGCAACAGTACGCTTTGCCTAGGGCTGCATGCGTTGTACTGAAACTCTTAGTCACTTCCTTGCTTCTCTTCTACATTGTAGATAACAGCAACTGCACAAAGAATGCCTCACAAAAGCTCGTTGTTCGTGAGCTCAGGTGTATCGAATTATTCATCTATCACACTGAATGGTTCGACATGACCGGGTTTGATTCCTTAACACTTCTGTGACCGCGCCTATTCCATCGATAGCATGCTATCGTTAAATACTAATTTAAATTATGGCACTTTCCGAGAGCTTCTGGACCACTAACACCATAAAAGGTAAAGGAGGAAGTATTTTATCAGTTTCACTTTCGAGTTTCGTTTTTCCGCCGCATGGGGGGTTTTTTAAATGTCCTTCGCCAGGCGGGGAGACGAGCTCACGTGGTTTCAGTTATGGCGTCGCCGCCGCTTGCCGATGCTCACGCGCGAACGGCGAATTTTGACGGATTCCAATGTAACTGAGTTTGAATCCGTGCATGATGGTAGCAGCACCGACACGCAAGACGACTTCGATTCGTCAGACTTTCCTATGGTCAGCGAAAGTGCGTCAAGTCGCCCCGGACCATCACCAAGTGTGCGCCCTTGAGTTTCGCTTTCTTCTCCGGTGGCTCTATCGTGGGCGCGCGTTGTTGTAAACAGATCCGGCCCTGTTCTAAAGGCCACAGCCCTTATCAGCAGGGTGTTGACTTTGTTCGGGCAAGACCATTTCGCACCGACAGCACATAGAGTCGAGTTTTCGCCACTAAGACAGCCCGGAGTGACCTTGGCATAGCGCTCCCGAGCAGCGCATGGCTGTTCGTATTTATATTTATATTTTTGTGTGTAACTAACACTTGAACTTACACCGCTCATATTTGCAGTATTATTCTGCAAGCGTTTTATGGTCAAAGTGTTTATTTCAAATCGTTTTTACGTCTACCGTGTGTGAAGTAGCATTGAGCTTTTTCATCATTTTTTCTTTTTGTTACGTTTTTTTCACAATTTTTTTTATAAAATTTAAATGTATCTGTTGTTTGAAATTATTACTGCTGGAAAGCCCCATTGTTCTCTATCATATCATAACCTACAATTTAGCATCCATCGTTTTTTCTGTGCAAGAAAAAAATATTTCCTGGACTACCCAAAAACAACTGGTAGGCACTAGTGTTTATATAATTGTATGTATGTAAATACGTTTTGTATTTACAGAGCGTAGTATTACTTTATAAGGCCCTTATGGTGAAATTGTATATTTCAAAAAAATTTTATGTGTACCCTGTGCAAAGTGACACTGACGTTTGGCACTGACGTTTTCATCAGTTTGTTTTTTCTTTTACTACTTTTTTGCTTTGTTAATTTTTTCTACAATTTGTAATAATTATGTTGCTTGAAAGTATTACTGTTGGAAAGCCCCATTCTTTGTCCATCATTTCATAACTTACACTTTAGCATCAATTATTTTCTGTGGCAACAAAAAATATTTCCTGAAACACCCAAATATAACAGATAGGCACTAGTGTTTATATAACTGTATGCATGTAAATTAAATTTGTAGTTAGAGAGCTCATTTCTGCAGTATCACTTTCTAATGCCCTTATGTTAAAATTTCATATGCATGTAATTTAAATTTGTGGTTAGAGAGCTCATTTCTGCAGTGATCACTTCTAATGCCCTATTGTGAAAAATTGTTTCAAAATTTTTATGTGTATTTGTTGTGCAAAGTGGCATTGATTTTTATCATTTTGTTTTTCTTTTTGTTAGTTTCTAGTTTTGTTACCTTTTTATTATATTTGCAACAAATCTGTTGTTTGAAATCATTACTGTTGGAAAGCCCTATTCTTTATCATTTTGTACCTTACACTACAGCATCACTCATTGTTTGTGGCAAAAAAAAATATTTCCTGGTACACCCAAAAACAACCGAGTTTTCTGCGGTCGTGAAAGTGTTAATATGCCATTGCCGGGATCAATGCATTTGTGATGTGTAGAGCGCCTCACTTGCTGTTGCTTCTTTTCGACCACTGTGGACAGGTCCGTTGCGGTGGCGTTGTTTTGGCAATCCTCCGACAAGCCAACCTTCTCGCTGGCAGCAGACGAAGGTCCGACGCGTAGCGCACTCGTACTGGCCGCTGCCCGCCGACTCATTCGCCGGGTTGTTGTCCGGCTCCATGAACTCCGGGGGTTCTGTTTTGGGAACAACCATTGTCCGCCCCAAAGGAGGCTGCAAAGAAAAAGTCGGGGACGAAGGCATTGAAAATCCCCCCTATATCCTGCCCTCCAGGCACGAGACTCCATTTTGGTGTGGGTACAAGCCCGGCACTTCCTGCACGCAGCCCCTGCCATCTACGGGTTCACTTCGAACACTGCTTCTACTGTTTTCAGCAACTGCTAAAGGAGTCCCAGTCAGGGGTGTAACAGGGTTGATGGGTTTGGTTGCACTACTCCAAGCGTGCTACAAAAGGCAAAATTGCCTTTTGTGGCACGCTTGGAGCAGCCATAACGGCTTTTGGAGGCAGGTTTGAAAGCGGAAAGAAAAAGAAGGGGGCTGGCACAGCAGCCTGTGCCCAGCCTTCCGTCAATTAAGTTTAATATATTTATCTACTATGTTAGACGTTCTATTGTGCACCAGAACCTCCTCCGAACCAGGAACGCAGTTGTTGTACTTCATCTGAAAATTTAATATTGAATTTAGAAGTGTTAATATGCCATTGCCGGGATCAATGCATTTGTGATGTGCAGAGTGCCTCCCTTGCTGTTGCTTCTTTTCGACCACTGTGGACAGGTCCGTTGCGGTGGCGTTGTTTCGGCAATCCTCCGACAAGCCAACCTTCTCGCTGGCAGCAGACGAAGGTCCGTCCGTAGCGCACTCGTACTGGCCGCTGCCCACCGACTCATTCGCCGGGTTGTTGTCCGGCTCCATGAACTCAGGGGCTCTGTTTTGGGAACAACTATTGTCCGCCCCAAAGGAGGCTGCAAAGAAAAAGTCGGGGACGAAGGCATTGAAAATCCCCCCTATTTCCTGCCCTCCAGGCACGAGACTCCATTTTGGTGTGGGTACAAGCCCGGCACTCTTCCTGCACGCAGCCCCTGCCATCTACGGGTTCACTTCGAACACTGCTTCTAACGGTTTCAGCAACTGCTAAAGGGTCCCAGTCAGTGGTGTAACAGGGTTGATGGGTTTGGTTGCACTACTCCAAGCGTGCTACAAAAGGCAAAATTGCCTTTTGTGGCACGCTTGGAGCAGCCAGAAAGGCCTTTTGGAGCAGGTTTGAAGCGGAAAGAAAAAGAAGGGGGCTGGCACAGCAGCCTGTGCCAGCCTTCTGCCAATTAAGTTTAATATATTTATCTACTATGTTAGACGTTCTATTGTGTACCAGAACCTCCTCCGAACCAGGAACGCAGTTGTTGTACTTCATCTGAAAATTTACAATATGCGGAGTTATATCTACCTTCGGCCCCAGTGAAAGCGCCATATTATCACCATTCATAAACCTCATGCGCAGAGTCGAAGGGGATCACATAACACACTTCGCTTCGTGTCTGGTAGACGGCAGTGTTAAGAGAACTCACGGCGGCATTCCGTAAAACAAGGCGTTTGCTTGCAGTTTTTCTATCGAACAGCGGCTTCACTGCATGCGAAGTAGAACATTGCTTTGTCTTTGGCCATCACAGGGGTTGCAAGAGTTCATGAACGTATACCGTAGACGATGTAGTGTGAGCGTGTTAGAAAGCATAATTAATTCTGGACCATCTTACACATTAGCAAAGCTAACCCCAAAGTTCGCAGGCGAAAATGAGTACCTCACAACAAGGGCGAACCAAATTAACGAGCGAGGGCAAAGCGTCCCAAGACCCTGTTTGTTCAATACATGCAGCTACGCTCACATCCTATATATGTTATATATATATCCTCACATCCTATATGTTCACATCCTATATATAAATTGCAACCTTTCATGAGAATATTATTCTGTTTTCCGTCTGTTTGCGATGTGAGACAAAACATCTCACTCGCCTTTGCTCATTTTCTATTGTGTCGCAGCGGCCGGCAGCAGCACACTCAACTGTACAAAAGCAACGCAAATAAATCCCAAGTGAAGGCAGAGAAGGCGCGTAGTGCCTGCAACCCTACAGCTAAGCAAAAGCCAACTTCCATAGCCTACCTTGATGCCGTGATGAAACCAAACCATACCCGCATTGAAACAGAAAACACGTTGCTTCAGACAACTTTTTGTGCACGAGGCATGATGGCAGTCGTATCTCGTGGCTCAGTTTCGGCTCTGCGGTGCAGGATAGCACCGATAAAAACGCTTGGCACAATAGGGGTGGTTCAGCGCAGGATGGTGCTGATAAACAAGTTTGGCCCAATAGTTTGGCACTCAATGGTGCAAATGGCACAGCGATCGTGAGTTAGTACCCGAGAGTCAAACGGCTTACTCAGTTGGCTGTGACTGTGGGAAGAGGAATCACACCACCTGCTCGAAACAGGAAACGAGATAGGGTACACGCTGCACAGCAGGACGGGCGCCTAGTTTAAGTGTGCTCTGTCCTGTCCGTTCCCTTCGTCCACGTCTTTTTTCGCACTGTTGTCGAGAATGATGCCATACGAACTTGCCCAGCTCATCACTCTGTTCAGGTGTGCGCTCTCCATACGTCCATTCTGCTTCTTACATTTCCTTCTTCTTCACCGGCCGTTATAGCAACAATGATGGAGTAAAGGCGTTGCGGCAGCGAAGACGCAAACCAGCTGAAATCGTCCTAAACTGCCATGATGGTAGTGAAGGTCACGTAAAGCTTTGCTACCTTCAAATCAGCCGCGTTAATGTGATCTTCCTTGACGTTTTGGCGAGAAAAGTGTGTTCTAAAGTGCCGTCTCTCTTGCACCACCATCCCCGCCAATTTAGTGACATCAGCTACACAACTCACCGGCAGGTAAGCAGGATTAAATTTAGTAGATTGCTAGAATAATTAGCAGAACCAACGCACAGACAAACAATAAGTCAATATGAACCACGAAATCAGCGAACATCAAAACCTGGAAGGCTGAGATAGCAGAAAAACAGATAGTGAAACATTACGTCACTGCAGCAGTCAGTGCGGCGGCAGCAAACGACACAAGACGTTTCTGCTGAGGGTGAAATAAGGCTGTGCGCTCACAGTGGATAGTTAAACAATGGATTAGTACACAAGTTTAGCTGCAGAATGCAGGCAAAGATAAGACGAGGACCACTTTGCTTCAATATCTCTTTAAGCACCTATTTAACGCACAAGCTTCCGCCTGAACCTTTCCGGCATTTTTTGTCCAGTATTTTTATGGCCTGGAGCCAATCGGAGCCTCGCATTTCAGCCTCGCAACTGCAATGGTTGGTTCTACACCCCAGTTAAACTATTTCTGTTCTAGTGACAGTCCATTTGCGCTTTTTTCGCATTTTGGTTAGATAAAATTACGCCAAACTTGATGGTATCACTGGCCAATTTGCATTGGAAAGTGAAAAAATAGTTATTCGAAGTCTCCGGACACTGCAAAAATCCTGTTACACCCTTCCATTCAGCTGCTGTAAAAACTAGCAGCATCGGAACAATTAATCCCCGTGAACATAAAGGTCGCCTGGCATCCAAGAAAACAAGCAGAGCTGTAAAAACTAGCAGACTGGAACAATTGATCCCCCTGAACATAAAGGTCGCCTGGCATCCAAGAAAACAACCAGAGCTGTAAAAACTAGCAGCACCGGAACAATTAATCCCCCTGAACATAAAGGTCGCTGGAATCCAAGAGATCAAGCAGACACTGTCTAAACAAGAAAAAAAAACAAGTTTGCATTAACTTTGGTATGCAGCCCACCATGCACCACAAAAGCCAAGACCGAAAAGTCGACAGAACTTGTACAAATTTTCGGAGGCTGACAGCATCTGAAACCAGAGAGAGATAGAGAGAGAGAGAGAGAAGAAACGTTTATTAGAGCAGACGGTGGTGGTTGAGCCGTCACTCGGTGGCGTGGGTTCACCTCAGTCCAGGTACCCTTGGGCCTTGGCTGCAGCCCTGGCACGGGTGACCAGAAAGATCTGGTCAGCGTGACGGGAGCTGGTCAGCAGGCCCTCCCACTGCTCTGGCGAAGGTCTGGGATTGGGGGCAAGCGATGGGGTGTTTTGACAGGCCCACGCCATGTGGTAGGTAGTATTAAAAGAGGGGCAGATTTGGCAGGTGAGGGTGTATTGGGTAGGGGAGATAGCGTGGAGGATGGGTGCGTTGTAATATGTGTTTGTTTGTAATCGACGCCAGATGACTGCTTCCTCCTTGGTTAGTTGAGGGTGAGGTTGAGGCAAAGTGAGGCGAAGGTTGCGATAATGGTGCAGGATGTCGTGGTAGCGTGATGGAACAGCGGGGGTTGGAGGAGGCTGGACCGTAGGTCTGTTCCTGAGGGAAATGCCCGGTGTGGAAGGGCGCGGCAGCGGCGTGAGCCGCCTCATTTCCCTCGAGGGACGAGTGGCCAGGGTCCAGACGATGTGCAGCTCGGGGAGGGGATTGATTGATGCGAGTATGCGTAATGCAGGAAGTGAGATGCGTCCACGTTGAATGTTACGGCAGGCTTGCTGGGAATCTGTTATTATTGTAAGTTATTCGGAGCCAGTTGTAGCGGCGATGGCTATGGCAATTTCTTCGGCAGTGGTGGTTTGATGTCGAGAGAGTTGTGACGGAGGTGAGAAGTGTGCCTTCTGAGTTTACAACCGCCAGAGCATGAGCCTGGCGTGTGGGGTAGAGGGCGGCGTCGGTGTAGCGAGTATCGAGATGAAAGTGGAATTGTGATCGAAGATGCTTAACCCGGGAGAGCCTTCTACCTTGGTTGAATCTGGGTGCATATTGTTAGGAATTTAGGATACAGTAATGTGGGACCGGATTGAAGATGGAATGCTCTGAAGGGCTTTTGAAGCAGGTGGGGTGGGGTATCCGAGGCCTGGAGGACGTGTCGGCCGGTGCTGGTAAGGAGGAGTCTGGTGAGTTGGCTGTTGCGTTGAGCTTCCAGGAGTTCTTCGAGGGTGTTGTGGATTCCAAGTTGGAAGAAACGACAGGTAGAGGTTTGAGCGGGGAGGCCAAGTCCAATTTTGAAAGCTTTTCGAATTAGTATATCGACTTTCTCCGTTCTTTCTGGGTTTGAGGGCGATGTATGGGGTGGAATATGTGATGCGACTAATTAAAAGTGCTTGAATTAGTCGTATTGTATCGTCTTCTTTGAGGCCCTGACGTTGGTTTGTGATGCGCTTGATGAGATGGGTAAGTTGGGTGACAGTGGCTTGAAGGTGGGGAAAAGCTGCAGCGCCAGAGCCATCTTGATGGAATTGGACTCCGAGTATACGAAGGGTGTGTACTTTAGGAATGGGTGTGGAACCGATTGTTGGAGCAGGATCGGGTGTGGGAACTGGACATCGCCCACGAGTTCGGGAGCGGAGGATGAGGAGGTGCTGATTTGCTGGGGCACACGTGAGGCCCCGGGGGCGGAGATAAGCGAGAATGGTGTCGATGGCTTGTTGTAGGGTATCTTGTTGTGGGCCAGGAGATCCGGTGGTCGTCCAAAGAGTTAAATCATCAGCGTATGGGGAATGGTGGAGGCCAGGAATGGTTTGAAGGAGAGGTGGGAGCTTGAGCAGAGCGATGTTGAAGAGGAGGGGTGATATAACTGATCCTTGTGGGGTTCCCTTGGGAGGAGTGCGAAATGTGTCAGATCGAAGTGGTCCAATGCCAAGGGTGGCAGTTCGGTCGGTTAGAAAAACCCGCACGTAGTTGTATGTACGCGCACCGCACTGGTTTTTCTCGAAGTCCTTCTAAGATGGCCTGATGGGTGACGTTATCAAAAGCGCCCTTTACGTCGAGGGCTAAGATGGCACTGGGATGAATTTGCTGAGGTGATCGATGACTTGCTCTTTGATCTGTAGGAGAACATCTTGAGTTGAGAGGTGTGGCGGAAGCCGAACATGTGTGGGGAATAGGTCGTTGTCTTCAAGGTGAGTAGTGAGGCGGGTGTGAACCATGCGTTCAAAGAGTTTACCGAGACAGGAGGTGAGGGAGATGGGGCGAAGGTTTGAGAGCTGGATTGGCTTGTTGGGCTTAGGAATTAGTGATATATCTGCTTGCCGCCATTGCGGAGGGAGGGTGCCGTTTGTCCAATGGTTGTTGAAGAAATCTAGTAAAGCAGTTAGAGGGGTTATTGCCAAGTTACGGATAGTTTTGTTAGTTATACGGTCGTGGCCAGGAGTGGTATTTTTAGTGAGATAAGAGATAGCTTGGTCGAGTTCTTGCAGCGTAAAGGGAGCGTCAAGGGCAGGATTTGGAGCGCCGGTGTAATCAGCGTGGCAGAAAGGAGAGGTATTGCTGTCGGTACCAAAAAGGGTGGTCTTGAGCTCTTTTAGTAGCTGATCATTCGAATGGGGATAGTTGTAAAGAAGACGGCGGACGTGATTGTGGGTGGCAGCTTTGGCAGGTTTCGAGCCAAGAAGACTACGGAGGAGGTGCCACGTGCGTTTACTGCTGAGTGTTCCTTGGAGCTGGTCGCAAAAGGTAGCCCAGTTTGTTTGTGAAGGGTGTGCCGCGTAGATAGCAGCTTCTTGGGTCAGGGCAGCAATTCGACGTTTCAGGGATCTTTTATATTTTCTGCCTCCGCCATTTACGAACGAGGCCGCGGCGAGCCTCCCATATGGAGAAGATGGGAGTCAACTGAGGGATTCTCCACCGTCAGAGGAATTGTCTTGGAATGCTTCTTGACAGCCGTGATTAATTGCGAAGTCCATTCTTCTAGGTTGGTGATAGTGTCTTGAAAGGGTTCAGGATCTTTACGAAAGGATTCCCAGTCGGTGAGTGTGGCTTGACCGATGCGAGGTTTGAGGGTGAGGCGGGGTATAGTGATACGATAATGTGATGATCGCTGCCCAATGTGTCTTCCAGACACTGCCATTCCAGGTAGGAAATATTATGTGAAAAGGTGAGGTCGGGGTTCGTATCTCGTGATACACTGTTGCCCAGCCGTTGTAGGGGTGGTAAGGTCGTTGCAGAGAGTGAGAACGTTCTGCTGTGTGGCGTTGAGTACGGTTGCCCCTTTTTGGTTGCGTGATGATAGCCCCATGCTGGGTGCGGAGCGTTGAAGTCACCTAAAACAATGAGAGGAGCGGTACGAGAGGTGCGAATTGCGTTGTGGATGAGGTGGTCGATGGTGGTGAGGACTGCGTTGGAGGGCTGTAGATGTTGAGAATGAACAGGCTTGCGCTCTTCGGGTGGGAAGGAAGAATTTCCAGAAAGGTATGAGCGATGGGCGATGCAATGTCGTGTAGTTGGGCGGCGAGAGTCTTGGATACGAGCGTGGCGGTGCGGTGACTCGGATCTTGAGTGTATGCTTCGTAGCCTCTGAGTTTTGGTGAAGGGGTGTCCGATTCTTGTAGGGACCAAAATGTCAGGTTGGTGTTGCTGAGTATAATGGCCGAGTTGAAAACGTTTGCTGAAGAAAGAGCGGCAATTCCATTGGAAGATTGTAACAGTGGAGGCGTTAGTCATCTGGAAGGGGGGTTATAGAGGCAAGTTGCTCATCGCTGCTCTGATCGATTTTAGGCTTTTTGGGGTTTTAGGGTTGTTCGAGTTCAAGGCAATCGAGACGGAGATAGAAAAAAGAAAAGCCTATTCATACCTTTTCTTCTGATGCGTTCAATGTCTTTGTAGACGCAGTCACTTCGGCACCGCTTCTGTTGTACAGTTCTTCCTCATCCGAGTCCAGAACATCCAGAACAATCACATCTGTCGTCGAACAAATTAAAGCTGTTGATGCTAAGCTTCTTGCAGGTGACAGCCTCGCACCACTTGCACCAGAACCGGGGATTTCTCCCCGATCATTCGGACATGTCGATGTCGTACTTTCTGCCACAGGAGTTGATGGCAGGCGTGTTTTGACTGGTGTGGAGACGTTTTGCAAGAGCTCAAGAATCTCCTCCTCAGAATACGCAGTCTTGAGCTGCTCGAGGACCTCTTCAAGGCTGCGACGGCCTGTCCGTGCGTCACCCGATGATGGCATAGGCTGCAAGAATTTCGAAAGGTGCAAGTGAAGGGATTTCTAGAAGCCATACTCTCCGGCCAAGCTGTGCTCTATTTTCCTAATTTATATCACATTAAGCAAAGCTTGCAACACTGGCAGCACTTGCAGCTTACATTCCCTATTTTATTGTTAGGCCTTTCTTTCCAGCAGCACTGAAGCGGATTTTTAATGCACCGTTTTTCTTGTTTTAGACAAATATACAAGCCCAATAATTGCAATCTCAGCACAAACTAGAGACAATTTTTTTTCCGTTCAATACAAACACTGCACGAAGTTGAAATTTATGGTGTATCTATATACAGTGCCATCTGACAGCACTAGGAGCGCTCCGCTAAAGTGACGTCCGAATGTGTTTCCTCACCTAGCGCCAAGCGCGTCGGCACTGCTTCGCTCTCTTCAACGCTTTTTGATTGCTAATCTAAAAACACTCACTCGCCCTAACACTGCCCAACCTAACATTACCTTGCCTGGCCCAACCTAACGTAATCTGACCTCACAGAATGGATAATTTAAGGCTTAGAACTAAATACTGCATTAAAACAAGAAAAGACAAACTACACAACAAAACAAAAGCCATAAAAGACCCAGATTCAAACTTCTGTCTTTCATATATCCTAGAGCTATGACCCTTACACAACAAAAACACCCCCAATAGACCCTACCAAGCAAGAAAACTATGAATTCTGTCCGCCTATAGCCACGGCTTAGGAGTTGCAGAATGGGCATCCCCGCTTCCAATTCCACTCCAGGGAATTTGAACGTGCCGCGGTCTGCAGTCCTTTCAATTCTTTGGAATGACAAAACTTACCCCATTCCCACTCGTGGAATGATGGGCAGTTCAATTACACTGCAGGGCCATTCCACGCCAAACTTCCCAGACAATGCGCTCGACCATATCTGATTACAGTTTGAAAAATCACGACTGATCATTTCACTACACCATGCGCTCTCATAACCAAATTTTGAAGGGAAAAAAAAATTCTTTCTCTTGGAGCGATTTGAATTTCGCGGCGGTGACGAGAACCTACATTGCGAAAAAAATTCGCAAAAATAAAGTAACGTATGGAGTGCATTGAAAAAATTTCAGTTCACAGGAAAAGAACCGTGTTTTCTTGCTATATGTCATTTACAGTTGCTACTGTGTCTGAAAATAGGTAGGCTTTGTGGTGAAGCAAAGCGGCGTTTGTGAACGATATTTACACATTTTTGTACATCTGTTACAAGGTGTCTAGACGCAATGCAGCTGCACATAATTTGTCTATATTGTTGGCGGTAACTACGAAAAAAAACTATGGGAGCCGCAAAGCGAATAGTTTCAGAGAGGTAAACACATTAAGCTGGACGAATTCACAAAATTGCTCATGTTCAGGCGCCTATCATGCTGTGCGGTCGTCCACGTTAAAATACAGGCCTGGAATCATTTGAAAGGGTGTACAACAAGCATTCATCTATGAAAGTTTAATGAGGGGAGGGTACCTTGATTGTAAAGCAGAAAATAATTTTTAAAGTGAGTGGCCACCACGACACCAGTTGGCAGGCCGTGAGTTCGCTTCACTGCACAGAGGGTCCCCGCACAACAGCGGAGGGGTGTAGCCCAGCGCGGGTCACGATACCGCATGTTTTGTTGGTTTCTAATGATGTTGCCAGCTTTGCAGCAGTGATTCCGCATACATCATCTGGCCTTCTATGGTGATGCAGACGAAGCCAGTCAGTAAAAGCGGAAACGACAGACCTTGAAGGAGGACGCCACCTGGCAATTAGTGAGGTTAGGGCAAGGTGCCTTGCGGCAGGGAAGGAACAGGTTTGCGCATTGGCTGGACACGTTCAAAAAGCTTGCTTGGAGACACCAACCCAGTTGTTCCAAGTGTGGCCGGTATGACGGAACAGAGACATCATAGTCGACATGCCAGTACTTCTGTATCGACAGCTGCTTGTACAGGGGGGGTTAAAAGAAATACGAACAATGGAACGCAAAACCTCCAATGCAAATGTGCCTCAAAATAAATTACCGCCGTCGCTTCTTCATCAAGCCTTCCCCTTAGAGTAGGCCAACCTCTCGAAAGCAAAGTATAACAACTGCGCGTGTGCGCAGTTTATCGACCATGATGTCAGGCGGTACGACTTACCATACGTTGAAGGCTGTAGGCTCTTCATATTTCTTTTCATCCCTCCTGTACCTCCGAAGGTAAGAGCCGAAAGTTCTAGAGCACTTTTATTTCTTGGCTTAGAAATGGAATAGGTAGGTTCGTTTGAAATGATAAATTAATCTTGTGGAGTTTTTTATATTAAATGCCACTGGATAAATGCCACAGGACGAGATATTGCTGGTGGGTTTCTCTTTATATACAGATCCTTTGAAATAAGAGGTATTTTTATTTTAGACGTATTCCCGATACGCATAGGCCGCTTACTCCGAAGTGTTACGTGTTGTGTGGACGAATTATTTCAGACCGAGCAAAGCCGAGAAATGCACACCAAGAACTGTGACTTGGGTTTCCGTGATTTTTTTTAACCACCGGTGGTTTAGCTTTACTCAACAAACTTGAAGGCAAACTTATCCTAAATATTCTTCATTTGGAGTGACATTTCTCAATAATTAATCACCGAGATGAGCATGGTCAACTTTGGCGCTCACTGCTGCAATATACCGGAATTCCTATATAGTTGACAACTGCGAATGCTGGGCTCACGTCTTACTGCGCCACCCAGACTTTCAAAGTGGCAAAGCACCAATGTCGGCAACCATGGTGAAAGCTGCAGCCTCCTAAATGCACCAAGGCCAGCCTGTCATGCTACATTTGTAACACCTGCATGAACGCAGCATTGAGGACTTTGTTAAAGGAGCTCCAACAAATGATCATCTGCCAATGACACCCTCCCGAAATCCAGTTCAGCCAGCCGCACCACCTTAAAGCAGTTAGTAATGTAAAATCCCGGGCCGTCTCCCCTAACGTGAAACCTAAGGAGGGGCGAAACATGCAGTATATAAGTGTATTCAAAGATTGTAAGTCTCTCTCTTGCCACATGGCACACGCTGATTGGCCGCCAGAGAAGTCCCGGTAAGAGGAGTAATCACGCGCTTGTTGAGGCAGTGGCGCCCTCTCTTGCATTGAACCGGATTCGCCGGATTCAAGCAATTAAATGAGAGACAGGCTGGCCGTAAGTTGTCTTCGTGTCACACGCGCAGCATGCCAAGAAGTGTGCTTTACAGGAGAAAAACTGGCGTTCGAAGCCACATTTGAGACAGAATTTAACAAATTTCTGTTATTAAGGCAATTGAAACCTGAATATTCCTGTAGTTTAGATTAGATTAAATCATGTCAGTTTATTTTGAACTGGTTTTATCCATTATACACTTGTTTTCTTGCCATCGTTTGACGACAGGAGATGCCGGCAGCCTGAACACCTAACGTGCTTCGTCCCTAAAAACCCAAAACGCGCAGCCGCCACATCTCTCCCTGCTGCAGAGGGAACATGATGCAATGAAGCGAAGTTATGGCCCACCAGCTGAGGCCGTGGTGGCCGCTCACTTTAAAAATTATTTTCTCCCTTACAACAAAAAGTACTCCGATTAAACTTTCGGGAATGAATGCCTATTGTACACCCTTTCAAATGAGTTCAGGCGTGTATTTTAACGTGGACCGCCATACAGCGCAATAAGCGCCCGAACATGAGCAATTTTGTGAATTCTTCAAACTTAATTTGTCTACCGCTCTACTCGCTTTCCGGCTCCCAATTTTTTTTTGTAGTTATCCCTAACAATACAGAGAAAGTATGCAGCTTCACTGTCTCTACATAGGTTAGTAACAGCTGTACGAAAACATGTAAATATTGCTCACAGATCGCTTTGCTTCACCGCAAAGCCTATTTTCAGATGCAGTAGCAAGTGTCAATGAAGTATAGCAAGAAATCACGGTTCTTTTTCTATCAACTGAAATTTTTTCAACGCACGCTACGTATCTTACTCTTTTTGCGAATTTTTGTTTGCATCGTATACGTTTTTGCCGCCACCACAATATTCAAATTGTTGTAAGAGACAGACATTTTTTCCCCTCCAAAAGTCAGTTACGAGAAAGACTGGCGTAACAGATCAACCATGATTTTTTATAGTATAACTGGAGATGGTCGAGCGCACAATGTGGGACGTTTAGCGTGGAATGACCCTGCAGTGATTAAGACTAACGAGGAAGTCACGGCCTGTTGGTTCACGATTACATAATAACTTTCGTTATTACTTAGTGATATATCGCCCCACGGAGAGGACAAACAAACAACACGAGGTCAGTCACTGGCTCCACAAATAACAAAAGCGACTGTCCTAGTGTTATTTGCTTCTCCTCTGCGCGTAGCGCTATTTCACTGGTTTGCTTATTCAAGCTTTAAAAACCAGCTTGGCTATAGGTCCCAGCTGAAGATCTATACAGCTCATCTAAAAATCTAGACTATTCAATACCCATTTCATTCGATGCTAAAGGTGCCTAATTCATTCCATTCCTCCAAGCATTGTTGCCATTCCATTCTCATTCCATTCTGGGATCTCGAAAAAGTGGACCAATTCTGGAGTCATTCCAATTCCGGAATGGTAACTCCTACACTGCTGCGGTTTGGCAGCGAGCTGCAGCGCCGTCGGATGTCACTCTAAACACCGTGCTAACCTTACGGCAGCCTGACCTGACCCATATGAACGCTACAAGCCAAATGTGGGGCGCGCCCTAGAATCTACGGCATGACCACAGCACTTGGTTTGCCGGGCCATATCTTGTCTAAGTCTGCCACAAAGGAACCGAAGCAATGACCCACACCTTCCGAAAGACTTGCATTTTCCAGTCGACGTTTGAGTTCCGGAACTGTTCAGACATGCTAAAGCTGCATATGCAAGGAGACATACTTGTAAAACACGTGACTAAGTTACCAGTTACCAATGAAAGGGGCCATGAAGACAAAATACAAATTCAGTCAATTCGAAAGAACTATAGCCTATGGTAACTCAACCAGTTCCATTCAAAACATTTAACTGACAAAATGTCACAAATATTGAACTTTCAAAATTCGCAGCTGCAGTGAACTAAGCAGGTGTGACGTATTACGGGCAAACACTACAAACATAGTTGTCAGTGTGTTAACTGCAATTAGTATTTAAGCGATACAAAAAGGTAACTGTCCAAATCCTGCTCGCCAGCTCAACTGCCCCAAACCTTGCGCGCGTGCAGCTAATTGCCCTTGTCTAGCCGCACACAAATACAGAAGAACGAAAAAGGTAAACGTAGTTGACTAAAGAAGATTGCTGGGCAGTTGTTTCGAGATATTTGAAATGTAAAAACCAATAGGACAAGGACACTTAACATAGAAGAAAATATGGCGGATGATTACTATGCTCCCTAATACGAAATTTGTGCGCAGCGCGAACTGCAGCCTTCCTGGTTACGGTGCATATCTGCTACGTCTTAGGAAGTGATCGCATGATCAGCGAACGCACGGCGACGCACGCCATTCTGCCGTTATCTCGCAGCACGTCGCCGCCGAGCTTGTTGTTGTAAATCCTTTTTGAACCTCCCGCGGATAAGACACGTGGTTAGGATTAGCCACGCAACGAGGAGGACGCCGAAGGACCGATGTACGTGCAGCACGCAGCGCGTTGTGGGCTTCTGTAGCACGGCCTCGGCATGCTGCCCTCACCCTCACACTTTTGCCATTCTTTCTTCCTCCGCTTCCCTCTGGACTCATATTCGGCGGCTCCTTTGTCCCCTCGATTATCCCGTAGCATGTCGCCAGCGGGGGGCGCCTCGCGCTGCCTCGGAATACCAACCTCCTCCTCACACTTTCGCCACACTTTTCTCTCCTGTTTTCCTTCTGTCTTCAACGTGCGCTTCGTTTCGTTCAGTTTACAAGGCCAGAGATGCTGGCCAACCACCGTAGCGGACGCTTCAGTGCTGGGCACTGAAAAACGCACGGCCATCTGTGTGTTTCAACGTCCTCGCCCACTGGTTTTTACATTTAAAGGTGAGCATACCGACGTTTGCGCAATGCTTGCAAACTTACCGTCACCGTCGTGGAGCCCACAGTGTCTTCGTCCACTGGCTCCTCCTTGATGGGTGTACGCAGCCCTCCACCCTCACCACTGTTGCCCCTGCCGTTGGCAGCCGCAGAAGACGCACGTTTGGTCTTTGGAGTCGGGTGTGGAGACATGTGGCGCAGCACACGGGTTGGGTAATGGGCCCAACAATTTCCTTGCACAAAAAGATTACGTCGCACAGGATGCCTTTCCAGTAGTGTCAGCTGGCCTCGCAGCACACCCTCAGCACCAGAGCTTCCTCCGTGGACACCTAGGAAGCATCGCTGGCAGTTCCGTTCAGTTCCTCTGGCAGATCACAGCAAGTCAGGAGTCCAGCACGATTAACTCAACTGGCTGTGTTCACAGAAGCCTCCGGAAGCTTTGAACCTTGCTCTTCGGTATGAAGTGGCCCACTGAAAACACTTCCAGTGCTGACACAAGCTGCGCACAATCAAGGCACGGAAAATTTTAGGAGTGGTTATACTAAAGGAAATAATTATTGGCCCTCCCATTACTCGAAAACCAAGCTCTGCAAGAATAGAGAAAGCTGTGGTTACTCTTTTTATCCCCCCCCCTTGAGTGCAGGTTCGTAATGACAAGCCAACATATGGCACAGAGTTCTTAAACATCCACTTTTCTGTCCACTGCGAAATTGGGAACCCTTCCTTCCGTCCGTGCTCCTCATAGACCAATTACTTTGCCTCAGTGAAGGTCTGGCTGGGGAAAAGCACGAAAACCTACTTGAGAAACTAAGTAATCCTGCAATGAAAGAGCAGCTGCCCAAAGCACCGAAGTCACATTTTTAATGCCCCGCGTCTTTTCACATCACCATTCATTACCGTCATGATGTGGACCCTTTCCTAATCCCCTGCTTCCACAACGTGCGACTAGTAAAAGTCTTTCAACACTGCCCCCCCCCCCCCCTGCTAATATTTTAAGCATCTGAACCAGGAGTTTCACAGACTCTGTTCCCACAAGTTTTGGCTTCAAAGTAAACCTGGTACATTAATAAGAAGTATGGCAGTGCCGCGAACGCAAACGCACTTTGAGACTGAGCAGAGCAGGCGGTGTTGTACTTTCTATTGACGGTGAACGCGACCATGGGACGGCACTGCGAATCGCATCTCCGTGACATTGGCTTCTCGCATTTGTCGTCTGCTTCACTCTGACTCGCTCACCCTGCTGTTTCTTCGCTCGGTTGACTTTTGATGCTTGTCGTCACCCGATTTTGCGTGTGCTTAACTTTTTATCACAATAAAAGACTTAAAACCACGTACACTAGCTTAAGGAGTGATTTAAAGTACAGTTTTTGATACCACTCCAGAAGAAACATTGCCGGTGGTGCGCCATTCCTTGCGAAGCCGGTCCTCTGCGGAGCGCGAGGAGTCGGAGCTGGGCTTCAGCTTCTGTACCGAGCAGCCTTTCGAACACAGGGAACAGCACGCTGCTAAGAAACGAAAACAGCGAAAATGCAAGACAAAAACAAATTCCAGGCCTTCGGGGTTGTCGGCTTTGGCAGAATTCACCGCCACCAGAAATCATAAGATTTATGGTGATTGTACGTAAGCAGAAGGTAAAACAGTTTCTGTAACCTTGCCGAACGCCCGAAAGTACTGTATGAAATCACTTAACGCTGCCATGGCACGCTGCCATGGCACCCATTCCCATTTCACCCTTCCCGCTTGTTCCGTCCCGTTTCAACCCGGCGCAAAACGACCTTCCCGTTTCCCCTTTCCCACTTGGCCCGTTCCCGTTTGAACCCATTCCCATTTCAACCTTCCCGTTTGTTCCTTCCCATTTCAACCCGGGGCGAAATAACCTTCCCGTTTCGTATTTTCCTATTTAGCGGGTTGTAACGGGAAGGGCGTTTTGGGAACGGGCTGAAAAAGGAAGCGCCCAAACGGGAAGGTCGTTTCGGGAACGGGCGTACACGGGACGGGTCAAGCGGGAAGAGCGTTTCGGCAGTGGGTTGAAACGGGAAGGGGTCAAACGGGAATGGGTTCTTTCGGGCTACACCCCCGGCGGGCACCAACTGTCCCTCCGCCGCTCTCCCTCTCCCCCGCACTTTTGTAAGCGCGGCGCGTGCACTCAGGCACTTCGGCTCTCTCTCTCTCTTGCTCTAGACCCACGGATAGGGGAGATGGGGAATGGAGGAGATCGGAGCCGGATAACCTGGGCGCTGTTTGTCCCAAGGTTGGCTCGTATCCTCCTCGCCGCGTCGTTCGGCCAGGGCCTGCTTTTGGCCCTGCTCGGACGTGCAGGGTAGAGTGAACTAGAATACTTGGGTAGTGGAAAAAGCGGCCGCCACCGAGTGAGGCACTTCGTGTCAACCCCGCGCGGTGGCGCTCGCGTGCCCCGCCCGAGCGCTTTTTGGCCTCGGGTAGCGGCGGGTAGGCGTGCGTTGGGGCAGCCTCCGACGGGCTACAGTTATTTTTTTGTGTAAAAACTGTTGATAATGCTATTAATGTACCAGGGTTTTTATGGGAAAGCTAGCTACGTCGTGTATTTACTGTTTGCTCATTTCTTCATCCCATTTAGCCAACCGAGCAGACCACGCTGTGCCTTAGCGATCGAGCTCGTTATCATGCCGATATTTTTTTCTTCGTTGTTCGATGATTTTGCTATGGTATTGTGTCAACTGAGGAAAGAGTGGCGTGCATTAGGCTGGCCAGCATACGTCACTTCTGATTTTTTTCTTTATTTTCTTGCTGATTTTTCTATCATGATCTGCATACCGAGCAAACTGCGTCGTGCGTACGAAAACGTTTCCCGTTTTCTTTTTTCAAATTTGACCCATGCAGCACACATGGAAGATGTCTTAAAACTTCAGTCAAGTCAACGAAAAGAGCGCAAATACAGGATTCGCAACCGCAGTTCTCAGAAAAGCACCAAGTCACACGGCATAATTTTATTGCGTGATCATTTTATATATTAAATAAACATAATTTTATTGCGCGTGTGTGCGTCCGTGCGTGCATGCGTGCGTGTATGCGTGTTCGCGCGTGCGTGTGTGTGCGTGCGGTGTGTGCGTGTGTGCATGTGCGCGCGCGTGTGTGTGTGTGCACAGTGTTCGCACGTACGTGCCTGCGTGTGTGTGCAAGTGTGCCTGCACACACACACACACACACCACACACACACACACACACATATATATATATATATATATATATATATATATATATATATATATATATATATATATATAGGAAATAAGGGTTGGCAGTCAAGAAAACCTCGGAAAGCAAACGGCAGGTTCTGGTGGGTCATAGTGCACCAGACCGGCATTCTGGATGTCGTGGGTTCGGATCCCACCCGGCGGGCATTTTTCCACCACTTTCTTTCTGACTCAAAAATTATTCATCTGTTTCTACGACCCACCACAACCTCCCCTTTGCTTTCCGAGGTTTTCTTGACTGCCAACCCTGATTTTTCTGTCTTATTCACAGGAGCCCCTCATTTTCCCATTTTCTGAATCGCCTATATATATAGTATATATATCTATATATAGATATATATATATATATAGATATATATGTAATATATATATATATATATATATATATATCTATCTATATCTAACGACATTTTACACGGCCGCCCCAGTGACCTCGCACTTCGATTTTTCTGTTTTTCATTTAGGCTAAATGATCAATGCGGAAACGTTTTGGCATCAACCATCACGAAGACACTGCATGCATGCGCTCGGTCAAGCACGTCCCAAAATATTTTTGTTGAAGCCCGAGCCTGGCCCGGGCCTGAGAAAATGCGTGCTACCTGGCCCGGGCCATTGCAGTGCACTAATTCACGCAACAGACACGATACGTTTTAAAAACTTCACTCAAGTCAGCGAAAAGCATCAACATTCGCAACCGTACGTTGTTCTAAGAAAAGCACCACATGGCACACTTTATCGCGCGATCATTATAAAAGTGCACAGTTCATTGGAACGCTGGTTACCCATTGAGATAAAATAATTAGCGCTTTAGAAATGCACAAGTTTATGAAATGTACTGCCCACGTCTTGCAGACGTAAGATAATTATGAACAGTTAGGAACTCAACAAATAAAAGCAGGGTAAAACAAATCGCAAATATAAAATATTTCTAGCAAACACATAAATTTATTAGGGGTGCAGTTCCACCCCACAATACTGCACAATATATCCTTTCAAACTGCATGAGCCATGGCCCTTCTGCAATTAGAGACTGTCGCACGCATAACACCCTGTCCGTATTACCAATAAAAGACAGAATCAAGAACACTTAAGGATCAGTGCAGTGCCTGCAAGGCTCCTCTTGTAAATACACACAAAAAAGACCATGTGGAGTGGTTAAAAAACGTCAAAACACAGCGTGAATCGCCGAACAGCAGCATAGCGGCACGTCGATCAACGCGTGCCGCTTCGGGATCTCCTCGTTCGGGGCACACCAGCGCCACGCGCGGCGGTTAACACGTTTGGCTTCAAGGGCGCAGTGGGGAGCAGCTGCCGCTTTTTCCACTACCCAAGTATTCTAGTTCACTCTACGCAGGGTAGGCCTCTACTTACCTTGCGAGCGGCCCACGTGCAACCTCGGCCATGATCGCCCGTAACTTCGAGCGGGGCCTTAGGACGCGCGTCGGTACAGTGTAGTTCTTAACCCTGTCTTGGCGTTTGTTATGTGCTGTACCACTCGGCCAATAAGCCCCCTGGTTCGTCCTGGCCCTTTGGAGCCGTCGTCACCTTTGTCGGTGAGTCGAACCCGTCACGGCGTCTCCCTCGTGGACGCCGCGAACCTCTCTGGAGCATTTTGGATGGGTCATTTCCGGGCGTGGTGAATCACCCGGCCCACATGGGCCCATCGAGCCCACACCGTCCAAAAAGGAATCGTGGTTTCTACCTTGTATGATATCTGCACGTGTGAACCAAATCATGGAGACTGCGGAATGACACAGCCATTTTTTATTACTGCTCTTCTGTCCTTATAAGAAGTCATCGCAGAGTGTAAAAAGTCAGTACGGAGACAAGCCAGTGCTAATCCGTTTCCATCATTTCTGCAGGTCACGTGCACTGACGTAAATGTTTCCTCAGCGCGGTTGTTTTCGACACATGCACAAGCACACACACATGCGTGCGTGCACGCAGAAACACACACACACACACGTGCGCGCGCACATGCGCACAGGATAATAGTTACGATAGTTACGCTATATTTGTTTAAACCTGGTGGGATATTTACGGTACACTTCCCACAGCCATATCTACCTCATATTGAGATATGCGTTGTAGTAAAACTGCACTCAAGAGAGCAAGAGTAATTCTTCAATTCATGGAACGTTATCCCAAGTATGCCAGGATTTTTTTTTACGTCTGAAGGAATTTGGAAAACAATAAAGAGCATCTTGTACATACTTATCCGTTTCGAATCTTGTCATGCTCGAAACCTGCACGTATACTAATTTAGCGTTTGTTAGCCGGGATTTCAAGCCTTCAACACCGTAATCATGCCATAACTGTGCAGGTTGATAAATGAACTGACAATGACGCTCTGCTATAACTATTCAGAGCGGAGAACCGGTCCCGTAAAAAACATGATAGCCGACCGGCGCTACTGTGCATGCGCAGACGCCGAAAAACTGGTTGTGCGCAAGCGCAGGGGTACCATACCGGGACCAGTTCTCTGCTCTGCTATAACTCTATGGATCATTCCACTCCAAATGTCCCCCAGAGGTCACTCGACCATCTCCGATTACACTATAAAAATTCATGGTTGATCACTTCCTCGCACTGTTAATTCTCCTAGACGATTTTTCGTGGAAAAAAATTTTGTCTTCTATACAGCCATTTGAAAACCGCGGCGGTGACGAAAACCTACGTTGCGAAAAAAAAATTTGCAAAAATGAAATAATATACGGAGCTCAGTCAAATAATTCCAGGTGATAGAAAAAGAAACACGGTTCCTTGCTACAACGCATTTACAGTGCTAGTGTGTTTAAAAAGAGGCTTTTCGGGGAAGCAAGGTGGCATTTCTGAGCAATATTTACACAGTTTTTACTGCTATTAAAACTTGTGCAGAGACAATGCAGCTGCATACTTCGTTTATATTGTTGACCGTAAGAGCGGAAGAAAAATATGGGAGCAGGGAAGCGGGTAGTTTCAGCGTGACAAAGACATGAACTTTGAAAAATTTGCAAAATTGTCCATGTTCAGACGCTCATCGCGTGTAGGCTCATTTGAACGGGTGTACAAATGGGGGTGTACAAATGGGATTTATTACAGGAAGTTTAATCGGAGTACTTTTTGTTTAAGCGAGAAAATTATTTTTATATTGAACATCCACCACGGCCTCAGGCGGCGGGCCGTAAGTCCGCTGCACTGCAACGACGCTTCCTGCACCGCAGTGGAGAAGCGGAGCATCAGCGCAAATCCCGCGCGTTTTGAGTTTACGGAAGGGCGGCATCGGCAGATGATTTGTTGTTGGTGCTCTTAAATAAATTCCGCCACGCTGCGTTAATGGAAGTGATGTAGCAAGAGATCGGCTGCTGGTCCAGTCCTGATGCGTTTAAAAGTCTGCAGTTTTATCGTGGTCGCCGACGGGGGTTCTTTGTCATTTGGAAAGTCTCGGTGGCGGAGTAAGACACAAGCCAGCATAAACAGTTGTTAGCGGTTATGGTAGCAAGTGGTGAAAGGTGCGTGTACCTTTCCAAGATATCGTCTACTCAAACATTCTTGAGTTTTTTTTTTTTTTTTTTCCTCAGCCATTTCTTCAACAGCGCATTTCCATGTGACGTTGCAAAAAAGTTCCGGGACAATAAATTAACTCATTTTCATGGCAGCAGCACAAATTTAGACAATTTTTTTTTGTTCTTGTACTGTGATAGTGCCCCATCGAAAAAATAGCGATTTTTTCGGACAGCAGGGAATCCGCCTCTGATGATGATGATGATGATGATGATTAGTGGCTAACCCTTTGAATCGGGGCGTCGGTTGTCAGCAATCGACTTGCCTGTTTTATTACGTTTACATGCCCTACTCCCAGGTTAACCTATAGATTTGCTTCCTTCCTCCCATTTCTCCCTCTTTTCTGTTTTAAACTCATCGCCCCCACCCCCCTTTTTTTCTCCCCTCGCTGTTCTAAATTCTCGTCCGCATGATTACTACAACCTGCGTACCCATCCCTTCCCTGCTTTTCCTCCACCACCACTCCACTCGCCTCTTCGTCACCTCTATGGCCTTGAAGTTGAGGTATCCCAAAGCCTCCGCCAGCGTCGTTTCCCCCTCACCTCACGGTGGCCGTATCTCTGTGCAGCTCCTGACAATATGTTCTATAGTTTCCCGATCACTGCCGCAGCATGCACACGTTTCATCCTGCTGCCTGTAGCTACCCGTGTATGCCCGGGTTCTCAGGCACCCTGCGGTGTGTTGCCACCCTGCGGTGTGCTGCCACCTAGCGTGCCTAGCGGAAGTTGAAGCTGTAGGGTTTGCCGGCGTTTCCTCCGGCTGCGTTCTCGTTGTATGCACGGCAATCCCACATTACAGCGAGGAGCAGCCGAAGTCTTTCTTCTGTGTTGGTGTTATAACGCCTTAAGACGACAGCCCCTGGTCATCACATAATACCAGGCGGCTTGTTATCACTGAATGAGGGCTGGCAGAGAAATCTCGGACAGATCCGTGTGCCGTCCGAGTAGCAGAGCGAGCAGTACTTGGAGTCGTCTGGCATGAAGTGCGATCGCCAGCTCAACAAAGGCCGGCAGTTCGCAAAATGCCTTTAAGCGCTGGACACATGTACGATTGGTACACGCGATTCACATGCGACTGATCGTTACGACTGTCGCCACGACTAGTCGTACGCGCGAATTTGAGACGGCCCGATGCGCGCATGAGATGCGTCGTCGGCGTCGCTTTGCCCACTGTCTTTGCTCCATGGTCAACTACGATGATCGCTGAGCTGAATTTGTAGATTCTGCGCATTTGTTCGCAAGAAATGGATAAAGCAAGCAATCGTGAAGCGTTTTCTGCATTCGGAAACAGTCCGCCCACACGCCGGCCGCGCCTGCCAGCTCGGCACACTCAGCGGCTCGATCCGGCGCAGACCACGGTAGCAACCGCGCTTGTCGCTGCTCTTCTGAATCAACCTCATCGCTAAAAAGTTCCACATGCGAGAAAGTACGTGTTAGTGTGGTGAAAAATTGTGCTAGGGATTGTTGTCAGGGCTTATTTTAAAAGCAGCGATCAGATATATCTGCCGCGATGCAAGCCTACGCTGACCGGTCGCCGCGGCGCGCGGTGCGCCGAGCGGCCGAGAGATGGAAATACCTGCGCGGAAGCATCGAAACAGGCTACGCAGATGTCTTGGTCACCGATCGCTCAAACGGCAGTTATAACTTAGAGTTCCACATGCGAGAAAGGGGATGATAGTGTAGTGAAAAGTTCTGTTGCGGATTGTCATTCGCAGTTGCACAGATAGCAGCGATCAAATACCCGCCAGGATGCTAAGCCTAAAGTTCCCATCACCCGAGCAGACGCGAGCGACGCCAAGCCGGCCGATAGCCCGATCGCGTGCGGCCCGACGGGAAGCGATAGAAGCCGACACAGTTCTCTTTCGGCACTCCGAGTTACAGCGGAACGCAGCACAAGTTGTGGGCATTGTTCCGCGCACAACGAGCACACACAAAAAATCAAACGATGTAAATACAACCACGGCCCCTTCCCGCTTGTGCGGGAGCTGTGGAGAATGTCGTCTGCTGCCCCTACTGGAGTGCTTAGGGACTTGGCCGCTAGGGGATTGCGCATGCGCAGTGGGGTTGTGAAAGAGGCGGATTCTTGTTTACGAAGCTTTAATGACTTAGCTTGAAATGTAGCCACGGCCGCTGTCATGTGATCAAGACAGTCCTGAATGACGAAAAGAAATTTTACACAGAGGTCCCGAGAATTCTGAACGATGGTACGCCATGAATGGCTGCATTAATTTGTGACTTGCGTATATATATACCCAGTGGCACGGTTGTGGAGCGTCTTGCTCGAGGAAGCTATAATTCTCGTCGAGGTCTAAAACAACAACCTTCCCCTCATTTTTCGCCTGGTTTTTATCTTTCGCAGGAACTTTGCTTGCTGTTTGATTATTAAGTGGTGCACCTTGAGATCTTCTACAGTCCCTGAAAACAGTTCCGAAAATTTGTAAGAACTTAAAACTATTTTCTCTAGCATGCAGCGAACACCTGCGATCCAGTTTTCAACATGCAAATCCTCAACTATCCCCATATCTCAGGCTCTCTCCAAAATGGTCAGCAGGGCATCTTTGCCGGGACACGCCGGACAGCGGCTGCACATGCAATCTTCGTCGTAGACGTTGCATACAATTGCGGACAACATGATGATGATGATGTTTGAATGGGTAATGGCGCAAGGCCAGCTAGGGCAAAGAGCGCTAAGAAAGTGTTTTGATGAATAGGTGACAACTAAGATTGGTTAGACGGAACACGAATACAATCAATTGAAGACTATGAGCACGGCGGTGTACAGGGCCAGGATGAAGACCCAGAGTGGTTAAAAGATAAATAAGGTGGCTGGTGCTGTAAGAAGTGAACTTCTGACAGAAACTTAAAGGTGCGCAGAACAGGAAACATGTCATCGTCTCCTAAAACGTATGACGGACGTAATGGAATATGTTGTCCGTAGAGTTTTCTGAAGTGTTTGTCGAGTGCCTTGCATTGAATGAGGACGTGTATCACGGATAGGACCTCGATTTCCACACCTGCTACACAGGGGTCTTGGAGATCAGTGAGCAAAGTGCGAGTGTGTCACATGTTTATGGCCTATCCGTAACCTAGCTAAGGTAACCTCAATGTGTCTGTTGTGTGAGTCACTAGTTCATGATCCCAAGTGTCCATTACGTGTAACTTGCTGACAACAGTTCTCCTGTAGTTTGCCTGAAGCCTGCGGCATGAAGCATAGGTTTGAAGTTTTGGTGATCTATGGGACGCAAACTGTGTGTGTCACTTCGGCCGGACAACGCTGTGTGGCGGGTGCGGAACCGTGAACGAAGAGAATCCGCACTTTAGAAAGCACGTTTTTTTTTTTCACTTCTCGTACAGTTCTCTCAAATTAAGCAAGGGCAATGGCTTTTGTTGACCGCGTATTACGCCTTTTCTCCCGCGGGCACACAGCACGAAATGGAA
Organism: Haemaphysalis longicornis; assembly: GCA_013339765.2. Taxonomy (NCBI): domain Eukaryota; kingdom Metazoa; phylum Arthropoda; class Arachnida; order Ixodida; family Ixodidae; genus Haemaphysalis; species Haemaphysalis longicornis. Next base: position 33,333 of record JABSTR010001286.1, read on the forward strand.
CCTTCCTCATAAAATCTTCTTTTTGAACATTTCGCGTCTTCGCTGATGGGGAGTCATTTTTATGTTAGGTTCGCCAACAACCCCGTCCTTGCTTCTAATCCGCATAGCTTCGAGCGCCTGTTGCTCCGAAGCGGGCAGCAAAGTCGTAGATCGTTTGCAAAAACAGCATTCCCCCCAAGCAATTAAGGTTATCCGTCCGCTCGTAATTCCAAGAACTAAGTCAAAGAACTACGAAAGATTAACAATTTCGTTTCCGGCAATGCGGAAAGCCTGCGAATGCATGTGTAGTCACATTTACCAACCGGAAGCATTGCAAGAAACCAACGAAACATGCGGTGGATCGACCAGCGCTGACGCCCCACCTCTCCTCTGCCGCGCAGGAAAGCCGTCCGTTGACTGTTGAAGCGGGACCTTCGGGCGCACCCCGTCTTGGGCCAGTGGCTGGTGTGGCTCAATATTATTTTCTCGCTTCAAACAAAAATTACTCCGATTAAACTTTCTGAAATAAATCCCATTTGTACACCCGTTCAAATGAGCCTAAGCCTGCATTTTTACATGGACCGCCACACAGCGGGATGAGCGTCTAAACATGGACAATTTCGAAAATGTTTCAAAGTTCACGTTTTTATTGCGCTGAAACTATACCCGCTTCCCGGCTCCCATATTTTATTCCGCGATTACCGTCAACAATATAAACAAAGTATGGAGCTACATTGTCTCTACAAAAGATTCAATAGCTGTAAAAAATGTGTAAAAATCACTCAGAAACGCGACTTTGCTTACCCACAAAGCCTATTTTGAAACACACTAGCAACTGTAAATGAAATTGTAGCAAGGACTTCTTTTTCTATCACCTGGAATTGTTTCACTGCACTCCGTATATTATTTTATTTTTGCGAATTTCTTTTCACGTAGGTTTCTGTAACGTCACGGTTTTCAAATGGCTGTAAAAGACAGAAAAACTTTTCTGCGCCAAAAATCGGCTAGGGGAATCGGCTAGGGGAATTCATAGCGTAAGCAAGTGATCAACCATGAATTTCATAGTGTAATCGGAGATGGTCGAGCGAACTATCGGGGACGTTTGGCGTGTAATGACCCTTGTATCACAGCGGAGAATCGGTCCCGGTACGGTACGCTACTGAGCGTGCGCAGAGGCAGAAAAACTGGTTTTGTGCATGCGCATGTGTACCGGGTACCGTACCAGGACCACTCCTCCGCTCTGATATACCTCTCTAAAAGCCCCCTTCGAGTACTCTGGCATCTTCTTGCACGCAGCCATTACTAACGCCAATTTGTGAAGCGGGCATATATGACACACAGCCTGTAGAAGATATCCACACCGTGAGCCTCCCAAGCATCCTCAAACCTCCTAATAAGGCGTTTGTGACGGTGCGGGAAAATAAAAGCGTTGGGCTCGCCGATACAAGCCATTAACAAATGAAATAGAAGACATCCGTTTTATTCCTTGCTGTGCGATGCGGGTATAGGGGCCCGCTGCTTGGCGTAAGATTCTTCATAAAAGCATCTCAAAAATACTTAGGGGAAGCCTATGCATTCTGAATACTTATCGAGGACTTCTGAGCAGTGAACCTCGCAAATAAGCTAAGAGGCGCGAGTTACACACGACCGTCTGACCGACGCCCTTAATAATCTTGTTCTCTGTCTCCTCGTGTGTTGCAAACTTGATCAGGATAGAGTTTGAAATTATTCAGAGGTGCCAGAAGCTGACAATCTGAGTTACTGGAAATGCGCTTTTTAATGCACTAAAGCATCAAAACCGGTGATTTGTAGCACAGAGACTGATGCTTTTCGCAAGTGGGGTGTAGCAGACGACAGCTGCGCTAGTCCCGAAGCTGAAACATTGAGCCAGGGGACGCCACTCAAACATCTCACTTAGATTTCCCGTATATAGCTCCCCTTGGCCATAGATCTTCATACTAGGGGCCCTAGGTATGGTGGATAGAAAGGGCAGGTGACGCCAAGGGCCGGTCAAAAGCGATGCGCCGGTTCATGCCTGGCGCGCGGTGGCGCTGCTTTCCGTAGTTCGATGCCCGCCTGGCCGCCCGCTCTACGACTCGGCGCGCAGCGGAAGCGCAAACCAGCAGAAGTTCGCCGCACGCGCAAGTGTAATTTTACTAAGCACGCAAGTAGCTTGGAGTGGCACATACCTCGCAGGTCTCACTGAACACTTCGACGCGTTTTGTTCCGATACGCATAACCTATGCGATACCGAACGTCACGCATCTTGCGCTCCCGACTTCCATGTTGTACTCCACGCTTACCATTCTGTACTTGATGTTATTTTAGACAAAACACAACGAAGAGACCATACCCGTTCGCATAAACACATAAATCACGAAAACTGCCATTTTTTTTAAAACTGAATGTATACTACCGACTACACGGAAACAGAAATTCAGGGGGTCTTGCATCTGCGACTGCAGCCATTCACTTCAACTAGTACAAGGAACAAATTGTTCAGTTATGACGTACAGAATCTCTTTCTTGTACATATTCAGACTGCTAAGATTTTATTGAAAGGAAATAAAAATGGATTACGAGAAATCACAATACTTGGAGAAATAACCGTAAATGCACCTTATTTTTTAAAAAAAATGCACAAATATCAATGCTGAACTGTAAATGCAATGGGAAAAGTTTACATTTGAGTACTGCAGTGCTCAATCTCGGTGACAAAAAAAAATTAAATTGCTATATCTTCAATTACGGTGATCAGTTTTTCACATTTACACACACAAAGACGTACGAAGAGGGGAAAGGTACGTGGGTATACTTGCATAAGCAGCATTTCCTCCTGAGTAGGAAAATAAACTAATTCACTCTGCCAATACAGCGCTTTCAATTTTAATTGGCACCAAAGGTCTTTTCTCAACACAGGTCTTCATACCATGCACAGGTCTTTTCTTGGCGTTTGGGGTTATCAGCAAATTAACTCACCCGTTTCGCCAAATCCTTTGCACGGTATCAGGTAGCTTCCACAAGCAGCTCTTGCGCCATTGCACTGTTAGTGACCTCTAAGGTACTCACAAGTGTAGCTTGAAAGATTTAACTTTCACTTCAACACTGCACTCGATTGCAGTGAAGATATGGGACTCGTTAATAGGGTTCCACCCCGTCTGACGTCTGCGAGCGTCACCTGAAATGAGCTCAATAAAAGTTAATTTGTTTCTCTCTCTCTCGATTTTAGTGAATACAACGACTCTTTCAAATGCAAGGTTCTGATTATCCATGGTACAAACTGTAAATGAACATCGTCACCCCAGCAATCTGGTGCTTCGCCAAATAGGTGCTTTGCGGTTCACATTTCGCGATATCAGTCACGGTTGGGGAGTTATTGCGAGCGCTTTCGTCTCCAGCGTCGGTAGCGCCGTTGTGCAAAGAGGCGACGACGCTTTTATGGGGTGGTTTCCCTGATAAATACTCATTGACATTGGGATAAATAGTAGGGATCGCAACACTCGTTATTTTAGTCGGTAACCAGAATTTTTTACGCAGAGCAGTGCGTCGGTGACGCTTCCCGTTTTACGCCAGAGCTCACTGAGAAATGCAATGAGCTCTGGATTACTGCTTTCAGTACTAACAGAAAATTAGTTTCTTTTTAAAGTGACAAACTCCGCCTGCAAGGCACAAAGAAACACGTGTGCGAACTAATAAACAAACGACGGAATGAAAAGCGCATTTCAAACGAAGTGTACTGGCCCGGTAATGCGCCAACCCCGATCGTTGCCCGCGCTTTGCTTTCAACAGTCATCGAAGTGCTGACCGGAGCGCCACCGCGGCCGTGCATGAAACGAAGAATCGCTTTCCCGTCGGTGGCGCAAGCGCGCTGACGCCACCTCCCCCTTCTTCTAGCCACGATACCCTAGGGAAGCAGAGTTGCGCGTCCATTCCCCATCTTGAGTTCCAGGTCGTGCGGGAAAGCCACCCATCTCGCATGTAAGAGCGGTCGCCGGACCGCGTATTCGGGTTTCGGCGATGAATCACCCACGAAAGGTAGAAAAGGAGGAGTCCGAGAGAGAAAGGCGAAGGGGCACATGGCTCTTCCGCCGTTGCGCTACACTCCCTGGTGCCCTTGCTCGACTCGAAGCGCACCAGGCGGGAAAAAAATAAAAATGATAAAAAAATCCGCGCACGGCATGCGCGGGCAGCTGTGCACCCGCGCTGGGCGTTTTCGGCTGCACGTTTCCCCAAAGAGGAATTAATAATACCAATAAAAAAAGAACGAGACAGGTTTGTGAAGCTTGAGCATTTCTAGGTTCCCGAATTTCCACGATTTCCTCACGCCGGCGGCCGTATACGGGCTCGCCGTAGCCGTACGTCGGAGTCACGCGCTGGACGTCCGGCGGACGTAGTTATATAGGCATTTAATTGTGAAACTTTAACATCCGTTCAATAGGTGCGACGGACGTCCGAGCTACACATGTTAAGTTTGTCACTGAGCGATTAGCCCCCCCCCCCCCCCTAATTATATTGTTTACGTTCTTTCTGCCTGTAGCAACAACACAATATAAGAGGGAGGCAAACGATTCAACGATTCTTAACTTCCCAGCTCCTTTCACAGCAGAAAACAACGCTGCCGGGTCGCCGCGACAGAGGCAGGGGCGAGGAGGAGTGGTGAGGAGCAGCGCGGGCAAAAACTGGCACCCGGTAGTCAGCCGGTCGGCTGCTTATCAGCTAAGCGGCCGCCGCTGCCGCCGCTTCCGCAACCACCGATGCTCAGTTGAGCCGAACTGACTGAATACGTGGTCTTGAGCGGAGGCGTTCCTGTCGAACTGGGGCGGTATTCCCGTGTTTTGTCCCTTTTGTGTCCCTTTCAAAAATATCCCTTTTGGGCGAGCCCTGATTGGCTAAAAGCGAACACCCGGATGTGACGCCATGCAAGCACGGCGGAGCTATGAGCCGTGGCTACTCGGAGCAGACGATTCGGAGCAGACGATTTTTCGTCGCCTAATTGTTGGTTCGCTCGCGGAACAATAAACATATAAAAGATACTCTGATACGGTTTCAGTTCTTTAAAATGCGTTTGCAAGAACAGTTACGGTATTTGAATCAAATGCCACTGCTTAACCGGAAGTACGTCACGATGAAAGGGACGCAAAAGGGACGTTTTCAAAAGGGACAGTTACGAGAATACCGCCCCTGGAATCTGCGGCATGTGGCAGTCAGACGCGCAACTCTTGCGCTACGCGATATACAAGAGCTCTAATCTCACTGCCAATAAAGAATGGAATCCGCGGGATGTGGCAATCAGACGAGTGCGCTACGCGATACACAAGAACTCTTATCTCACTGCCGATAAAGAACGAACGAGATCCTACATCGCTTCGGAAGAGTATGTGGTGCCAAGTACTAGCACAGGGCCTCTTTTGAACAAACGCTGACGTGAATCACTACAGTTTTATCGTGCATGCGAGACAAAGTCGGTAAGACTGCTCGGAGCCTCTGGAAACAGAACTATGCATCCTATTTCACATATTCACAAGACCGCATATACAGCAAAATTAAAAGCTCATGAGCGTTTTCTTTTCCTTCCACGTAGCTCTTACGAAGTCGTAGGTTTCCGTAAAACACGAAAAAAAAACTGCCCTATGAACAGTATACGTTATAAGCAGTTACTCCTTATGTATGTACACAGTCGCCGCTTGTATAACCTACTGTACACAGGCGGTTTTTCAAGAAAATGAATTTTTTTAGAAAAAGCAATTAACTGCACTGAAATCGCTTTTTCAAACAAATTTTATCGCTGGACACATCAAGGGACCTTGATGTGCCAGTTGCAGCGAACGTTCACTTTAAGTATTGCAAACTCACCTGGGACAAAGACCGAACTAGTAGCTCGGGAAACGCGCCACGGCAATCAATCATCGGCGGTTACAATAGCTCCGCAGAAGACGGCGCTGCTGCCGCCTGCTGGTGAAGCATGAAACCAGCCATGAAATAGCACGGCCACGGAGCAATCTTGCTCCGTGAGCACGGCTTCCGCGATCAGCTGCCGGCGGCGCATTGTTGCTCCGGCCGTCCCATTCGGCGCGTCCCCCAGCAAAAACATGTAATACGGCTCACTCCTAAACGTGCCGCGAGGTGGCGGTGTTAGCCGATGGTTCGGCCGCTCGCACCGACTCCTGCGGCGATAGCGCGGCTGGGTGTCTTAACTCCCCTGCGGGCTTTAGTTTCGATGAAATAAGAGACTCAACAATGATTTTATGAAGTCGGCTTGTCTCAGCAGCTTAGAGAAACTTATTTTAACGGAAGCAAAGGTGTGCCAGCGAACAAGGAAAGGCTGATCATGTTTCAAGCGTGGAGCGAGCATACGGAGTGGTACGCAGTACTTTATCGGAGATTATTTATAGAGTTATTATAACTAGTCCTTCGTGGGGATGAACAAGTTTGCGGTTGCCATGCCATGTTGTTGCAACGGTCACCGACCAGGCCCCATCGCGCAAGAAACTAACATACAGGCCATTGCAGTACGCAAATTGAAACTAAGCATATATATGAAAATTTTTACCGCACTGAAATGTTTTCTGCTTGTGGCAGGCACACGCTTTGATATCATACAAACATTTATGAATAGAAACGTACTGGGTATATTGAAAACAAAATGCTTACTGCCGTACCTCTCTGTGAAGGCTGACCAGCAGGATGCAATCGAAGAAGTGCATGAAACAAACACGCTGTTTGTATTTTGTGATTGAACGCATACTTTTTAGTTAGTTGGCTTAATTAAACTTTGAGGGACTTGAGTTTATTCTAGCGGACAACTATGGAGCTGTACGTGTCCCTCACATGTAGGTGTATTGTCCAATTGGAAAAATGGGTTGCCATTTGGACCCATTGGGATTCCATTTGGACCCATTGGGTTGGAAATTGACAGCAGACGGGCATTCCAACTTCCGCTGTCAATTACGTAACGGGGAAAACCAGATCAAACCTGCCGTGATGTTCGAGTTGTTTAGCTGCTAATTGCCATATTTGTTTCACGATAGTTTTGATAAACAGCCGTTTTTTGTCTGCTCTACATGGCCCCCCGCGCGTCCATGTAGAGCAGACCGGAATTCTTCACCGTTTATAACGTCACTGTAAACTAATTATGACAGTTAAATGAAGCACAGCGTAATGCTGGAACCGCCCTGGCGACCGACTTTTTTATGATTTTTTTTTTTCGGAACGAGATTAGATCGACATATACAGAGCAAACGCCAGAAAGTTGGCTTTGCCGCAAGATATATGCTGTCAACGCTACTTTTTTTTTCTACGCACCCCGTCGACGCTCGCAGCTATTGATCGGAACCTAGCCTGTAACACTTCACCTCCAAAAACGTTCACTAAGACGCTTTGCTTACTTGCAGGAATACGAATGCATTTTAAATGCAGAGCATTTCTTTAACTCACGTAATTCACGATGTCACCCGGCGTTGTTGGCGTGCCTCGGCGTCCGCAACAGCCGTTCCAGGTGCGCCCTCTCCCGCACTCCTCCTCTCCCGCATCACGCTACCCTCCTCGCTCTCTCAACAACAGGTCCGCACCCCTCCCCCTACACTATATAAAAAATAATACTTACCGGCGCCTGGTTTCGATCCCACGACCCTGCGGGCGGAACGCAAGGTACATGGTGCTCTACCCACTGCGCCACAAAGCCGACACAGAATGGAAGGCTACGAACGCGCCTTATATCCTTCACTCATTCAAACTACGTCAAGAAGCTGCTGATACAACGCATTCACTACCTTTGGGCGGAACGCGAGGTACATGGTGCTGCGCCACTGCGCCACAAAACCGACACAGAATGGGAGGCTACGAACGCGCCTTATATCCTTGACTCATTCAAACTACGTCAAGAAGCTGCTGATACAACGCATTCACTACCACCAACTCCCCTAACACTAAACGTTAACGGAATACACCCGCCCCCTATGCGACGCATTTACTCGAGTCCCCCTCACGGGGAGATGGGCCCTTTCTTTTTATTTTAAGCTATGCGATCCTCAATGTAGGTCCGTCGTGGTTGTGTCACCTTCTATTTCGACAATGTCCTAGTCTTCAGAGGGATCTGTCTGGCGTATAATATACGTGTAGTAATGGTTGAGGAGGCGTCAATTAGGAGTGGTTCTAGCTGCAGCGAAAACTTGCGTCTTTGTACGCCTTGCTTCATTTTTTTGTTCCCTTGCATCTTCTTGCGAGGCCCCCCTAGCTCCCTTGGTGGCCCACGCTTTCACTGCTCCCGCTAAGAATTGTGGACCTGATCAGCACTAGTCTGTAAGGACACAGCGCATTCACTGGCCATTTTGCAAGACAGCTGGCTATCCGTCGGCTCCAAATTCAATTTCATGATCCAAATACACCGTGTTTTCTTCCATTTTATTTTCTTTGCACGGCCTGCAATTTTTGGAACCATATCTTGCCCGCGCGGACCCCCAACTCCAGATTCTTGCGTAATGGAGTATTTAATGCTTCCGCAGTGATTATGCCATGCGGTTCATGGACTCTGATTTGCACTTGCAGTAGGTAACTATTTAGGGTGCACAGAAATGACCAACATTCAAACGAAACATAAAAGCTAAGTTAGTTCTCAGATGGGACCTGAAATCAGTGACGAAAAGTTCTTGTATTTTAGGTATTCATACAAATCACAGTGATTCTTGCGCTTCCCAGTAGGCACCAAAATGCCTTTAAGAACGAAATAAAAACGAAGTACATATCGAAGTTAAACCTTATTTGTTTGTTGCAACTGAGATCGAAAACGTAATAGCATAACGCAGATGTGCCACGGAGATTACAACGTCGCTCAGGAGTCACTCAACATAAATCGCTTCCAGCGTTTTTCAGTCTCAACCGGTGTTACGTCCAATAAAGATTGATTCGAATGCCAGAAAAGAGAGCGGCCACCCGTTGTATCAACTCAATAGCCTTGGCTGAACAGAACCTAATTTACGACCGCACGCGCGCATAAGAAATAGCAATACCTGTTTATGAGTTGAACATCATTTAAACGCGCGAAATTTCGCAACGGCGGTAATCGGAAAGACATAGTCCGTTCCTTGGAGCGTAGTGCGGGACAGCGCATGTGAAATAAACCCGTCTAGTCGCCACCTTAGTTGACATAAAAGCATCCCCAGGTGCTGTTATATTGCTTTCCATTCCTAAAAGCAGCTATGGCGGCTTATTTTTGTCATACGGAGCGCAAAAGCTGTCAAAAGCCATTTCGCGGACCGCCGCAGCACGGACGGCTGTTGCTTTCAACCATCGGCTCCACGCGCCGCGGTGCGGCGGGAAGCGGCGAAACCGCCCCTTCGAAATTACGCTCTCTCAGGCCGAATGGGACGGCCGGAGCAACGGCGGCCGCCGGTAGCTGATCGCGGAGGCCACGGAAACAGCATGGCCAAACTGCGCGCACGTGCGCGCCCGCCGCTCCTCTAGTCCGGCCGTGGAAGCCACGCAAGCCACTCGGTCAAACTTCCCGTCACACCTACTCCCAGAGCAGCTGCATTTTGATTTTAGATGCGACGCTCAGAGCATCTCTTGTCGGCGGCCCTGTCCTTCCTGCGTGCGTCCGTTGTTGTCCGCGTGCGTCCGTTGTCCGCAGCCACACTCCCCCTCTCCTCTTCGATAGCGAACACTCTCTCGCGAGGGGCATTGGATTGGATTCGATTGGCTTGGTTTGGCTTGACTTGGATTGGATTGGATTAAAGTGGATTGTGTTGCGTCATAGCCACGGCACTCTTTCTCCCTCCGCGGTCTCCTCTCCTTCTGGCGCGCTGCGCATATAACCGATGTGCCGCTCTCCGGCGGCCTTTCGGTCGACGGTTGCTCTCCGCTTGCGCTTGAACCCCCCTCAGCGTCGCATCACACCAGGGTTCCCGCGAGGGGAGGTGGGCGTAATTTTTTCGACACACTTCCAGCCATGCTTTTCGGGCAGGGCTTGCTTGCGCTGCTCGCTCGGCCATATCTCACGTTTCTCAATAGACCTTATGCGAAATTGCTTGGTGATCTAGCAACACTGATGTAAACGAGACCATCGGCCATATTGGTACGGGCGCCGATCGGGAAGTGTCGTATTGTTTACTGTGGAACAGTAGGGGATGGTAACGCGGTATGGCTCGAACTGGACGGCGTTTTCCGTCTCCCGACCGCGGACTGTGGACGAAGGTCTTGTCTGCGCTGCCGACTGTGTCTGAAGACTCATACCACTTGGTGTGCTGCGCCAAAGACCCATCCGAGCGGCAGCGGAGCAGGGCATGCCGCCTAGCCGCCGAGACGCATTGCTCGCCTTCATCGGTGCGGACAAACGCGTGTGACTCGCAGTAAGTAAATCCTTCTTTGTTTTTTCTTGACGCGAGTTAACCGGTATGGGCATTTGCATAGCACTTTGTTCACTGTTGTTTACCATGCAAATGCGTAGCCGCGACCCTGTTGCAGTAACCCTGAAAGAAGAAAGCTACAATCGCCAGACCGTACCGCTAGTGGGTGGATTAGGTATTTTCAAATGCTGTACATCGAATTTACGGGATGATTTTTGGCGAAGATGTTTACGGAAAGGTTGCGGCCGTTTTCCGTAACTGTCGTCCGCCCGCGCGTTTGCCGCAAAGCAATCGCGCTGTGCGGCGAAGTCAACTACAAAAGTGCACTTACGCCTTGAATTTTCTTTTTTTGTGTGTTTTAATTATTTATTGCTCATGTTCTGCCGTAAAAATCTGTTTGTGTGTCTTTATTTTTTTTTGGTGGTGGGGTGGTTGTGTTTGTTTCTAAAGCGCATGTTTTTTGGTGTGCCGGAATAGATAATACAGTAAAACCTCGTTAGCTCGAACTCACTGAACTAGAAGATTTTTTTTAATTCGATGGGTCATCGGTATATCCCGAATGTTCACCTGTTTATCTCGAATGGTTCTGGAAGTGAGTTCCAGATAATCATAATATATTGCTTGCTTAAGTTATGACGAACACGATTATGCGGGTACTGGTATCATTACCCACGGTGTGGTTATTAATGTTAAACTTCCTTCTCTTGAAAATGTATTAACAAAGCATGCACAGATACTTGCATACTCGAACTTGACAAACAATTTTGACATCATTGCTGTTTAAGGTGTACATTATTGTCCTTGCAACTGTGTTAAGCGAGACACAAAATCTGGTCATTTTGAGTCTGTTCCTTGCGGCCACTGTTTTCTGCGCGGTCCCTTTACCATAAACTGTAGCGGACTAGTCCTGTTCTTCCCTGAATGATATTTCTGTTAATCTCTCTGTTCTGGCAGGTTGGGCTTTATCCTTGTGCTCAGCAGCTGCTTTCGCTCCCAGAAGAAAAGTGGCCGGCCCTATGTTGTGTGCCTCACCCTTGAGACGGACAGTGGGGCGATTGTGGAGGCAGCGTTCGAGTGCCCGGCGGGTTGCAGTGGAGCATGGAGTCACATCCTGGCTGCTGTGCACCTACTCCCCCTCTTGCAAGCCGAAGGTTTTAAGAGGCGCCACCGGAGCTTGCGTGCACTAAGCTGCCACAACAGTGGGGACGTCCGAGACAGCAGGGCATCAAGCCAGCGAGTGTCCAAGACATTGACTGGAGAAGCCCGCGAGAAAATGGCCCCTCCCTTCCCTTGCCAATGCGTCTGTTCGATGCACGTCGAGTACAGGAGCAATGCGAGCAGCAACAAAGTGCCGTGCAGGCGCTTAGGAGAAAACTTGGTTTGGTAGCCTGGGAATGGGCTTTTGCCCCAGTTGTGCTGGCCTCACTCCCCACAGTGACAGAATGACTGTCATGACAGTGACTGGCATGGTACCTGAAAGGTCACCTATGAGCTACCAGGAAGCCTTCATGCCAAATTTCGCCGTGGTCATCTCGCGAGCACGCAGAGGCTGGGCAACGTCGTGTTTACTAGACTACGGCATGCAGGGGTGCGCGAAAGCTTCCCTTTGTTCTATTTATATCCACAGCTTCCTATACTGCACGCGCTATAAATCAGCGAAGTAGTTTAATTTACTGGGATTTTTCACTGTAGATAAAAAAAAAGCAAAAGCACTCAAGCTGATGTGCGGCGGCCTTATGCAACTCTGGCCGTTTTCTTTTTTTTTTAATAAAACTTGAAAATTGTCTCAGCTACTTACATCATTACGTCGAAGGCATGCATGCAGCATGTGACAAACTGGAGGAGTGAGTGTGTATTTTAGTCGCAAAATATTCGGCAGTAAATACATCCTGGCTGAAATGACAATGGGCACCAAGTTAACTTGACGTAACAACAAACCTTTCAGCCTGGCAATGGGGGAACCAAGTGCAAAAGCTCGAATTTTCTACCGTTAGATCATCACAAAACAGTGTACGTCACTTCTGCAACGACACGCGGCTAAATGCAACGTAAAAGAAACCAACAACACACTCCCATATCCTGCGCGCCCGCCACAGAGGAAATTTTCAACCGCGCCCTGACGGCGTAGTGCGGCAAGAAAAGTTTGTTTACAGCCCTAGGCAAGATAAACGCTCGTGTGGGGGCTAAGCGGTACCATTTAACAATGAAATTAAGCCGTAGCAGAGCCACAGAGACGAGTGAAGAAACAGCCTAATTTCGGCAACGTGTGGTACTGTTTTCCCGGTCCAGCGCCGCTGTCAGTCGCATGAATAGGTGGCGCACGCTCAGGCTTCATTTAGACTACAAAGGCTGGACCACAGAACTCCAACACAGCTGTATTTTTCATCCGGACAGCGACTACGGAATCCCGTGCTTAGCGAACTGGACTGGACTGGACTGGAAAGGACTTTATTCACATCGATCCTGCAGTGGGCGGGGGTTTGTTATGACCCTCGTCCCGACGTGGCCGGTCGTCGCATCTTCTTCGCTACCCTAATAGGCGCAGGCCCCTTTACGGAGTCCGTGCTTTTCCGAGTGCAGTGAAGACCTGCTGGATGGCCCACTCTTGCTTCGGTCTTGTCTCTTGATTCGATGGCTTCCTGTAGTTGTGCCGGGTAATCTTCGAAGCTGGCAGCCTGCTGGGTCGGTGGCGCAGTCCCACATGATGTGCCACCGGTTGGCCGGCCCCTTTTTTGCTTACCTTCGCATAGGCTGCTTGTTATCCTCTGGGTACATGCGGTGTAGTGCCGCCGGCGACGTGACCGCCTGACGCCTTGTAGCTGTCTGAGAATCGTCGCCTCTTCGCGGCTCAGGGGCCCGATGGGGCGGGGGATATTCTCTTCTGGACAGTCGCGCGTTTTTTAATAACTTCACCGTAACCTCGGGCCCTATCTTTGGTCTCTGTCCACCATTCCCACTCGGGGCGGCTTGCCACTCTTGGGGGCGCGGTGTGTAGTGCGCGCGCCTCCCTGTGGGCCGTCTCGTTGTGGTTCGGTGCGTGCGACGAGCTTCACCCGCAGTGCGCCGGAATCCACCTGACTTCCAATCGCCGGCCTTCTCGGGTACCCGAATTCTTGATGATCTGATTGCTTTGCTGCTTACGCGTCCGTTCGCCAGGTTTCGGACGGCGTCTTGGGAGTCACTTCAATATTGTGTCGCAGTCGTTTCGGTCATTGCCAGAGCTATGGCGATTTCCTCCGGCCTCCGTGGCGTTCTCGCACCTTGCGCATCGCTGCCGTGGCTATCTTCCTGTTCTTGCATTGAATCGTGACCGCGACGTATCTGCCTTTGCGGTAGTCCGCCTCGTCGACGTTATCTCGTTCTCGGGTCGTCGCCGTGTTGTTCGACCGATGTACTTGGCCCTCGCCCTTCTCCTTTCTCGGTTGTATTCTGGGTGTACATTCGTCGGTATGGGGCTCAAGCGTATGTTTGCGCGCAGTAATCTGGGTCGAGATGTCTTGCAGTTGTCTTCCCATGGCTCGGTGTCCTTGGCCCAGTGTCTCAAGAATGGTTCTGCCTGTCCTTTGGTTTGACGATAGCCGCTCTCGCTGCGCCTCCAGTTGCGCCTCGATGAGCTCATCGACCGTGTTGTGGTTCCTAGTTGCAGGAGTCTTCTTGTACTCGTTGACCTCGCTCAAAACCCAGCGCTCGCTTGTGCATCCTCCGTATCATGACGTCGATTTTTGGCCTTTTCAGTCTGTGTCCACTGGTGGTACGCGACCGTGTAGGCGACGTGGCTTATTGCGAAGGACTGCACCAGTCTCGACAACGCCTCCTCACGCAATGCCCGTATTCTTGGTGGACACTCGCTGTAGCAGTCGCATCGTGCTGGCCGTCTGGTTGCCAGCTTTCTCATGAGGTTTTCCTTGTTGCCTTTGCCGTTGATGAACATGCCCAGCACCCGATCTCCTGCACTTCTGGGATTCGTTGGCCCGTCTTTGTGATTATTTCTAGGCGGTCACATTCCCTCGGGGGCGGTTGGTTGTTTGCCCGGCTTGCGGGGGGGATACGTCAGGAGCTCTGACTTGGCCGGTGAGCACTCTAAGCCCGTCTCTTCCAAGCTGTTCTCGATGGCCGTGATCGCCTTCTGAATTCTTCTTTCGATGGCCCGCGTCCGTACCACCGGCAGTCCATAGGGTAATATCGTCTGCAATAGACGGTGTGTCGGACGCCCTTGACTTCCGCCACTGCTTTGGGCTACGCGGATCATTACGATGTTGAAAAGTAGCGGCGAGATTACCGACCCCTGGGGGGTTCCCACGCCGCTCGCGTCCTGTTCTGGTATTACAATTTCTCCCGCCCGGAGCTCGATCTTGCGGCCCGTCAGGAAGTCTTCTATGTACTTGTAGCTGCGCTCTCCCATATTGAGCCTCGAAACTTGCGCCAGTATGGCCGAGTGTTTTACTCGGTCAAAGGCGCTTTGTATGTCCAGTCCCAGTATCACTTTAGTGTCTCTGGTTTCGTTTTCGATGATTTCCTGTTTCAGCTGCAGCATGGCATCTTGGGTGCTTAAGCCTCTTCGGAATCCAATCATTGAGTCCGGGTACAGCCCCTCTTCTTCTAAATAATCCTGCCACCTGTTCGCCAGCACGTGCTCGAAGACTTTCCCCACGCACGATGTTAGCGATATCAGTGATGTCAGCGAACCAAGGACAAATATTCGCTCCCAGCGCACCGCGCCCAGCGTGTCACAAAGGTTGCTCGAGCCGGCATAGTTCGCGTCAGAAAGTTCGTTCAAAAGCGTGGAACTTCACGTACCTTCCCTCCATTTGGACCGGTATTTCCGCATTGCGTGCACTGCGGCACGAAGCAATGCTCCGGCATTGTAGTCCATCACCAAGAGCGGTCAATGCCCGCCTTCTATGTTTTGCTAATTGGTTTCGGTTTCAAACGACCGTACCAAAATGGCGGACCTAGCTACCGGAGTCGGCGTGAGATGGCGGGGCGCATTTTGCATAGGGTCAATTCCGGTTTCAAAACCACCGATTTTTATCGGTCGCCTGCAGTATCCGCGCACATATACCTATTTCATATGCCACTATTGCACTTTCCGGTATCTTTATCCCGCCACGGTGGCTCAGTGGCTAGGCGTTGTGCTGCTGAACACGAGGACGCGAGTTCGATGCCAGCTTAGGCAGACGCTTTTCAGGTGGCGGCGAAAAGTGAGAACGCCCGTTTGCCGAGATTTAGGCGCACGTTGAAAGGCCCCCTGCAGGTGGTCAAGGTTAATTTGGAGACCTCCACTGCGGCGCATCTCATAACACAGGTAGCTTAAAGGCGCCATGCAGACAAAACACGAGTTTGGTTCATTCGAAAGACTGCCTCGTTAGAATCATGCTGACACCACTTTTAACGAAAATTTCGCTCATATATATAATTAGGAAAAAAGAATGGCCATGCGACCAACTAGCGCATTTCCCGCAACAGAACCTATGATGTCATTTGGGCCAGCTCTGCGATTGGGTAAGGCCGGCTGGCAAAAGCAAACGCAAATTAGGCAGGACCTACATCTTGTCGAATGAGGTATTTGTGCTTACAATAAGGGCGCATTCTTTTCATAGCAGTAAGAATGGTGGGATAAACAGTGGAAGTTACGAAAGTACATGTAAGCATAGAAGCACCGTTGCGTATTGCTGTTGGTACTGCATGCACTATGCTTGTTTTGGCTGCACAGATGCAGTGCGGCGCTTTGGGGTTGTCTCAGACGACACTGGCCGATTGGCGTAAGCGACGGTGTCTTACGTGGCCGTATTTGTCGAGGAAACACAATGTTTCACGAAACGATTATTTTCCATCTGGACAAACACGAGCTACGTACAAATTAGGTAAACAAAAAACAGCAAAGGCAACACGACCCGCCGCGTTATTGTGTCGCTATCTCGGTTGACTAACAGTAAAGATGAAGGCTCCACAATACACCAAGTTTAGCTTGAAGACCTGTTCTTGTGAGGTCATTGCAGACGTCATGAAAACACACGATTTGGCGGGAGAATCAAAATTTTAACCTAAATCGATTAATTTATCAGTGAATAAAGCATCGTTTGCTTCCGGACAAGCGCTGGGGGAACTATATATAAAACATGAAATATTTCGAATAAAACAAACTTGTATTTTGTCTGCATGGTCCCTTTGAGTCGAATAAATTTTCCTGTGTTCCACTGCGTGCGTGCCATCTACTGGAACCTTTCGTTACTGTTGCACCTGAACTGCCATCATGAGGTCTAGGCTCGGGTTTGAACTCTTTTTGTATTTTAAATGAAAACATCATTTTTGATGCATTGATTTTATTTGCTATCACGAAAATCGAGCACACGTTTATTTTTATATAAGAGAACACTGCTAGTCCATTTTATGTATTGATGTTCTGCGTCACATATGCCTAATGCTTTTTTTTATTGCAATAGTATGCCCGTTGGCATAAATACTACGTCACAGGTATAGATTAACCCCGTTTCGCGAAGAAACGCAAGGAGGGAGCGATGATGGGGTCCCCAAATCCACCCATGAAGGTCAGGTGGTCTGCCAGGGTGGAGGCCTGGCAGACCTCCAAGCAGTGTTGACAGGTATGACGAATTGTAGCAGATTTGCTGGTTTGGAAAGGCTTTGCCTATATAAATAGGTGGCTGAATCGAGAGACAGACAGACAGGCCAAGAAAGACCATAGTCTTTCTTGGGCTACTTTAACCTGAAATATTAGTCTGTAGTCTTTCTTGGGACACATATATGTAGCCCAAGAAAGACTACAGTCTTTAATAAAGAATTACAGTTTTCTCTTCCATCTTCAAACCATTACCTGAAGTAGTGTAGGGCGTGCATAAACTTGTAGCTTTTCTTTTTACGTTATGTTTGGACCCACGAAGGGACTTCACATGTGGACATCACCTGATCACTTCCCATGGGATGTCATGACCCACGGGCTTAAAAAGCACCATGTACCGATAAAAAAAGCTTTACAGATACATGAAAATGTAATGTCCCTAACGGTCTAGTTTGCTTATTTCAGAAATACGTCATTTATTTACTGAAATAAAAAGCAACCAAAAAAACATTTTGCTTTATGTAGTTTTCACAAGATGGTGCTAGCTGTCTAGCAAACGAGTTTGTTTTTTTGTTTCAGTACAGAAGTGACATATTTCCAAAATAAGCAAACTAGGCCGTGTGGAGCGTTTTCATGTATCTGCAAAAATTTTGGTATAGGTGCTCGATGGTTTTCAAGCACGTGGGTAATGGAACATTAAGTCCCATAGGAATGTTAGCAGGCGAGTCCTCCTTAATTGACCGCATGAAAACACACAATCAATCTGATCAAAGATTTTAGCCAGGCTACCCGAAAATGGGGTTGTGAAGAGCCCGAAATTTTTGCTTCACGTGACCTTTCAGGACAAGAAAAAAAATTTTGCGATCACAGTTTTAATCTAGCAACAAAAATTTTTGCACTGCGCTCCATAAATTATTTAATTTTTGCGAATTTGTTTTACGCAATGTAGGTTCTCGTCAGAGACTAATGTTCAAAATTCTCTCGAAGACAGGAATTTTTCCCCTTCTAGAAATCGGTTACGAGAACGAATAATGTAGTGAAGCTTGATGGAAGGTACGTAATTTTCGTAGCGTAATAGGAGATGGTCGAGCGCAGCGCGGCGTCTGAGGCGTTTGGCGGGACATTGTGCTAAAGTGAAGCAAATAGCAGTTTTTTTAATTGGTGTAACCGCCCCCCCGCCTTCAACGATTAGTCAAACCCGATTATAACGAACCCGGATAGAGCGAATTATGCTATATATCGAACAAAGAAATATCACTTACGAAAATACACGCGAAACACATTCCTTATAACGAAGTCCACATCCGATATATCGAACTCGGCGCGCCTGGAATTTCCGCCAAAATGCATGGTCTCGGAGCGACGATTGAGATGTTGCTTGGCTGCGATTCAGATATTAAGCCTCCCATGGAGCGACGTGACTCCCGGCATTTTCCGTAACTAACTGTTTCCGACGCACCTGACTCACGATTAAACCCTCCCAGTCAGCGAGTCCGGACCAAGACGGACGCATCGATAAACTGTGAGAAGAGCTCGCCAACGTTCTCGATGTTGTGCTGAAAGGAGTGCCCTTCGAGGATTGCCTGAGTGCCAACAACGACGTTGCCTTCACTGTGAGCCCCTCGGACGCCGACACCATCACCTATCCCTACTGAAAAAAATCAAACGATATATGAACGATAACTCGTATACGAGATTATGGGATCGTAAGGTGAATGATATCATAGGCTTCAACGACATCATTGAGATATCGTAGTAGCACATCGTAGTAGCTCATCGTATACGTTGGATCATACAAGTCGGATCGTTGCAAGCGATGTCGTTCGAGTTTATCGTACAGATTTTGCTGGGGTGAGCGACAATATGTATTCGATGTGTGCGTGTAATACAAGCGTTAAATGCGCAGGTGTTGATATTGGGCTGTGAATGTGCTTAGATCCTTGCACAGTAGAATACACAAAAGAATACTTGGAAGCTGCTGCCTTTTCCCTTTTATTTCATGTCCCGCAGCAGGTTGGCCACATATCCGTTAAATGCTTTCAGCCGCTTCTCCGTGGTAGCTTCACTGTTCCGGTGTTTCATGAAGTAACCATGGCACCTGCCACAAAATGGAAAAAGAGAGGGAGCAGAGAACATGTGTTTAGAGGGTGCACGTGAACCTTTTTGTTTGTGGCTGACCCATTAATCAAGCGATATTACATACATGCTCAGTTAGTTGTACCACCTGTGAAGACTTTCCATGGTCAAATGAGGCTACTCTTCACAACTGCAGAAGCTGTGCTTGCTCACAATGCTATGACTATGACCACCAAACATCGTGGCCCACACTTAAATGCAAGATTCGTCACATGTGGAGATGTGTCCCCTCTATTGTGCTAGTGCAGTGGAGAAAGGTGTGGGGAGGGGCAACTAAGAAAAGCCATGTTTCCCTTAAGCTTCATGAGCTTGAGCTCACAGCATGGCTGCAGGCTGATGCTAAGGTCCGAGGCGCAAGCCTATACCAGCACATCTCATATTGAGCACGGACCACCACTTGGACATGGCACTTGCCTCACGAGTTTATGTGGATGCTATGTTGTGATAACAGTGCATTCGAAATATTGTTTATTTTGCCCCTATCCCTGATCTTTAATAATGTGCAAGAATTCGCAACTACAATAAAACAATTGAATCAAATAATGCAATATTTCATTCAACTCAAACCGAATAAGACCTGGTGAAATGTAACAGCGCAATAAACGGCGAGGGACACAGAAGAAAATTCACAAGACGAGCGGTTCTGTGTCCCTCGTTGTTTATTGCGCTGTTACATTTCATCACGAATTTGTACCAA
>JABSTR010001287.1:0-94675 GCA_013339765.2 Haemaphysalis longicornis
GTTGCACCAGTCAGAGGTGGCCTGTCCCACCAATGCTCAAGAACTGGTCTGTTTATGTGCAAGGATTTGTATCCTTTTTTAGCATCAACGATTTGCCAAAAAGTGGAAGCTTGCTACCATGCCAAGATGAGGATTATCTGAAGTTGGCACCAGTTTTTGGTATTCTGACTCTATATTTTCATTTTTTTGTACACTGCAGGACTGCCATTCTCTGCATTGTGCAAACTGTTAAATAAATGCACCAGCAAGCTGTATTTTCTGTCTTAGGCGACCTTAATGCACTATTGTCAAACATAGTTGCTTAGTGCACAAGACAACAGGGTGGACGAAGCACGCAAGATAACTATCAGGCATCAGCTAATTCATTGTTTACTGCACATGAAATAGTGCAATGAAAGTAGGAGTAATTGGGTGGTAATAGTTCGATTGATTGTAGGGTTTAACGCGCCGACGCAACGCAGGCGATGAGGCGCGCCGTAGTGGAGGGCTCCGGATTAATTCTGACCACCTGGGGGTCTTTAACGTGCGCCGAAATCTCGTACACACGGGCGTTTTTGCTTTTCGCCTCCTTCAGAAAAGTGGCCGCCGCGACCTCGTGCTCAGCAGCGGAACGCTTTAGCCACTGAGCCACCGCGGCGGGTGGTGGTGCTTAGCGTCACTAAATAAAGGCTTTTAGAGTATCGGAACTCTTTTCTGTCATTGTTGTGTGCCGCCAGGATTTTCATTGGTCGGTCGGCACGACATGATATTTGTTTACATATGGGCGCAGCCATTTTGTTTCTGGGCGCCTCTCTCTCTGCTGCGCGGACGCCAGAGCGGCTAGTCACACCCTGCCCATCACAACCAGCGGCGGTTTCGTTGGGAGAGATGGCAACAGTGCAAGCCAGAAACAAAATGGCTCCCAGATGCTTCCTAATGCACGAAGTGGCGGTACTCTTAAGCGTAGCTTATTTAGTGACGCTAGTGGTGCTATTTCATCTGCAGGAAAGGATTAGTTGTTGCCGAGCTCTTGACCTGCGGGCTCCTCCAGGCCCATTCTGTTGTGTGTGCAGTAATTATGTTTAACAATTGCTGTGACTAACTAGCCCATATTGGTGCTCTGATAAATACGCTAAACCACCTTTTGTTATAATAAAAGCAGAAATGGCGCAGAACGCTTTTTGACTTTCTTTAGAATCGCTGCTGTTCTTTTTAACAGCAGCGATTCTGAAAAAAGTGAAGTTGGCAAACAGCATTACATTGAGCATAGTCATTCGAAAATGGTATATAATACCGAAATTATGTCTGTCAACTCCCATTAAGACAAACTTCGTTATAACGAATTTCATGGTTAAAGTGAGCAGCCCTTCTGATTGCTTGTGGCATGCACAGTACAAAACATCAGCTTAAGACGAACTTCTGATAATATGAACAAATTTTCATGGTCTCGTCGAATTTGCTGTATGAACACAAGTGCACAATTGTTTCATTTCTTTCTGTGAAGATCCAGTTAATGCATGACTCAATTACTATAATGTAGGGTGATAACATTTGAAATAAACTTGGATGGCACAACCATTTGAGCTCAAGGACACGAGTTCGATTCCTGCTGTAGTGGCTGCTTTTCTGATGGAGGCAAAAAGTGAAAATGCTTGTGTGTCTATACTTAGACTTTGTTAAAGATCCCCTAGAGAATTGGTTCTCAGCCATGACTGCCCCAGGGACCCCTTTTGGGCTTGCGAAAGTGATGGGGGACCCCAAGACAGAACATAAGTTGATCGGTGTTATAATAACTATTTGCATTTGCTGCTTGCGTCACCTACACACTTATCCACCCGCCTTGTCTGCGTGGCATTAATGATGATGCGCATCATAGTGTTAAACAATTTGCTGTTGAATCTAAAAGCCTTTTTAAACACCTGTTAGCTGCCTTCTCTGCGTCTGTTTTTTCTTCTCATAGCTGGCGTGTTGTGCACAAAGCAGATGTTAAAATATGTGCTACGTGAAGCAACTAAATGTGCATGTAATGTGGCGAAACCTTTTTTCATTGCAATCAAGTGCTGGCAAAATCAAGAAAAGAAGGGGGGGGGGAGGAGTTATGAGGGAGGCTTTGCAGACCCCTCGAAGTGCCCCCATTTGAGAACCACTGCCCTAGAGGTCAAAATTGTTCTGGAGCCCTCTACTGCAGCATTCCTCATAGGCCAAATGTAGCTTCAGCACATTAAACACCACAATCAATCGGTCACAACTATTTAATCCTGAAGAACCACTATGTCCCATTAGTGCATTCTAGTTCCTATTTTTGTTTTTGCTTTTAATTTTTTAATGACTGTACATGTTTTTTATAAGAACCCATTTTATAGCTTGAAAGGTAATTTATTGATCTTGTTTTCTAGACCTTGCAAGTGCCGTAAGAGACCTGCGAGTGGTGTGTGCTGAAATGGAGGCAAGGTCCGTTGCCTCCACTACCAACAGCCAGGCAAAGGTATGTACTTCAAACCAACGTACTCACGTTACCGAGTTTTAAAAATCCCCATGTGATGAGGATTAGTCCTGAGCACATGTTGCCTTTTCAGAAAACTATGGTGCCCCTTTTAGCCAAAGTGTAACTACCGCTCTTGAAACCCTCTGAATTTTAAGCTATGCTATAAAGAAAGCGTCAGAAAGCTGCCTTGACGACTAAAATTCATCAAGGTAAACACTTCACATAGGTCCATCTGTCTTGGAAGGTGTGGCCAAGAAAATAAAACCACAGCCAAAACTTTTTTTAAAGCTATTTAATGTTCTTAGACTAGCAGTCATGTTATATAATAGGGGATGCATGCAGATTTGTACAGGTCATTTAGTGTATCTGGGTATGACCAATATAGATTACATATGGTTCAGTCTATGGCTTGCATAACTATGGTGTTTCTACTTTAAATTTAGGCACATTACATAAATTTTCCTCATGATAGCCATCTGATGGCCAATGAACTAACATGGAAAGCAAAACACCTCTAGTAGTATAGCTTGCTGGGCCAGTTGGTACATTCTGATATGAAAAAAAAGCCTCGGCATAAATCTACCAGAGATGCAAGTTGTGTTCTCCTTTCTTTGCCTCATGTCTTCGTTAAATTTTCGCTGTTTATTTTTCTCAAAACACCTGTTTTGCTGTAAATTTTGAGAGCCAATGCTTGTTTCCAAACTTGCATGTCATGATGCTGATGCTCCACATGCTACTGAGCTGGATGAATGGGGTGTAGTTGTGTTGTCAGTTTTAGAGCTACAGAAACAAAACGTTATGGCTGCAAACAGAATTTGTTGTGCGAGTGGGTTTGATGAGTGGGAAGTGTTTCAATACTTGCAGTTGGGGTTATCACTGCCTAATGAAGGGGAAATAAGGAATAAGCATTAAGCTAAATTTTAATAATTTTTTCTTCTCAGGGAGCATGTGTTTAATATTCCAAATCAAATTTCCAACATGTATAGGAGGCATTTATGCATCTTGAACCCCAGGTGGTGGTCCCATGTGCTCCTTATCAGCATACTCGTGTACCATACAAGGGTTACGGGCATTGTGAAAAACAGCTGCCAGTTATACGCTTTTCATGGGAAATTCCACTTGGCAGTCTAGAGGTGTATTTTTTGGCGGCAGGTTATTTGCTGTACTGGTCTTTCCAAAGCAGCTCATCCCACTGCAGGTGGTCCATGTTTGGCTGTAATCAGTCGCCTGCTGCTGGTTCATTTGGATTTACTTGCTCTGTACTGAATTCTGTTAGTTTTGATGGAATTTAGCTGCCCCTCCAGATTGAAGAGTGAAATTCACTATTTGATTGCTTTTGGTTTGCTGCATAGCATCAAGTTCTATCACTTCTGTTGCAAGCATATGCAAGCAAGGCCATGTACAATACAGGGGAACAGGTTGACTTTCTTTTTTGCATTAAGGTTAGTGGAGTTAGCGAATTTTAAAACTATGTCACGAAAGAAAGTGGAGAAAAACCCTCATCCAGAGTGGGGACTGAACCCCTGCATTGTGATGACATGTCGGATGCCTTACAGATTTGGCTCTAGGCGGCTATGTTCTTGGCCAGTTTCTGGAGTTGAATACATATCACCAGCAGAAATGAGGCATGGACGAGGAAAGATGCACACAGGACATTCACGACATGTAACGCATGGTGGTAGCATTAACAAGACGAGGCTAATAGATGGCACGCTCACACATATGCCTGCCTTCCTGTGAAAAGCCTTACAGATCTATGTTAGCTTGGTCATGCATGCCTTCTCAAACATGAGTGGCATCAAATGCTGCGGCGTGCACACATCGGTTACCAAGTGGGCTCCCACTGCAAAGTGACGCCACTGCTGCTGGAAGCTCCCTTAGTCATTTATGCGCTGTCCCTCTGACCTCGTAGCATTTGCCACAAAGTAATGCTCTTAACGATGACTCGTTTGCTTGGGATGAACCTGGTGGCATGTTTTTTTGAGCAACCTCGCCCGTTCTTCTCACTGACAGCTGGGCACTCCTGCGTCAGCTGGTGTACTTGCAGTACCGCTACCAGTCTTAACTGCCTTGATAAGGCTTTCAGCGACAGACGCCACCAGTTCCTGAGGGAACCCAAAAGATGACAGGCGGGCCACTTTTATGCTTTCGGGGGCCCTGAGAGACACGACTTGATGAGGAAGCCACACAGACAGTTATCACTATACTGTGCTTGACCAGCTTTCAGCACACCAAATTGTAATTTTAAATTCTCTGTTCATACCTAGGTTGAAACGCTTAGCAACTGTGCTCATGGCTTTCACCGCAGGTGCACACCTCAAATCTATGATTCCATTCAATTGTACCTCATGAGTGAACTTCAGCCCTTTAAATAACTTCTGGATGTGGTACAAATAGTTTGAGATGATTTTGTCTGTGTGGCTTTCTGGAGGTTAAGAGGAGCAAGCTGATGTCCAGTGGAACACCATTTCCCACATCAAACGTGCAGACGGACCCCTGAAGTTTGGCCGTATCTCAGCCGTAATGCTTGGAATCCTTTCAATACCACACAGCAACATTGAATGCGAAAGGCAGTTCGGCGTAGTAAAGAAAAATCGCCCCCAGGTCCGGGCATCCATGTCTGACACAACCCTTGGCGACGTTGTTTCGGCGAAGTGTCACATGGGTGAACATTGTATATAGCCTGTTGGTAGTTTGAAGAAACAGTTCATTTCCTGCTATGTTGTAAGTAAACAAAAAATGTGTGTAAAATTACCCATTCTGTTGTTGCTACTACCCACCCCTCCCCCCGGTCAGATCTCCCTAACGCCATCCTGGCAAACCTGGCAGGTATGCATAAGTGTAATCCTCACGAAGTATTATCAAATTTTAAATAGGTTTCATATCAGGAATATGTAATTTGAAGCCAAATATTATTTGTGACATAACTAAATTTATTTTATTTGCAGGAACCTGAAGGCGACACTGACATTAAGGGCTTTTTTGTCCGGAGCTCCCTCTTAAAGATGCTGGAGATCAGCCATTCGAAGAGCCCGACAATGTACGCGCGAGAACTTCTTCGGCAACTCTTCGAGCCAGGAGAGCTGGCCGGCACCTCTATAACGGGCAAAAAGTCCAATGCCCACAGAGAAAAGGCGGCCAAACCGCAGCTGGACCCAATCAGGGTCAACGCCGTCGTCAGTGAGTATATACTGTTTTCACATTGGGTTAGTAAAAAGTGCATCTACTTGGTGTACTTAAGTCAGGAGCTACAATTGGTTTCCATCTTTACTGTAATTATCAAGGCCTTGAGAAGCTTGTATAATGTCTTTCCATTAAAAAACTTTTGGAATTGGTGCAGTAGGACCCCAATCATTCGACCTGCTTTTTACGGCTGACCAGCGCACTCCTGCCCCACTGGTCATGAAAGCTTTTAAAGTTTGCATGGGAACACATGTGCTGATGGATACAACAGCTTGCATGGAACTGGAAATTCTCAGTGAAGTAGGAAAAACCAGTACTGGTTTCCTCCCTCCACTTAATACTGCACTCTTTATGGCCTCATCCAGTCATTAATTTTTGCGTCTTTGGTTTGCGTTCGTTTTCTTTGGTGTATCTCGGGCAAGTCAATCTGAAGAGACTCAAGCTGAGCATGTGCCCGCTTGCTCGGCTGTGAGCTTGCTTTGTGTGGTTCTTATGTGGGCACGTGTACTTTGTGTTTGTTAGCTGTGATTCCAGTTAGTGCACATAGGTAAAGTTCTACCTTTTGGTGCGCGGTGCCTACCTAGGCTCTGCCATGCCTTGAAAACAAGCTATATGCTAACTTGTACGTACAAGCCTGAATGTGAGAAGTGCATTTGGATGTCATGTGAGGCAGCAGTATAGCACATTTTATTTTAGAGTGGGCATAGTTGCGTAATAGCGGCCAATAACAAGAAAAAGTAAAATCAAATAACCGTTACAAATTGCAAATTAAACAACCAAATTGATTCAAGATATATAAGATCCTATCAGTGCATTGCTCATGGTCCCCACATGAATCCGAAATTGCGAGGAAGCGGGGTGTCAGTAGATATTAATTAGTTGAAACTGTATTTGGAGCATTCATTTTCGCTTGAAAGTGGCTCGTGTAAAGCTTCCACAATGCTATTGAGGGTGGCAGTAAATTTTTTGTTGTAAAAATATTTGCACTTTTGTTTGTTTAAACAAATTTAGGTTGGTGTGTAAGAACATTAGTAAAAAGTTGCTACAAGGACACCTGGCATCAAAATTAACCGGGGTGCGCTAGTGGGTAGCAAAGCACATCACCACACCATCCGATGCACTTCTGGGGTCCAGACGTCTCTGTGCGCTTTTGCGTCCTGCCATGCTCAATACGCTGCCTTTTTTTCTGTCTTGAAGCAGCAAAGTGGATTGCATGTAGCTTTGGCACTAGGTGGTGACATTTATTTACCTAACACGCATGTACTGCGGCAACAGACGGGAGTGTGCGCTGCTCTCTCTACCCTACTTAGACAAAACGACTCATTGCAGTGATATTTTGGAATCTTAGTTTTAAAGATGAGTCTTTCTTGTACTATCGGAATGCAAAATTTTTGGTCTGTCTGTCTGTCTGTGTGTGTCAACAATTCTGCTCCCCGGCTAAAAACAGTTGAAAAAAAATCAGTGCTTGAAAAAGACATTGTATGTAGAGGAAAAACCATTTCAAATAAACCTACACATGCCGAAGTACTTGGTGCAAAGGAAACCTCGGGCATATTTGAGCCCAAACATAAGCGTGTAATCATGCTAGAAGACCAGAGTTGAGTACAAATTGAATTGGTTTTGATGACTGCAAATAAACAAACGATGCATTAAAACTAGTGTCAGAGAGGTGCGACAAAAACAAACATTAAAACAAAAACTTGGTTGAGCTACTCCAAGCAGAAAAAAACTAGATACAGCAATAGGCAGGCACTCCCCACAAATGGCAAGCGAGCGGTGTGAATGGGGGACAACTTACTTGAAATGAGCAAAACCCCTCCGTCTTCGGGAGAGGAGCAAGAGGAAAGGGAAAGAGCATGATTAGTAGTAGGGCATAAAGAAGAGGATTGTTCTGGGGGTGGAGACTCATCTTTCAAGGAAGCAGAAATGCTGCCAATTTTTTGGTCTATTGTTCTCTGCTGCCACGTGGCCATGCTACGTTTTTCATGCTGTGCCAACTGTCGTGATTTTTAAGCCAGCTGGACACAAGCAGATTGCTCTGAATGATCATGATGAGATGTTGCATTTGAGTTGATCTGGTCTCAAGGCAAATTTTTCATGACAACAGATCAGAGGAGGCACCTCATGGAGCTCTAATTTAAAAAGGCTGGCATGAAACAGTTCTGCGTAGGCTTGGCCTGTTGTAATTTGTACCGGTCAGTTGCTTCTTGCACCTCCTTTACCACGATGAGCCATTTGAAGCAATTAAATAAAATGTGTAAATGTTCGAATGATTGGTTTCAAATGTGATTCACCTCTCATTATCAGGGATTTCCAGGTATATTGCACAAATGTTCCTGCATTTCTTAGACCCCAAAACAAGTTACGGGATCTTAACTCGAAGAAATATTTTTTTAGTTTTAACTTAGCTCTGCCCATGATGGACAAGCAAATATTAGTGATTGGTCTTCTTTTATTTTTCAGAGTACACATGCAAGAAGTTTGGCTTGCTGAAAGAGGGACCAGTGCGGGTGTCCCTGTCATCCATGTTGAACAAGGAGAAGCCGGCTCCTCCCATGGACAAGTGAAGTGTCCCTGTCATCAATGTTGAACAAGGAGAAGGCGGCTCCTCCCATGGACAAGTAAAGTGAAAAAAGAAAAACCTTGCTAAATTCAGCATCAATAAACAGTAGCTCTTGCTTTTGTTTAAGATCTGTCTTGCTCGGAATGGTCAACTGTACTCCTTTTCTAAAGGAACAGTAGGCTACTCCTTAGTTATACCCTGTAGTGCAATGCAGCAGAGTTCTCAATGGTGAAATATGCATTAGGTGCACTTTTTAAGGAATACCATGCATTGAGAAGCCTTTGGAGATGTGATGGCAGTTACAGATCACTTGTGCATATGGAGCTGGGCATGGCTATTGCATGAAGGCCACGCATTTTCAAGGTAGGTGTGTTAATCAGATTTTAGGCCCATGGTTAGTTAAAACAGCCGAGAAGCAAGGCAGGGCAAAAAGCATACTACACAGTTTAGCCTAGGCAGCTGGGCAGGAGACAACGAAGTATCAGAACAACGAAAAGAAATATCCCGAAAGAACTGCCTCTAGTGAACTGATATTTTGTTATGTCACCATTTGGGCAGAAAAAAAAGCAACGAAAGCTGGACACACATTTTACTGTAAAGAAAACAGTTGTGGTGGGATAAGCTTTTGAGAAGTCTCTAGCTGTCCCTAAGTTCAGAGGGGACATATAAAACCAGAAGAAATGTTTTAGGCAGCTGTGGCATACTGCTTAAGAGCACCGCAGGAGAAATCATGAGGTTGTATTTTGAAAACCATACAAAAGACTAAGGCAGCTGAAAGGCGTCGTAAGAGTGGTCGTGAAGGTGTCTTTTTAAAACTGTGCAAAACACTGTAGGCAGCTAAAGCACTTGAAATTAAAACCTATACGTGGAGCTACAGCACTTAGGCTAAAGTTGTCAATAGGATAAACCATAGAGAGGTCAGCAGTAGTCTACAGGCTTCTTTAGAAAATGCTATGGTTGGCTAAAGCTTCCTAGCTAAAGAAAATCGTGGCATAAGTGATACGGGTACCAGTAGGTGGGGCTATAGCATTTAGGCTAAACGTGTCGATAGTATAAGCCATAAATAAGTCAGCAGTAGTCTACAGGCTTCTTTAGAAAATGCTATGGTTGGCTATAGCTTCCTAGCTAAAGAAAATCGTGGCATAAGTGATACAGATACCAATAGGTGGGGCTATAGCATTCAGGCTAAAGGTGTCGTATAGGATAAGCCATACAGAAGTCAGCAGTAGTCTACAGGCACCTTTAGAAAATGCTATGGTTGGCTATAGCTTCGCGGCTAAACAAAATTGTGGCATAAGTGATAAGGATGCCAATACATGTGGCCATAGCATTCAGGCTAAAGGTGTAGATAGGATAAGCCATAGAGAAGTCGGCAGTAGTCTACAGGCTTCTTTAGAAAATGCTATGGCTTGCTATAGCTTCCTGGTTAAAGAAAATTCTGGCATAGGTGAAAAAGATGTCAATAGAAAGCCATAGAAAAACCTTTAGACGTCTAAAGAAACCGTATGCAGGACCTATTTGAAGGGGCTATAGCACATTGTCTAAAGAAGGATATACAACATACCATAAAAATGTCTTTAGCAAACCATAGAAAAAGCTAAAGAATTCTCTGGTTCACTGTTCATAGGACCATAGAGAAGGCTAAAGACACCTGTAGGAATTTCGATAAAAAATTCTAAAGACAGCCGTAGAAATGGGCTAAAGATAATCGGGCCAAATAGCTAAAGCCGACCGTAAAAAGGATTTTCTATAGCCGACCATACAAAATTTTTGTATGGGATGGGCTAACGGGCCGAAATCATGTAGGTACGATGTCGGGCGCTCTCTGTTGATGGCGAAAACTCCTCTGTTTGGCCATTTAAAAACAGTCAGATACATCTCCGCTAGCGTACTCCTACACCCTGTCTGGAATACCTTGAAATGTGCCTTCGAACAATAATATAAATATAATGGCCAGAAATTTTACTTCTTCGACCAATATGATGTCATATCTTCTCATCGGAACGCTCCCAAACAGCGAAAGACCTACACATTAAAAATACCGCATTACCTTATCATACAGTGTATCTGGCTTCGAAGAAGTGACGGCGACACCGTTCGCGGCGAAAGTAACCCTCATTGTAAAATGCGCCGCGTATTGCTTCCTCCACTGCAAACTTTCTCCGCTTTCGACTTCCACCCCCCGCACTCTTCTCCTTCCTTCTCCCTCCTGTCACGATCAATCCAGTGGAAGCTTGTTCATTGCAATTCAGTTCGCATTGACTTCGCACTGATCGCCAGCAACCTGCGCGGAGAGAGCGTCCCTTATTTATTTCAAAATGCTTCCAGCGCCTTGTCGAGATTTTGGCAGGAAGCTAGGGCGCGGGAAAAAACACACACAATAAAAATATCCGTAAGCTATACATCGTTTAGAATACGCGGTACATTGTTGCTTACCAAGTTCTAACCATTTATTGGCACGTAAATTCGGCATTATCGACAAGGTAAGCGAGACAATATAAATACAGTACAACCAAATGATTACAGCGTAAAAGAGTCAAACAATGAAACAGTTTAAACAATCAATTTTTGCGAAGATGACCACTAGCGCCATGTTAGAGTTCCGAACGCAAAAGTTAAACATGGGATGAAAATTAATTCAAAGAATAGACCTTTCCGGAAAGTTGCGCACGCCCCCAAACGGCGGCCGCAAAGCAGCTTGGGAACTGTGAGCGCCGCAGCAGCCGCCGCCGCTGCCGCCCGGGCCGCTCTTCATGTAGCTCTACCGTGCCAAACCGTGCTGTGCGCGACAGCGCCTGTGGCGGCAGCATTTGTTGACGGTGCAGCTTCGGCGTTGAACATTGTATGATGCATGCAGAACATCTGCTATCCTGGACAGCTGTTCTGATGACTGGCTTCTTTTTGAAACTTCAGCAGTCTTACCACAGCCCGCATTTCTTCAACAAACTGCTGCATTTTGGGGAGTTGCAGTGTGTATCCCATCCATTCATGCTACACTATGTATTTGTTTCAAGTACTGTTGCCTAAGAGGTGGCAAGTCTTATTGTGCAATCCTGAGCTTTTTTGCTCTTTTCGACTGTGAGTAAATATGAAAATAGAAATCTTTATTTCAGTCGAAAAAAGACGAGGCAGCTAGGATGGTATCATTACAATAAAAGACACGTACATTTTTATTCGGTTAGCAAAACTAGCCAATACCTAATGAAAGGTAAAACTGTTCAGAGGGCGCTAATAGAAAACATGCATAGTTGACATTTCGCTTACTTATCGATTGAGAAGCGGTTCATGTGTGAAGTTGTTCAGGTAGCAACAAATTTTCCATATCTGGTTGGGCTTGTCAGCCACCGCATTTGGGAAAACATACCACATGTAGTATTCTGAAGTTATTCACTTCTCGAATAACTCGCTCAACGTGTCTCCTCAGGGTGACGATCTGCTGTGTGCGTGTTTGCTCCGCTACTGTCAGTTGACGCCGACCATTTAACATGGGGGGTCTGTTCAATTTAACGCCAAATTCACGGAGCTCATCTTCGATCAAGAATCCTGGGTCAGCTATTACGAGCTGTCTCCTTTGTTTTCCCACAGGAAGCAACCACACCTTCAAAGTGGGAAATAATAATTCCACAATGAGCGACCGAAAAGAAATAGCCGAAATGCTGAACTCACAACAGCAGACACCCCGTTCCTCCAATGCCACAGGAAACGGGCTGCAGGCAGTCGCTGTCGCTGGATAAACCACATCGTTGTCTGCTGGAGCGAAAGCATTGTTTTATCGCCTTGTTACGTCCTTTGTGCTAAAATTAATTTCAAAACGGGCGTTGATTACTCTGAGCTGACAGGAGTATCTCGACAGTGCTGCATTTCACTAGTTCGTCTTGGATGCCTGGAAGCGGGACGTGTGGTTAGGAGGGCGGCGTTTCGTTCACTTCACGGCAGCTAGGAAACAAAAAAAAACGTATAAAAAGGCATAATTTGCGTTATAATGCTGGGCTTACCTGTTTTTACCGGAGGACACCTCTCGGCGAAGACCCGGTGTGGAAAAATGGTCGCATACGGTCCATGTAACATTTGCGTGTGCTAGCGTTGAAATGGGCTCCACATATCCTGTGATGCTCGGACGGCTCCCACAAAGCGAATCGGCCATCACGACCCTGGCGATTTATCCGGCGAACCCATTAATCCTTCTCAATTTTCGTGTGCAATGTACAAACTTGTGCAAACTTGTGCAATGAAACATGCCGGTCTCGTAGCGTATTGTTGTCCAAACCAAGCACACAGCACGTTTGTCCGCCTCCTGCAGCTTCCTTGGCAGCTTCCAGCTTCCTTGGCAGCTTCCTGCAGCTTCCATATCGTCAGTATCGCGTAAACTACAAACGCTAAGGTAGGTTGTAAACGAGTGTAGCTTTGCACACGCGGAAATGATCACGAATAGCGTGTGCACACGATATGGGCTTCTTCGTTTTCCCACTCGGCTCCCCGCGGGCTGCAGGAGGCAAGAGCTGGTTATTTGTATTTTTCTCGGGTAGCTCAAGTGTCACATTTGTTTTCTATTTCCTCGCGTTGATGAATTTCTCTTTTCCCGCGGCCAGCCAGAATCGCGAAGACGCTTTTCAACTGGCAGCAGCTGGTTCCACTCTGCAAGCTAGCAGACGACGTTTCTAGCAGACGACAAAAGGTTCTCATGCGGTGCAGGCAGTTTCAGAAGGATGCGGAGTTTATTCCTTATTTTGGGTTCTATGGTTTAAAGAGGTTTTAACTGATACGCAACATAACTTTGAAAGCACGGCACTTCACTCTACTTAAAACTCTTGTCCTTTGACGGGCTCGCTGCGCGCACGCGGCGCGACCACGCCGTCGCCGCTCGCACCGCGCGCGCACGCAGTTCCCATGACGCCTTGCGCGGGCCCGCCAGGGGAAGGAGCGGCGGTGCAGTTTCTGGAAAGGTCTATTGCTGCTAGTACTCATGGCTGTTAGGCTGTTCCATTTCCTTATCGTTGATGGGAAGAATGAGTGCTTTAAGCAGTCCGTGCGGAATGAGTATTCTTGCAGTAATTCGGGATGCTGTTTACGCGTGGACCTTAATTGTTTGACCGTGACGTATTTGGAGGCGTCGATGTTGGTTTGCCTATGGCGTAGCTTGTACATGAATCGCAGGCGTGCTATTCTTGCTCGTTTCGTTGGCAAGTCCGCTTGGTTAAACTTGTTAAAAATGAATCGCATGGATTTTTCTCTTAGTGCTTTCTAGCTGCTTTTTGTGTTGCAAGTTGGGCAAGTTGGAAATGCACCATGAATGGAATCAGCGCAGACGATACGGGACGCAGAGAAGAGAACGCAGGACAGAAGCTCTACGGGGGCCAAACAATGTTCGCATATTCGAGAACAGGTCTCACGTACGTGTTGTAGGCTAACGGTTTATTTTCAGAAGGTGCTAGCCGTAGGAATCGTCTCAGAAAAAATAATTGTTTAAATGCAGTTGATGTAACAGTAATGTGAGCATCCCATCTGAGATCGCATGGTACACGTGAGGCCAAGGTACTTGCGATTACTTGCCGTAGGAAATGGGGTGCTATTTAATGGTATACGAGAACAAAGAGCCTCACACTTACATCAATAATGATGCAGTAAACGTCATTGCGGCAGCAAAGAAGAAGAAAATCGGCTGCAATCGTGCACTTAAACCTTCGTAATGGTCGCGAAGCTTGCCTACAGCTTCGCTACCTTCAAGTTTCACACGTTGGTGCGAGTTTTCTTGTGTTTTTATCTTAAATGACACAATCATCCGCAAAAATTATCACGTTTATGGGGATCTGAGAGGGTAAGCAATTGATAAAAAATTGTGGCGGATTCCTCTGTCATAGGTATCGGTAAAACATGAAAGTGAAATGTGCAGTGAAATCTGCAGCTGAGCATGATTTGCGGGTCGGCGGCTGTCTTGTGGGTGCGCTTGGCGAGCAACGACCTGCTGGCGGGTCGTTTCGGCAAAGGTGTACTCACGTCATTTCCGTGACGGATATGATGTCAATCGAATCTTGGTGTGTCCCGGCATAAAACACTTTCGTGTTAAAATGTAAGCCCCGAAAACGAACAACCTTATTTATAACGTACTCTTTAGTTCTAAAGGTTGCTTCCCCGCAAAAAGACCCTCTGTGCAGGGGTGCACAAAAAACCCAGGCCGGACCTAGCAGTTCTCGCCCAACACGCCGAGCATCGTCAGGCTAATCGGGCGTGCAGAATAGAGATCAGTATTCCTGTAAAGAAAAAAAACCACAATAACAAGCATAGAAACAGCATGATGGGTGATAAGGCACCGGTAAACAATGGGACCCCCCCGTCCCTTCCACCCCGTGTGTTCTGGTAAAGATTAGGTTTGCAGCTGCTCTCGACAGGGGGGGGGGTTGATGTCACTCGAGGGTTAGCGCATTCGCGAGGCTAGACTGGACCTAGCATTTCTCGCCTAAGGTGCCGAGCGCACGCGTCAGGGCCCACACTATAAATTTAAATACCCCCGATAGGGAATAAATTGCTTCTCCTCTAGCATCCTCCGTATACGGAGTTCTTTTTACTCCGCTAAAAGGGAGTATCTAGTAAACTCCCCTAAAGGAGGGAGCTTTTCAGGCATTTAGCGGAGTGTTCTTGCTCTTATTAACCCGCTGAGGAGGGGAGCTTTTGGGGGCATTTACGGAATATTTCGTGCTGTCAATTACTCCGTTGAAGAGCAGTTTTTTATGACATTTAGCGTAGTATTTTATGTAATTAAGAACACCCCTGAAGGAGGGCGTGTTTAACCATCCGGAGGAGTATCTTATGTCACCTAAAACTCCGCCACGAATAAGTGTTTGAGTTTCTAGTGAAGTATTTTATGTTTTAAAAAACCACGCTGAGCAGGGCAGTACCGAGACTTGCAAGGAACAAAACAGACATTTATTTCCTTGACAACTTCAACGTCAGCTTCACGTCAATTTCAAATTCAAAATAGAACAAATAGCACGTCAAGTTCACAAGAACAAAATATTTGCGTTCAAAATTTATCAGCTGATACCCAAACATATAGATAGAACACGAATAAAGTCACACCGAGAAATAAATGGCATCAAACACAAATGTAACACCAACCAGTTGAAACATGAAATATGGTGGAAAATATATGCGGCTACCAGACATACGGTGGCCCACTGGGGTTGGGCTACTGAGCCCAAGGTTGGTGGTATGATCGCGACCACAGCGGCCGTGTTTTTTTTTTTCGATTAACGCGAAAAACAATAAATCTCGTGTGTCGATATTTTCGTCACGTAAAAGAACCCCAGGCGGCCAAAAATCCTCTATTACAGCACGCCCCGCAGTAATAGCAGCTTGGGCTCGTTGAAACACCGATATATTTTATTTGGAGCTCCAATGTCTTCTGCGTCTTTTCTGCTCACTCATAAGCGAAAATTCCAAAGAAAGTGACCAAACGTTGTAAAGCGGAAGCGAGATGTCTTCCCTCTTTCAACCTGTGTGATTTATTTAAAAATAAAAACAGAACTCAAATTGAAAATCAAGACCATATTTGGCGAGTATCATTATTGCCAAGTTTGCAACACAGTTTCCAAGAATGACGTGACTATAGCCACGTCAGAAAAAAAACAACTACGGAAAGGGTAACTGAATTCAAAACAGCGCAGGCAGTACCGAAAAGCCACACACATACGTCGTCTCAATACAAAAAGCCAAGGAATCAACAAAAGAAAAAAATAAGCAGGGTATTCAGACATGACGAAAATGAAATATCACAAAGCCCGAAGAAAAGAAGGTGGTTAACTACAAGAATGCAAATAAGGCGACGACATTGGAATGCGCATTGGAGGGGGCACGGACCTTTGTCAAGCCTTTGTATGGCTTTTTGTCCGTGCCTCCAGACATCCTTGATGTTGAAATAAACTGAATTGAATTGAAAAAAAAATTGGCCGGGTATCTGCTTCTTTCGTTGCAAATGTCGTCGAAAGACGATAGTCTTTATCGACTTTTGCCAAGTAAATGCCTCCCTTCGCTTTCCCGCTCACCTCTGATGGTGTTCCTCTTGCGTCGCACTCCTCCCAAGGTAAAGACGCCAAAGGTTTGCTTAAATCATTTTAAATTTCCCGCGTTCCACTGCTCCAAACCGGGTGTCTCGATGCCAACGCTGCCGTGCGGCGAAGACGCGCGTGAATCGAGGC
Organism: Haemaphysalis longicornis; assembly: GCA_013339765.2. Lineage (NCBI taxonomy): Eukaryota > Metazoa > Arthropoda > Arachnida > Ixodida > Ixodidae > Haemaphysalis > Haemaphysalis longicornis. Next base: position 16,403 of record JABSTR010001287.1, read on the forward strand.
GCCCTACTTCAACGTTTATAGAACCGCGTTTCCCTACTCCACGTGCGTTGCAAGCAGAACGTGGAACCTATCTAGTGGAACCTTTCGTAAATGTTCCCAGTTGATTCCTTAAAATGCCGCAAGAAGCTATAGTGGCGCGGGCCAGAGCAGGCGACGGCGAAGGCTGAATTTTTTTTCTGGAGTTGATGAAGTATTTAATTTCGCCAAAGTGAAGCATGTATGATTTTTTTATAAAGGAACACTGCAAACATCACTTCTGTATTAATTTGTTGTGTTATATTTGGGTAATGTCTTGTTCTTCTTCAACAATGTTGACAGGTATGAACATTACACCGGACTTAGACAGGTAGATTTAGCGGTGACTATAAAAACTATTGCGCAGGCATTGTTTTAGTTTGGCCGGGTGGCTGAATCGAGTCACAGACAGACAGACAGACAGACAGACATACAGACAGACCAAAATTTCTGGGCTTAAAGGGGCACTGACACAAAAATTTTGCACCTTGTTTTTTTTGTTGCGATAAGTAGCTAGTGACCTACTTATAACCTGTAGAAACCTCATTTGCTTCAGCTTGCGACGGTTGTTTAATTAGAGGCATTTTCAATGCGGCCAGTCGCAGTTTCGGTTTCAGCGAGTGCCGCGAAACGATGGATTTTGTGGATTTTGTGTGAAACAAGATGACCACGTGACAGTCGGAGGGATATCACAGAGGAGAGCCGCCGTAGCACTGTCGAATCCGCATCGACGGCAGTTTCTGCGAATGCCCCCACGTACTGATCTCGAGAGGCGCTTAATTAAAAAGCGACCGTGGATGTGACGCAGGCGCTGCGAGTGCAAATGCTACCGCGGCTAAAGAACGACGCGCGATCTCGAGACGGTGGGTGGCAAGACGCGCGCTGGGAGCAGCCGGCCGTCTGCCTACAGGTCCGCCTACAGATGTGTTTCGGCTTAGCACTGCGGGCGGATATTCGAGTGCCGCTCTCGTAAGCGGTGCAGATGGACAATTTTAATGCAACCCGCCATCGCATCATTAACTCCTTTTCTCATGTAAGCCACCATTGTTCGGAACTTGGGGACAATTTCGTGCAGCGGTAACAAGCTATCACTCGAGCTACCTGCGCCGGCCTGGGCCACTTCGCGGCCGTGGCCGCCGCCTGCACAGCGACCGTGCGGCTAGCTCAGTGGGCTTTTCGTGCCTCCGGCGCGTTTTCGCATCCAATGGTAATAAACAGTAATAGAAACAGAGTGCCTGGAATCGCTGTAGAACTTTGGTCGCGGCCAGCTGCCCGATTAGCTGACGAAATAACGGCGCCTCCGCCGCCAACGATCGGGTCGTTCGTTCTCGAGAGCAGAAGCTCCGCCCTCCGGCCCTCCGATTGGAGCGGCGAGCCGGGCGAGCCGGCGAAAAACGCCGGCAGTGCGGAAGCGGCAAACACAAACTCGTGACGTGTTTAGATGTTGTTTATTTACACCATATCCTCGGGATGTCGATTGCGCGTGGTCCTCTGCTGGCTACTCGGTTGCGTTTCGCACACTTTAAAATTGATTTTAAATATGTTCTAGGCTGTATTCGCCGCTGATATTTTGCAGATGATGTATATGTGTTCCCACCAATCTATCTCCCAAGTTATCTCGCCTTCAAAATTTTGTGTCAGTGCCCCTTTAAGTAGCCCAAGAAAGACTATTGTCTTTAAAGGGACCCTGCAACAGTTACCATCGAATGCTAGGAATGTATTTTGAGGTAAATTCTATTGTCCCAGCAATCTCCTCCCGCAAGAATTTCCAAAATCCTTTCACTATCGCCGAAACTACGCGCGATGAAAAATCGCGCATAATCGTCCCCTCTCAATTCGACCGCGGAATACGCGACGAAAGCTGCGCGCTCCCGCCCGGAGAGGGGGGGCGACTCGCGGCGTTCTCTTCGGCGGCCTTCGATATATCACAGGCCGGGAAGTTTTCTCCTTTTCTCCGCAACGTGGAAGCGCCTATTTCCGGTCTGGTTCCACAAAAAAGCAGGCATGTGCGCCTGCTCGCAAGCGCGCGCTCGGGCTGGTAGGGCGTTTTTGATTCAATAAACGTTTGTAGTCGAGTGGTCCCGTTGAAAGGGAAGTATCGAGCTTATCACTGAAACTCCGCGCGCACTCAAAACACAAAAGAAACGGCAAAACTGTGCCTACAGGTTCAGGCATAGTAGAGGTTCGTACACAGCGATGACGACGGCGGAAATGGGAGAAATTAGCCGCGAAGTTGACCAGTGACAGCCGATCGGGCAGCCATGGCCTCAGTGACGTCGCTTAGGCCATGCCAGGGATCCATAATGAGGAGAACTGAAGAGAGCGCGGTTGGTTTTTCCGCGTCTTTCACAGCGATTTGCGCGCTCACCGCTTCACGTGCACATGTAATATTTGGCTCAGGTATTCCTGGCAGTGTAATCTAAACGTCGCGCAGGTTTACTTGCACTGCTCAAAGAGTGTTGCAGGGTCCCTTTAAAACCTGCGTAAGGCGCCCATGTTTTCTCTGCCAGTCAACTTGTGTGCGTGTATCCCCCTTTCTTTTAATCGCGTTCCCTAAACGGTGGGGGCGCGCGGCAGTGCCTCGGTGTGCGCGGTACTGCGTTCGTGAACGTTCCCAGAAAACTAAGTGGATATTTTCCCCCCGCGTGACGGAGGGCGAAGCGGGCGATGTCTGTTTTAAGCAACACCATTGCGGCGTGTTTACGGCGCATTTTAGAGCTTTTCTGGCACTGGAAACTCATGGATATAAAGGAAGAGGGACGACTTTAGGCTAGGAAAACAAACAACAAAATAAATAAATAAACATGTACAGCTATTTTGTACAATCATGTGCTGTTTACAAAAAAAAAAAAGAAATGAAAATGTGAACTGAGCATTGCAAACGATGGTGCTATTGCAGAAAAGACTAGCCTCTCTTTGACCGACTACTCTTAGTTTGAAGCAAAGTGCGGCTCCTGCAGCATTTTATCAATGAAGAATGAAAACGTTAGCCGGGTCACTCTTACCAAATGATTGCAGAAAGACGCAAACACGTTCACTTTTAAAGCGCTGGACACATTTACGATTGGCACACGCGATTCGCATGCGACCGATCATTACGACTGTTGCCACGACTAGTCGTATGCGTGGTTTTGAGACACATGCTTCGAATGCGCGTACGATGCGCCGACGACGTCGCATAGTGAAGCTCCGCCCACTCTATTTGCTCCATTGTTGCCTCCCTACTGCGGTGTACTTCGACCGATTTTGACGCCTGCTAGAGAAACTCAGAAAAGTAAACGAAAAATTCCAGTTTAATTTTATGTAATAAAAAAAGTGGTATAAAGTCATACAGTAAGTTTTATGTGGTCAGCTAAGTGATACAAGCGTACTTAGAAACGCCACACTTTGCTCGTGCCGCTGATCCAGGCTGAGCCGCTGAAGTCTCTGGCAACGAGTGCCCTCCGCATTCCCGCGTTTTTCTCGTCTGCTGCTGCTCCGAGGTTCGCGCTTCCTTCGCTGCAGCAATGATTCACCTGACGCACCGAGCAAAGCTTCTCCCTTCTAAAAAAACGCTTCTGCTTCTCAAGAAGAAGAAAAAAGCAGCGAAAAGGAAGCACTGGGTTCGGCCAGCGTGGAGGAGTCGCCATATCGAGAGCGAGTTTTTCACTTCGGTAAGTACGTGCGTTGTCGTTGTCGGAGTTCGAAGGCGCGGAATTGCACCGAGTGAATTTTTCTTGGCGGGGACAAAACCGCAACTGCCATGTAAATGAAAGTTGTGTTATCAAAACAGCTCATTCCGCGATTTATGTATATACGGCTTTTCACCCTGGTTCATTTAGAGCGCGAGTACCTCGTTTTAATTGCTGTTTCGTCGCATTCGCACAAAAGCAAAAAAAGCAGTGATTTTTTTCCGCTCACGCGAGAAAACAAAATAGCTGCGTGTGCCGGCATATATTAGGCAAATTTTGCATTGTGAAGTGGAGTTGAGGTGCTATGATCTTGACGGCACGAGCGTACCTTCATCGGCGCCGCTGCTGTGTCAAAATAAAAGTTCCCCGGCAGCTAGGGTAGTAAATTTTGCCCCGGCATTGGGCGTGCAACGAAACAGCCAGATGGTGAAAAGGTTAGAGATGTAGTCAGAAAACAGGTTGATAGAGTGGGAGGGTACTAGTACTCATACGCAATTACAGAGACAAGAAAGACCTCAGAATTACAAAAAACAAGTTAATGCACCTGACGACACGAAAACAACAGCGCAAACTCAGTGCAGCAATTTAAAAGTAGATAAACGAACCAAAAGAAGGGGGGAAATTAGTTATATTTGCATGCACAAATTGCGCGCTCATAAAAAGGAAACAGAATATATATAACGTACAATAAATAGAATTTAAGGGGGGAAAAGGGGGGGAGGGCTGATCAACAGGGTCAAAGTTCATTATTTGCTAGAAGCCCAAAACTGTGCAATGCATCAATCTGCCAAAACAACCAAACAAGGAAAAGTACTAAAAACTTTCAAAGACTGCTTACTTGTAGAAGGATGAACTCACACACACAAGACAGATGCGCGCAACAAAATAGAATGCCACAAATGAGGGGAAGGGTGTACAAGCTGAATTCACCCTATTGCATAAACAAGGCTCCATAGCAGTTGCATGGTTGTTCTCCCAAAACTAATCTGAATGTTTATGCGGGTGAGTTGAAAATGTCAAAGGCTCTGTGTTGCAATCTGACATCTATGTTAGACTACATGCACATCCCTGACTGTTTGCCAGAAAAACTTTGTTTTGTTACGTTGCTTGTTGTGGTAACCTTGTGTGTTGCAAGCTTCTATTCCTTCTTTTTTTCAGATGCAGAAAATTCGGGCTGGGGACATAGAATACTTTAAGAAGTTTTACAGGATGTCACCACGCCATTTTGATTTTCTGCTGGGTCTTGTGAGGAAAGACCTGGAGAGGCAGTACGTGGTGAGAGAGCCGATTTGTCCAGCGGAACGGCTGGCCATGACCATAAGGTATGGTTAACTGCCACTCAGCCTTGTGATAACTGACCAGACTGCACAATTTAGGAATGTAATCAGTGCGTTGCTCTGATTCAAGGACTTGCTCTTTTTAGCAATGCTTTGGAGGCTAGCTGCACATTGCAGTGGCAGGTGTCTCGTGGAACATTGTGTGGTACATTATCTGTTTTTTTTGGCCTGCGAACTGAACTGTAACACTAACATTGTCCTTTTATGCAGGCACGGCATGATTTGCCTGTGCCCACTCCACACTTACAACTCTGTTACTGTGAGCCCCGCTTTTCCAATTAAAGGCAGAACTCCCATTGTTAAGTGCTTGGGGTAGAAGCTACACCAAAAACTGAGTTCAATAATTTTACTGTGTTAACTTGAATGTGCTTCTTGCACTATGTAATGTCAGGCAATTAACAGAAAACAGCATTGTTGCAGAGATTATCACAAATTGCAATAATGTTTCATTAATTTCCCTTTCCTGTCACTGTCAGCTCACGCTTCAGCTTTGTTTCCCTCATAGCTTTATTTACTGAGGATGTAATTACTATTGCCGTCTCCTCATTTTCCAGCAGTAATCTAACTATAACCCATGCACCAACACTGCGGAATGGGTGGCCGGATTCTATTCTGAGGAATCGCAACTTTCCGTGATACGATTCGTCAACTCCACAGAATGCCACAATTTTGCCCATTCCAACTCCTGGAATGGCGGGAAGTCCAAATCCATTTCTTTAGTTCCTCAGCGTGTAAATTACTGCTGAGTGGTTTATCAAGCTATTGTAAATGCAACATGAAGGTGTGGTTATCAGACACATTGAGATCTGCAGAAGTATGTGTGCACGTTGCCAAAGTCGCGGGATGGTAGCAGCTTGGTGACTTCTCAAGCAGAATTACCACCCGTGAAATTCACAAACGGGTAGTATTTCTGATGCCTACTATACTATTTGCATGATCAGCGTGTTGTAATGGCTTGCTCTTGTGCAGTACTAGAGGGAAAATATGTTGCTGTCTGCTTTCTTTGTTTTGTACAGCCTGTAACGTAGTACCTGGCTATGTGCTTCGCACATCATCACACTAGCGCCATCGCACTGCTGTAGCTAAATCACAGGCACCTCGTCTGTACCTGGCTCACATCTGCGTGCGCTCGTAATCCTCACATTTGTAGAGCGCTGAGCACTCTGATGGTTAAAGAGCCAGCCTGGTGTAGACCCCTGCTGAAGATCGACGCAGCTCGTATAAAAATCTAGCCCATTGCATTCCGGACCAAACGCACCTAATTCCATCCCATTTCAAATCCTTTAAGCATTGTCGCCATTATATTCCCGTCAATTCATTCCAGTATCGCGAAAAGGTGGCATGAATACGGGGTCTGATTCGAGAGCGGTGACTCCACAGCACTGCCATGCACAATACACCCAGAGTCTGCTGAATGCCTTTTTGCGGGTGGACGGCAATATGTGCCACCTTTTACGGATCAATGCCAATTTTCATACCTTGTAGAGCAGCTTTCGAATGTTTAGCGTCATCTTTAAGACTATTTATGCCCGTGCTCTCTGTTGCCTCTGGCACAATGTTTTAATGTATTTGGATAATTCTCAGGTGTATCTATATCTTCCTTGCGCAGGTACTTGTCATCGGGGGACCTTCTTCAGGACATCGCCCTGGCATTCCGTGTAGGAATTTCCACCGCCCGATTGGCAGTTCGGGTGACGTGCAGGGCTCTTTGGGCCCCGACTGCAAGCCTCTTACATGCCGGTGGGTACTGTAAGACTGCATACACTTTAATAATGAGCAGCTGCACATTAACGCAAACGAATTGCGTTTTTGCTGCATTGCACAACACACGAAATGTTAAGTGAATCTGCTACCAATGATGCAGGCATGGTCTTTCTAACCGCATGCCAAGTCCTTGACATAAGAAAAAACATATTTACTGTAAAAACAGGACTCCAGCAGGCAATTATGTCAGCTGCTATTAGAAACCATGCTCTTTTAAAAGTAATTCCCAACATTTCTTCAACCAGTGCTGAAGATTTATTATTTTAAAGCTTTTGTTCTACCTGTCTGCTTACACGCAGGGATTTTTATTTTCTGAAGAGCAAATGCGTTATATTTTCTTCTAAAATACTATGTTGGAAGGTTGATTATGATTGAACCTGTGCTGTAATTTAACCTCAAAATATTGCACGGATTCTGAGGTTTCACTGGCTCAATTGAATGTGAGAATCTGTGGTGATATTTTTATTCGTCAAATTGATGATTGAGTCATGTTCATACAAACATATTGTTGGCCAAATTTGAGAATGCCTACCTTAAAATGCAGCAGCCAGCTGCACTGGAGAGGCATTGTTCACTGTATTTCTTTTACATACATAAATTAATGAAATCATTAAATTTTAAACTTGATTTTGTAATGTCCTTTCCACTTTTTTTTTCTCCACATGAACGATTTCACCACAGTGTTTGTACAAGTGTAGTTGAAGGGGCTTGTGAGGGAAATCACCCCTGTGGAATGGGGTGGCTGAAGAAAGCCGATCTTTTAAAAATTTGTGGTTTTCACCATAATATGGCATATGTTATTGTGTTGAAAGACATTGCATGTTGGTCGAGGCACCACTTTTTACATGTGCACAGGGAGTTTACAATGATAAAGTGGAAAGGTGGCAATGACTCAAAATGTGGTATGTGAGTGCTAAATTTGTAACACAACAGTCTGGTGGATGAAAGTCCTCAGTTTGTAGGTTTGTGTATTTCATGCTCTTGATCAGTTCCCAGATACTGCTTACCTGGCTGCGGGTGGCTGAGGGCTTCAGCCGTGCTTGGCAGTTCCCCAACTGCCTTGGGGCCATTGATGGCAAGCACGTGCAGATCCGGCGCCCTGCAAAGTCTGGCAGCATGTACTTCAACTATAAGGTTTGTTTCAGTTTTACATAGGTAATGTTTTCAAAGTCAACTGATTTTTCGGTATTGTCGCTTCAGCAGTATATGAGCCGTGTCATCAAAAATGTATGCTGCATAGGTGTGTATGCCTATGCTGACACACCTGCCGCACACTATCGACGAATACCACAATGCCCGTTGCCGCTTGTGTGTGTTGTAAACTGCATGTGCAGCTAGTGTAGGGGGTCAAACAAGGCAGGGATAGCTATCACGGGAACGACATTGATTGATTGGTTGTAGGGTTTAAGGCGCCGACGCAACGCAGGTGATCAGGCGCGCCGTAGTGTAGGGCTCCAGATTAATTTTGAACACCTGGGGGTCTTTAAAGGGGCCCTGAAAGGCATTTTGAGCACACTAAATGAACTAGCGCAACCGTTAGATTGGGTCGTCAACGTCCTCTGTGCCAAGTATTACTCTTTTACGCGCAGCGGAAAGCTCACACTTTTGTCGCAAAGTTGTCGTTTTTTGTCTCATCCCTTCCCTTCGTTGTTTTTGGACGCCGCCATCTTCACATGTCTACATCATCGATTCCCAGATGTTCGTCATGAGCTAGACATCCTGCTATTGGGCGGCTTGTTTTCACGCACTTTCCGGCAAATAAATGAGTCGTCTGCTCAGCGTCGCCTCGCCGGCTGATCTGCCAGCGGTGTGCCGGAGTGCTTGGGCATTTTACGTCAAACGAAACAAGTGTAAAACAAACGCTTAACCGTTTGTATTGAATGCAACACGGCCACTAACAAGCATGGATATTTGTTACCTAGGAGTACGTCCATAAAGAAAGCGTTGAAGCCCCGTGGCACTTCTTTCGTGCAATCGCAGAGAACGCCCTGAGCCGAATGCCCGGGTTTGACGCATACATTTATTCAACTTCAAAACAATCCAGAGATGCGTTTCTAACGAACACACAACGTCACAACATGCGTTGAAAGTCTGAACCACGATTGACAGAGGATGGGTTGCCTCTGCCGTCGTAAATCGGTACTCACCTCGCGCGCGCTTTGCGGGGACGAACGGCAAGTCACTTAACTCTGGCGCACAAGCCGATGGCTTTTAGCACGCACACTGCACATACCCCATGCGAGGTTGAGTCGTAACGTCGCTCGAGAAAGATAATCCAGACCATGGGAAGCACTATCCACCCGCAGACGCCCAATCGTCGCATTTCATCGCGAAACAAAGGCCGCACCACAACACACACCACCATCGCCTCCTGTAAGGCCAAACGCATCTCGCACTTCCCAATGGGAGTGAGTGGTACGCCTGCATTGCCCACATGTCGCGAAGTGGGGCCCCAAGCTGAACGGGAATCACGCAACCGTAACTGACTTCTGGAAGCGGTTTGTGCCTTGTTGCCAAGGCAACCGATGTTTGAGATTGTCGAAGAAATGGCGCTCGCTCCAGCGCTAGAAAGCTCGAGAGCCGCGGCGGAGCATGTTTTGCCAACGTTGCCGCTCTCCACCATGCGTCGCCCCAAGCTGAACTGGTGTCACATGATTGAAGCGTTCTGTGCACGGGTTCTGTATCGGATTTAATATGACTTTTTTCACATGCCACCGGCAGGAATTACCACCGCCGCCAAATAAGACCTGGCACCAGCGGGCCCCCATCTGATACGGCGCTTTTTGGATAAACAGTGCGCGGTGCATCAAGGGAAACGAGCGCACGACCCTCCCCGATGCGGCTGCGAGTCGCCGCCGATAAAAAGTCATGTGCCGCCAGCAACGTTACACGCGAAAGGGCAAGGCCAGGCCGCCGCATACTGCGGCCCAGATTTTTCGTTTCGCTTTTCCAGCCTTGAGCGGGAGTGCGGATTCATGGTGTCAACAAGCTTGCCCGTAGCAGACGACAGTCTGAGCAGCGCAATAGCGGAAGTACGTCACCGCTGCGGAGCGCAGCATCATGGGAGGGCAAGGCTCGCGCGCCGTCAACAGCGGAGAGGAAGTAAGTCGAAAGGAGGAGGAAATGCGGAGCGACGATAATGCGCGGTTTTTGATTTACGATTTCTCAGCTAATACTCATCGCTTTAACAAAATTCTTGCGGGAGGTGATTGCAAATACATTGCTTTATTTGGGTACATGTACATCCATGCATCGGCGGAAGGTATTTCAGGACCCATTTAACCTGGTGCGCCGAAATCACGTACACACGGGCATTCTTGCTTTTCGCCTTCATCAGAAAAGCGGCTGTCGCGGACGGGAATCGAACACGCGACCTCGTGCTCAGCAGCACGTCTTAGCCACTGAGCCACCGCGGCGCGTACAGGAACAACATGTTGGATACTGAGCAATAGGCAGCCTGTGCCACTGCTACAGCGAGCGAACGTGACCACTGAGAGGGTTAGAATCGATAGCAGGGTGTTTGTGAGGGGGGTCACAATAAACACCATTTTAGGCTTCAGAAGCTGGAACAAGGCATACGCATCGGGCTGGCCAAGTGTCAAGTTCGTGAGGGTGAGGTGCTGCTGTCACACATTCTTGAAGATCCACAGATGGATTTTCTACTCATTCTGTCTCTATGCATAGGTATCACACCTATATAGTGCACGACCGGCTTTATAGATAGTGAGCTGCCCTGAGCAGCCAGCAACAATGGGAGGCAGCGTGCCAAAACATTGCCATGCAGAAACGGCGCGCTCCGTCAGATTAAGCCAAGTTTGATCCCTAAACTTGCCAGCTTCATTTCGCTCGCTGTGGGCCCAGCGACTTCGCATGAGCAGTAGCGGTCGCACTAATAAATTCCAATTGTACCGATCGCTAGCTATAATGCCGGCCAGAAAAGGGAAATCACGGTTAAGTCTAGAACCGTTATGTAGCTATGCAGACATCATCAAACCACTCTGCTACTAGGAGTGCCTGCTGACGGGCATTCTTTGTGTTTAACCTTTTCTTTTATTTAGACATCCGGAAACTTTGCCGACTTTCACTTTGCGTTGAGGAGCTTTATTTCTGAATTCGCAGAGAATGCTCAAAGTTGTATAAACACCCCAACAGGGCCATTGTGTGTGTGGAAGCGCCGTCATTCTTGTGGTGAAACAGTGTTGTTACAGCAAATGGAGTACTAATCAACGGCAACCTTTTCAGTGACTGCGGCGTTTTTACCATAACTCAGTGTCACATTTGAAGGAGCTCCACCGGGGTGGCTTACAAGTCCAACAAATCACAAACCTGCGTATGGCAGCCGTCCCCCGCCATACCTTGCGGTGAAAACCACAGTGGAACCCTGTTCATACGTTTTTCACTAGACTGGGAAAACAAAACGTAACAAGCAGGAAAACTGAGCACTGAGGAAACCTTCAAAAATGAACGACAACAGTGTAGCTCTGACTTGGAACCATGTATTTCTGCTACTTTGGCTTTCGAACCTTAAAAAACTCGAGAACGTAGGATTGCTGCTTTTTGGGATCTCTCAAAAACACACGCGTGGCAATGCAAGGTCAGGTTCTACCGATTTTGACTATCTTCTATGCTGGCTGCTTGGTCTCCTGCATTTAGTACGTCAAGCTTTTCCTGAAGGGAAAACGCTTCCCATTTTCGCGAAGCCTACAACGCACGACAAAGTTCGTGGTTGCAGTTCAGCACTGTTCTCAGTGCTTGAAGCACACAATGACGACAAAAGCATGTGCTATTCTTGCGATGATGCTTTTATGGCGAACACGCACTTCCGGCATTCCGAAGTGAAACTTCCGTTGCTAAGCGCAAGTGATGCCGGTGATAGCATAGAGTAACATAGGGCCATCTAGGGGTGACAAATGCACCCGTGTGTGGCGTCATGCAGTCGTTCCATAGCAGCCCTGGCCAATTCTCATCAAACGTCTAAATGGTGGTCCGCGCATGTTGCCCGCGCGGGTTCGGAATGTCAGATTGCGGCGAATGATCTGGGAACATATTCTGGCAACGAACTATCGTGAGGTTTTAATGGCACTCGTTTAGATTACACTGCCAAATACCTGAGCCAAATATTACACGTGCACGTGAAGCGGTGAGCGCGCAAATCGAAACGCGGAAAAACAAACCGCTCTCTCTTCAGTTGTCCTCATTATGCATGGCCCGAGCACATAGGCCAGGCTTTCCGATCGGCTGTCACTGGTCAACTTCGCGGGTAGATTCTCCCATTTCCGTCGTCGTCATCGCTGTGTACGACCTCTTCATGTAAGGGCGGGGTTTTGATTGAGCTTGACCACTCGACTACAAACGTTTAGGGTACCAGCCCGAGCGCGCACTTAACGCGCCGACGCCCCTCCGCGTTGCGGAAAAAGGAGAAAACGCAGGCGATGAGGCGCGCTTTCGTCGCGTTGCCCGCGGTCGAGTTGGGAGGGCTCCGGATTAATTTTGAGGAGATTTCCACTTTATCCCAAAATACATTACTAGGGGATCTTTAGGGTCCCTTTAATGGGACGTACGCCGAAATCTAAGGGCGTACACACGGCTACCAGGCGTTTTTGCTTTTCGCCTCCATCAGAAAAGCGGCCGCCGCGGTCGGGAATCGAACCCGCGACCTCGTGCTCAGACGTAAGGGCGGGGTTTCTACTGTACAGGTTTTCATTGCAACGTGCAGGCATAGCATAAAAGCAGTATTCATTTTTCCACATTACAGAAATTAGCAAAAAATTTTTTGAGAAAGAGTACTGAACCACTTCCTGCTTCCTCATAACTTCAGTCATCAGCTTGTTATTTGGAAAGAGCCATGGCTCCCCTCAACCCACCACACATGTCTTTTGCGGTGAAAAAAACTAGCAAAGGAGACCATATCAAAAAACTGCTCTAGACCAGTACCTAAGCGAGGGTTGCATGTAGTCTTTCCTTTATTGGTGTCACAACCGGTTACTTCAGTTACTTGTAACTTGTCACTCGTGGTGTTTGTCTTTCAGTGTGATTGTGTAACAGAATTCCCATTGTTTAGACTGATCTACCATAGCCCCCTTTTCCTTGTTTCAGGGCACCTACTCCATTGTGCTGCTTGCCGTCGTCGACGCGACTACAAGTTTGTCGTTGTAGATGTCGGGGCATACGGCAAGCGAGCGATGGAGGGGTGCTCCAAAAACTCCCGTTTCGGGAAACGCCTCGACGAGGGCCGCCTTCAGCTCCCACGAGACCTGCCGCTGCCAGGCACCAGTCTCCTGGCCCATGCGTGTTCGTGGGCGATGAAGCGTTTCAGTTAAGAACGGGACTTCTTGCAGACCATACCCGGGAAGGCTGCTGGACGACTGCAAGAGGATCTTCAACTCCGTCTCATCAGGGCGAGGGAACTCAATCTCATCTTTGCTTTGAACTGCATTAATCGTTACCTATTTATCTCAAAACTAAACCTATGAAATACGAAATTTGGGACTGCATATCGAATTATGGGAATCAAATATTCAGAATAAGATTAACGTTGAACTGTCTGTGAATCAAATCGAAATATTTTGAAATATGAACATATTTGCTTCAGTGTGTATTGAGCTTCTAAAACATTGCAAAAAAAGAAAAAAAAAGCCTGTCTTTTGGGACTTGACACGTGAACGTCTGACGTATCTTAACACTTTCCTGCCCACAGGAAAGTGAATGGTTTTGGGTACTAGCTAGCATTACACTTTTTTTCCGGTCGCAAAAATTATGCAGTATATCAGTGTAATGGTATCGAATTTAGAAGAGAAATTCTTTGCAGTGGTAATTGTTTTCAAACAGGGATTTTATTTCTAAAAAGAAAAAAAAAGCTGTAGCAGGAAAGTTTTGGAACGGACACACACAAAAAAAGCAAAATGGTGTTGCTTCACACAGAAAAAAGCGCACAAAAATTTTAAGATATACATTTTATACACATGCTATCAGCGCAACAGTCCTGCAACATCAAATGACTGTGAAGCTTTTTGAGTTACAATAAAAACGTTAGCACTAGTGGGTTTTATGGCCAACTGTGCAAACCAGTTCCTCCAGAATAGGTTCGGCTACACATGCATTGCAGAAAAACATGGGTTCTCTGCTCCAAACAAGTAATAACTCTTGATTCATGACTCATATCATTATAATGAATGAGAGGTATGGTTATAAATTTAATACAAATAGCATTGAACTTCAGCTAACATGCATCAGAGTTATAGCCCGTCTACACTAGGGTCTGAATGTCATTTGAACCAAATGTCAATTTGAGACTAAAATGGGGTGCTTCGAATGCCATTCAGAATCCGCCGTGCTACACTACAGTTTCGATGGCATTTGAAAGCTTTCACAATTGCTCGACGCGTGCTGTAGTGGCGCTGTTGTAGCCCCGTTCCGTTTTCGCACGATAACACAACAATCATATTTAGGAGCAGTGAAAGGCAGTAAAATGATATCAACTTAGAAAAGACACCAGTTTTGACTCTAACGTGGTGGCTGTTTGCGTGGTGTTATTTTTTTTTTTTGCAACTGACCCACTGGTTTTGAGAGTATGAAAATTAAATATGTTGATTTTCATATTTTAAGTAGATGAACAGGGAACAAAGGACCACAAACAAAAATATTTTGTTTGTTTTACGTACGGAAGTATTATATTTTTATTGCCGATCAAAGACGCTGCGTGCGAGAGAGCTAGAAATGGCATTTGAAACCCCAAATGTCTTCCTCGGTGCTCATTTGGCTCGAATGTCATTTGAGCCGAATGGCGTTTCAAAACCTGGTGTAGCAGCACAACTTGGCATTTGAGTCAAATGACATTTGGTTCAAATGACATTCGGACGCTAGTGTAGCAGTGGTATTACACACAATTGTTTCGCACAAGGTTTGCATGTGTTGGGCCTTCTTTGCGCTGCTTCAGTGTCGTAAAAAAAGCCAACCCCATGAGGCAACACCGCGCAGTGGAGCTTGAAATTTGTATGTCTTGCAGCAGCCCATTTTTTTAGGGCTCTGTTGTAGGTGAATTTTGAATATTCGAAAGCTTTGAACTCTTCAAATGGTAAAACAGCTCCACAATTTGGATCAAATTCTGGGTGAAAGTGGTTGAGAGATGAATACGAAAAAAGAAGGGACTATTGAGGGTTTTTTAAATTTTCAAATCAACATCTATGGATTACCATCTTGTGTTCATGCCAATCTATGGGCAGCCCTTCGGTGTGATCCTGCTGTATGATCGCATTCAAGCTGTTCAGCTTTGTTCTGGCTGTGAGGATTCGTTGACAGAAACACTATCATCGGCAAAGTGTCTCGAGAGGGGAGGAAATGCTAAGGCCAATAGTGTGAGGGAAAGTGGCCGAAGGCGGCCAAGGAGCCCACCAACAGGTGTGGGGAGTGCTGCGCCTCAAGAAAAGAACGTGGTTAGGGAGGTCCTTGCAATTGAACCGAGACCTTTTAAGCCATGAAACTGCCAACCTAACGTGGGCCACACCGAAGGCCTGCGGGTAAGGGGTTAGCAGCGGCGGGCAACATAACCTGTGCAGCCAATTGGAAATAAAAAAAGGTTCCTGGGGTCGGAATCGAACCTGGGTCCTTGCGTTATGAAAATGGCTGTCTATCCAATCTCGCTATCACCACATTCGGGGTGCGCAAATATTTTCTTCGGATTCATAGTGCGGGCATTGGCTTCCGATTACGGTTGACTTGAAGTGGACTTGGCTTCTAAATTTGGCAGTCTGGATTTTGGAGTGAAAGGGTGATGGGGACTTCGTATTCACTCAGTTTGCATGTGGACAGTTTCGCTTTTTAACTAGCTCTACTGTTTCCTCAGTCTTCACATCTCGATTGCAAAGGGTGACCGAATTTTGTTTGTAGCATAGAAGAAACACGTCCTGTCCTGCTTTTGTAGCCTGTTACTTGCTGCATGTGTTGTTTTGTAGTTACAACACTTGTAAGTGTGCACAAAAGAAAAGAAAAAAAGGGCTTTGGCCATCAGTGCATCAGTGAATGGGAAACCTCTACTTAAAGAAAATGCAAGTAAGAAATGAGCCAGGTGAACATGTGGCATTTTTCCTTCTCCCCTCTTTCAGTGCACTTCTGAAACTTGGCTGTTTGGCTTCAACTTTCAGCCCACACCGCTTTTCAGTTCAGTATGTTGGACGAAAAATATATGAGGTGGTTGTGGGTATTCGATGCAATTTATTCAGAGTGAACTACCCCCCTCACCCCCCCCCCCTCCTCAATGCTTCCAACAGGAGGTGCGCAGAAAATGCCTTTGGCATTCTTGTCACCGGCTGGCGAATCCTCGAGCGGAAAATTGGGGAACAACCAGAAAAATGCCGAGGCGATGGTGAAAGCGCTCTGCGTGCTGCACAACTTTTTGATGATCAGGCAGCATGCTGATGATGAGGACGGCTACTGCAGTGCTGGCTATGCCGACCTCAGTGAGTGGGATCGTGAAAGGCGGAGCGGCTTGTGGGCGGCAAAACCTTGTCCAGCCGCCTCTGCAGCTGGCACGTACACAAGCCAGGAACTTTGCACAAATGGCACGGTATGTGCGGGACTTGTTTCACACAGTATTTCTGGAGTGCCGCAGGCAGTGTGGCTTGGCAGCGAAAATGTCCTGCAGTCCTGAGAGAAAATCTGGCTACTACTAGGAGGGTTTCTTTTTTTTTTTTCATTTGGTATGCATTACTTTTCTCAGCAATGGTATGTATGCTGAGCAATTTGTGTTAGTAAGCTTTGGAAGATGCTGATGTTTGTGCTTTGTATTTCTTTTCTTGACAATTGTATATAATGCTGTGCATTTGTGTTAGCAAGTTTTTGCAAGATGACTTTTTTTTAATTATATACTTTTCTTAGCAATAGCATGCTGCTAAGGCATTTGTGTTAGCAAGCTTTGCAAGATGAGAATGTTAAAGGGGGTCATGAAGAGGAAATGTACTTGCTTAATTTTGTCTGGTTGAACAATCTTTGAATAACTTAAATTCGAACGTATTCACAATCATTCTTCAGGAAATTTAGGGGAGGTCTTTGAAATGCTCATTTTTGGGCGCCCATCAAGTAACCATGTGATACCCTCCGGCAGTGCAACTAGCAGTGACGTCATGTTAAGAACATTACAGTTAAGGGCTCATGAACAGAAAATGCATTTGTCTTTGCTTAATTTTGTCTGCTTGAACGATCTTTTAGTAACGTAAATCCCAAATATTTTCACAAGTCCTTGCCTGTGGAATTTAGAAGAGGCCTTTGAAATTCTCATTTTTAGGCGCATCGCAAGCGACCATGCGCGTATCATTGGTTGCCAGCGCAACTAGCAATGATGTCACGTTAAGAACATTCGAGAGTTAAACGCTTTTTGTGTATATTGTTCTGTACAGCTGCAAACTCAATATAAAAAATAATAAATCCTTTATTCTTTGCCATAAACAGCTTTCTATCAACGTGCCCGGTGTCGCGACCGCTTTCAGTTGCCTGGCAACCATTGTAGCAGAACTCAGACCTCCTGTTTGTATGGTTTGTAGCTACTTTCCCTGCTGAAGTTCACATTATTTTGCCGAATTATCTTCTGAATCTTACCATTTTTGTATGAAAGGGCATAAATCCGCTCAAGCTAAAACAAAACAAAAAAAAGAATGTGCCCCGTGTGCGATTTGAACTTCCGGCCACCGGCCCAGCCCACTGTTATGGCCAGCCTGCATTGAAGTCGGACACTTTACCCACTGCGCTACACTATTTGTAACCCAGCACTCTGGTGTGTTATCATAAATTGTAATGGGCCCACAGCTTTAACCGCCTACTCACTGTTGAACGGTTCTGCAGTAAGCCAAAGGAGAGCATATCCAATCAATGAAACGACTTTAAAAACATTGTTTACTGGAGGAAACAGGAAATCAATTGAACTGCGTGATGGTGGGGCTAAAATTTGGACTCGGCAACCCGTTGTTGTATCACTGCTTCTCACTAGTTATTTTTGTGCTTGATGAGTAAATGATGGGTTCGTTTTTGTGAGTTCAGACTACTCCAAGTTCCTTCGATAAATGTGTTCATGTAGTTAAATCTCATTTTAAGCTTTCGGTCATTCATCTTGTCAGTTCAGAAGTTTCACATTCGCGCAACTCTCATTACACGCTACGTGAGACAGATGTAGGCAAGTTTGTTCAAGAATACCAACAAGCAGAATGACAGTTTAGACTTGTCCGAAACAGCGTACAATCAGCCTTCGTGGTTATGTGCCGGCAACATGTCGCCACAAGTGAACCGGCAGAATATCGGGACTTATAAAAGTCACGGAAAAAGAAGATTGGACCATGGCAGCTGACGCAGCATAGTGGAATCGGGGGGAGCCATGGTTCAGAAGGCTGCGTGCAAAGATGCGGTAGCCGTCAGTAGGACACCCGGAGACCCAGCCAGGCTGCAGTGCCAGCCATTAATGCTACCTAATTGTTGACCGCACATTGAATCGCCAGCTTAAGCTGTGTGACGCGGTGTTTCCCGTGCCAATCTACCAGCGCCAGCTGACAACCAGGACTGTTTCAGTGCCTCAGCATCGAGTGCGTGAGCCGTTTAATCTATCACGACCAGGTTTCCAGGCTGAACTGTGAACTGTTATTTCTTTTCACCTTCACAGAACTTGTCTTTACAGTAGAGTTCAGTATTGCATTCTGCTTGTCACTGCATCGACAATCTTGTTAACTCGCCCGTTTCAATAAATGTTCATCTCTTGTCTTTGCAGTACTTCTCAAGCGCCTGTCTCATTTCTGCAACATGAGTTGCGATGACTAGCCACGAATAGTCACAGCATCCTTTATTGGTTGCCATAGTTCTCTCTCCTCAGATTGGTGGTGCAACCACTTCAGTAGTCTGGCAACCATTGTAGTAAAACTCAGACCTGCTGGCTGTTTGTACAGAGTTTTCATGCTGAAGTTCACGATCGTTTGCAAATTCTCTTCAGAATCTTACTTTTGTACCAATGACACTAAGCCTCACAAACAAAAGAAAGGAAGGAAGACAAAAGACCCTGCATGCAATTTGAACTTGCCGCTGCCAAGCTGTCTTGCTTGGGAGGCAGTTACCTTAGCCACTCGACCACAGAAGCACATTTTTTGTCTTTATTGCATAAAATTCAAACGTCACTCTCAAAACATGCATCTTCACATCTAAAGATGAAAATGGCCATATTTGCAACACACACATATATAAAAGTGATATGCTGTTTCTGCACACAAAATTATAAGTGGAATGCAGAAAATGATGTACAGTGAATGTAAAATACTGGCTTATATGTACATAACCAAGTATTTTAAACTCCACTGAAACAACAGAAAAACCACAAATGGTTTCTTTTCTTTTTTACCTCTATCTGACCCTTCGCAAACAGCAGCGAAAGCGTTATTGCACTTTTTTACTTGTTTTACCTGATATCACAACGAAACGGGTATGTGCAGTTTGTACATCAATGGCCCACAGCTCTGAATACCCCCACAGCATAATTTTTCTGAACATTCCTTCCCGACCTCTTCAACATAAAAGCAAGCAGTGGCAATTCTTTGCATAGTGCGAAATTTATGTTAGTAAGCATTGCACAAAGATGAAATTAGTATGTGAGCATGCACTAGCGATTGTGTAATAAAAAGGTTTGCTTTGGGCATTAAAAAAGAACCTGTCACAGTGACTAGGGTGTTGTGCTGCTGAGCCCAAGGTCATGGGTTTGATGCTGGTAGCAGTGGCTTCTTTGCAAATGGAGGCTAAAGCTGAAAAAAGCCCATGTGCCGAGATTAGGATCTCGTTAAAGATACTAATCTCGGCACATGGTCATGGTCAATATGGTCGAAATTACATCCAATACGACGTGCATCATAGCCCAGTGTAGCCTTGGCATGTTAAACCCCATTGAATGGGCAGCAAAAAGGTGGGGGTTACACGTGACATGTACTTATTGATCACGGTTAAAAAAATCATGAAATTGCATGTCTTCTTATAATATCATATCAGCTCGGCGTCTCAGTGTTGAAGCACTGCAAGATATTTTCATCGCACTACTTCCCCGAGATAAAGACATCTTGCTGCTGCATCTGTTCTTATAGTACCTGAAGGCATGTGCTCCCATGCTCCCTTAACTGTGATTAAGATAGTACGTTCACCCATCTGTTGATAACAATGGCATGGAACATTATTTAACGTTCCATGTCATCATAGTCTGGGATGGGGGTGAAGCATGGTTGGCACCCGCCCTTTTGCGTAGAGGCGAACGACATCGCGCAGGTTGCATCTCGCAGTCATCCCTGGAGGTGCTCGGGCACTTTGTTCATCGGTCCATCTAGAGAGAGCAGGAAGTGAAGCTGCCTCGACGTGAGCCTTTCGCCTAGCTGCTCATTGATTTGCTGAATTATAAAGTCTTCTTCAGACTCCCCCCTCGTTCTCTTTGTCCTGCGTGCTCTGCGGAAAGGTGTCGCGGGGGAGTTAGCGTTCTTGGAAAGAGCGGAAGAAATCTCGTTAGGCGAAGGCAGGGAAGTTGCAGGGGAGAAGCGTTGGAAGAAGAGGGGAAGGAAGCTGGGGCAGAAGCCGGGAAAGTTGGCAGCTGAAGGACGGCGGAAATGTTGTAGACGAGAAGCTGCTAGGGGGAGACGGGAAGCTGCTAGGGGGCGGAGATGGGCAACTGCTGTCGCTGTGGTCCTGTACCATTGCAGCAGCAGCCCGTCCACCGTAACACGGTCTTCATCCTCCTCCTGTATTATGTGAACCTGCAGCACCTCGTCCACAGAGTTGGAGGAGGCAGCCACGTCGGGGTCCATATTGCTGGTGGTCCTGAGAAAGGGCAGCAGATTCAAGGGTATAGGCCGACTGGGGTGAAAATTGTGACCTTCGGAAAAGTTTCTAGAGTGTGGTTAAAAAATCCAGAATGTGATGCCGGAAACATGCAACTCTGCAAACGATTGTCGAAAATTGGCCATTCTGAAAGAAATGTTGCGAAAAGAGCAGCCATTAAGCAATGTGGAGGTGACTTTGCAGCCAGCCAAGCAAATGCTACAAGTGAGCCCAGCTGGCAGGCCCTCAGTGGAAATGCATGGAGCACATGACCACACGGGTGTTTGACTGGTGCTGCAGCAGGCCAGCCGTGATGCCACTTGTGCATGCCTGTTGACGTATGACATAGGCAGTCCCAGCTACAAATCTGCTTTAAGGGCACAGAATTGGTCCACTAGGCATTTTACAGAGCTACCTGTTCCGCTTGGCCACAGAATGTAAAATGGCAACTGTTTCAGACATTCTACACATAAAATGCTGTATTTTTCACGCATGTGTAAATGAATGCTATGAACAGTTATTTTCTCTACAAGTCTGTTGGTACACTTTTATCTGTATTAAGATGCAACAAAATCTTGTTGCTCTACCTGCTTTGAAATCGTAGTGTTCTCTCAAAAAGGCAACGTTTACAAAAGTGTAACTAAGGGTCACAAACTTGCTCTGCAGCTCTGTATGTTGCTTTGAAATCGCATGCTTTGCCACTGCCTTTCTTGCTGGCTAGCGTCATGTAATGTGAATGGCCTCACTACGACTACAATAGATTGGCAAGTTTCTGGCTGCCTAGTTACACCTCTAATGTCCAGAAAGGTTTCGATGTGCCGTACACACACCTTGTTCCAGCCCCGAAATAAAAGCGAAATAAAGGTTTCTCATACTTCCTTGGTTCAATAACATCCTTCAGGAAAAGGAGCTGCTTGAAGTGGGCCCACGACGATGAAAGCTGCTCCGGCTCGTCAGCGGGTGCACCGCTTGCTTTCTTTGCTTCCTTCAGCTTGCGGGCGAACGTATCTCGTAGGTTCCTCCACCGCTTTCCAACTTCTTTAATGTCGACTGCGTAAACATTCACACAGTTACAGCACTTAAGTCACTTACGGCAAAGGGTTATTTTGGAAGGATATTTATGTCAACAGCAGCTAGATATGTCAGTTGTTCAAGCATGCAAAGTTTTTTTTGTAGCAGTAGAACTAAGAGCACCAATTAATTAGGCGCGCCATAGTGGAGCGCTCGGGATTATTAATTTTGACTACCTTAGCACCGTTCACGTGCGGCCAAACACACGGGCGTGCGCTCATTATATCCTGACATGCACAGCTGCAAAGCCAGAGCGCAAATGGCCAACACAATGTACGTAGTGGCCCTTTCGGTCCGGCATGTGTTCAATTGGCTAACGCAGGCGGTAATTGCTTTAAAGTGTTATTGCAACACTGTTTGGAAAACCAACAACGGCGTAAATTTGGCCTTGGTGTACAGTTGACAAAGTGAAATAAAACAGCGCGAGTCCACCGCTAGACGTGACGTCGCGTTCGCGGGTAGCCCGAGCGCGTATTCCCAAACCATATCCCGTAGGGGCCCAGGCCGACCACACCCCCTAAGCAGGGGCGCAGGCAATAAGGTTAAAAACATTGCAATTTTTTAACCTCCTTGGACGCAGCACCGTGACGTCTCTACCTATATGTGCGCGGCTACATGTGATGTGGATTTTTTCTTTTTTCCCTCTCCCTTCGTTTCGGCTGCTTTGCGAGCGGCCGATGGTTTCGCTCTGTGGGCGGGACTGGCCTGCGGCGCTGGGGAAGCTGACGCAGATGTGATAAAAGTTACCCTTTGGTACCTGAGCCCCTGATCTCTCCGCGCTCTTCTTGCGCGCCTGCAAGTTGACGCTGACGTCCGATCGTGTTCCTAGATAAGCGCTCGGCTCGGTGCTCGAAGTGCGCGCGCGCGGATGGACGCTTTCACGTACATGTGGCAATTATACAAGTCCCGGAAAGTAAACACTCTCATAAAAATGAAGAGAAAAATTTGTTTTGATCTTTTGTGATCGCGCTGCTTCGCGGCGGCCGATGGTTTCGCTCCTAGCACAAGCCTGGCGTACGCGCTGGGAAGATGAAGCTCGCTCTCCGCGCTCTCTTGTGCGCCGTCAGTCGCTCGTCTCCCATGCTGTTCCTAGTTAAGCTAGCGCTCGGCGCGTTGCTCAAAGTGCGCGCGCGGATGGATGCTTTTGCGCGTACATATGTAGTTATTGTTTACGTTCCGGAAGGCAAGCACTCCCAATAAAGTGAAGGCAAAAATGTTTTTTTTTTTTTTTTTGGTCTTGGGTGGTCCTTTGGACTCCCTACCGAAGCGCAGAACGTTTGATCTGATTCGGTCGAAAGCACACGCGTACGTCGGTCGCTGGTCTGCTGCGAACATCAGCCAGCGTGTTATTCGCCATACTCGTCTGTGCCTCGCACTCGCGCAGAAGCTGCCCATCACAGGGTCCGTTCTCATAATTGTGTGCGCCGACGCGTCCCCCTCGCATTCACGCGATGGTCGCGAAGCTTATAATTTCTGCTTCATGAATAAGCACGAGCAGCCGCTCGAGGTCGTCAGCGATGATTGATTGTAGGGTTTAACGCGCCGACGCAACGCAGGCGATGAGGCGCGCCGTAGTGGAGGGCTCCGGATTAATTTTGACCACGTGGGGATCTTTAACGTGCGCCGAAATCTCGTACACACGGGCGTTTTTGCTTTTCGCCTCCATCAGAAAAGTGGCCGCCGCGGCCGGGAATCGAACCCGCGACCTCGTCAGAGATGACCTCGCGTCAACAAATCATGAGTCTGTGTTCCGCGCGAACCTGTTTGACGAAGTAGCAGTCAACGCCTTCATGGACACGTAGAGCGGGTGCACCAACACAACCTGGATTGTCCAAAAGGTCCAGAAATAGGGCGAAAGGTATGTTTTTCGAAACGAAGCGTTGTAGTACGCGAGGCGGCGTTTTGCAACTTGTGTTGTACTATTTATATTTTTATTCCTGCTATTTCTTGTTTATACATTTGTATACTTTTTTGTGTGTGTGTGGCTTACAGTTGAGGCGCGAGCTGTGACACAATGCTGGCGAATTAAAAGGCCAGACACTACAGAAATCTATATATGTGGTAGCTAAAAATGCGTCGCAGGAAACAGACACAAACTGCTCATCTATACCCATCAGTGGATCTCTAAAAGTGGGAATTTTTTGCCGCTATTTTGACTCCGAGATCACTATCGCAAAAATAGTGCGCCAAGGAGATAACTTTTTTACTTAGTTTTATCTCTGCTGCGACTACTTCAAGCTCACGGGCAACTGCTCATTAGTCCCAGCGAAAAGAATATACGTATCTGATTGAGTGTAACACTGTATTAAATGAGTGGCCATGGCCCTGGGGGAGCAAGGATGAGGAGAAAAGGGGAAGGTCACAACTCGCACAATGAAACACAGTTGCAGTCTTGGGGTCCTAATCGCAAAATGAACACATTAAACTCAGTCAGTGGCAGCAAAACGCACAGTTCACACTTAAATGTACAGTTCACACTGTAGACAATGCGGTTCACACTGAAAACAGTGCATGCTGCAGACAGTTCACATTGTAGACAGAACGGGGAAGTCGGCCAGGCTGCTTACACCAATTTTGTAGAGGTCTGTTTTCAATCGGCGTACTCGGAAATTGCTTTAGTGCGGTGTGATCGTCCACGGACCCGACTAACATGTTCCTGTTCAGTCGCAGGGGCGGGACCTAGAGTTAAAAGCTGGTGGCGATTACGGTCGAATAAGGGACAGAGCCAATTAAGTGGTAACGATTTGGTGGGCCTTCCGATTACAGGGGGGGCATCAGCGCCATTCGGATCCTGCTGGAGCTGTCTATTTATCAAATAACGTATCTTATGCAGCAAAATCTCTGTGTGCATGAAGCACAACTTGCTAAAAACTAACTAATCGACATTAGCAACTGTGTGAGTGTAGCACGCGTGATTACTGATATCAAACTCGACCTGATGGCTTCAGGAAGAGACTGTGGTCAATAGCCCCTGTACAGAAGGACATATATCAAACTCCTCGAGTTCACTTCAGTAGCTGAACAATCCAACTATTACTTTGCCCTTGGGTTGGTATATTTATCAACGTATCACCTTTGCAAGAACGATTCACACCTTCCATTACTGTCAACAAAATGTCAATGTTTTCCCTAGTTGCACTGTTCCTGATAAAGAATATTGCAATGAAGTTAATGTTAACAAAATTCAATGTAATAGTTCTTATGAAAGTGCCAAAATGTAGCAGCTCATGCAGCTGTAATATTCGCAAGATTAGGACAGTTGTAAATGTAGTCATGGGTAATTGGCTGCCTTTCCTGTAATCCTTACCTCCAGCACCGAAGCGTGTTTTGGAGGTGTGTATATAGTGAAAGAGCACCCAACTCAATGTATACCCTTCTGTGTGCTGTAGGATGAGCTTTCCATGAGGGTGTTTGCTTTCCGGAACGTGTATAATTGCCACATGAGCGTGAAAGCGTCCATCAGCGCTCGCGCACTTCGAGCACCGAGTCGATCGTTTATCTAGGAACGCGATCGGAGGTCAGCGTCAACTTGCAGGTGCGCAAGAAGAGCGCGGAGAGATCAGGGGCTCAGGTACAAAAGGTTAGCTTCTGCCACATGTGCGTGCAGCTTCCCCAGCGCCGCAGGCCAGCCCCGGCCCACGGAGCGAAACCGTCGGCCCCTGCCAAGCAGCCGAAACGAGGGGAGGGGAAAAAAAGAAAAAAATCCACCTCGCATGAAGTCGCGCACATATAGGTAGAGACGTCACGGTGCTGCGTCCAAGGAGGTTAAAAAATTCCAATTTTTTTAACCTCATTGGCTGCGCCCCTGCTTAGGGGGTGTGGTCGGCCTGGTCCCTGTTGCGACCGGGCGGGGGCACCCGATCCGAGTTCCGAGTAAGCGTTGTACTGGTGGAGGATTTATCGGAGCATATACCTAATGAAACTCCCCATCCGGCTTGTTTTCATTTACTGTGCAGCATTTGCCGCCAGAGTAGCCTAGTCCAAGCGACAAGCCCGCCGAGACAACGAGAAACATTTCGTACCCTCCCCCGTCAGCATGTGTAGTGGTTTACAACTGCTTTGCTGGAAATCCACTTTCGCAGGGCGAGATGGCGTTCGTTTTTTCAAGCAGCCATCACTCCAGCGGCAAAACAAGTAACCCCTTCCTCTTTTTTTTAATCGCGCACGCAGCGACGGCGCACCACTCGTCGCAAGAAAACGAGATGGTAATAAAATTTTATCTAAAGTCGTGCAAGAAAGCAATGAGGCGATACAAGTGACACCACTTCTCGAAAAGGTGAGCGCAAACGGATCGTCCGGAAATACTGGGCATTTACAACACTGGGTGCTATCGCAGCTCACAATAGCCAAGAAGAAAGCGCACACGTAATTACAACCGCACAAAATCACCACAAATCGGAAAAGGTGGTTCGCTAGCCGTGGGAGTGATGACTTTCTGAAGGAACAGCGACCGAAGGAGAGTAGAAAGCATAAACTAGGTCCCAGACGCGCCGTCGTTCATCGGTCTAAGCTCGCGCCATTATACCTTCAAGTCACACGCGACTGTACTCTTACTTATCGCTAACTTCCATGCTGTTTCCTCGGATAGGCTGCGCCGCAATGGCCGCCCCTTGGGATCTCATGGCCGGAAGTAGAAGTACGACGGTACTTATTTTGGCAAATTTGTTGAGTTCGAAGCAACGTTTTGGTTCGAAGTATTATCGATTCAGCGCGACGACCCATTCGCGGCGGCACTCAAGGGACGCAGGAAATTTGTGCAGCGAATAGACTCCGCACACGCAGACACTTCTTTGGTCGTTGATGCACTTCACACGTTTTTTTTTTGCATGAGCACTCTGCGCTAATGCTGATTGTTGGTGTAGCCAACAACGGCGTAACCACGCGCGGACGAGTAGCTTCGGTACATCGCCAAGTAAAGGCAATGACGTCAACCTACCCAGAATTCAGAAAATCAGAATGTATCATTGGGGATGAAAAGTGGGCGTTCTGCTGGCACGGCGAAACGTAGCCTCACAGACAATCTCCATCAGGACAAAGCGCGTGTGGGTGGACCGGCGCCTTAGCGGGTTGGGAACGGCGAACCTGACAGCTCTCGGAGGCTTTGAACGTTCTCCTTAAAGCACTGTTACACCTGTCGCAGATGACATACCGAATAAATGGCGCTTACCAATTTTCGAGGCCGCCAGGACGTCTGATAACCACGCACGGCACGAAGCAATAGCCTGGCACTGCGGTCATTCGTTCCTCGCCCCAGAGTCCCCAAGAAATTCCCCCCAGGTGGCGCCCGATCGTTAGAACAATGGTGGCGCATGCTCGTCGTCTGCTTCCAGGCCGCTACTCCGCGCGCCGTGGCCCCGAAGCCAAACGCGTGGACGCGGAACGGCGGCACGCCGCTCGTCCGAACGTGCCGTCGACAGCGAATAGCATTGCCGCCGCATACCCGATCGAGATAAAAAAAAAAAGTTCGAACGTGCAGCGCCAGGCATTTGGCGCCGCCTTTTCCTCAGCCTAGCGACGAACAGCTGATCTGACTATTCTTGTCGTATTTCGATATGGGAAGGCTGTAGATAGGCTAAACGGCGCTAGCATAGGCTTTCATTGCAATGGTCGCGTGATACCATTGGACGCCTTCGGCTGTGCACCATATCGTTGTTAGCGCGTGCTTCAGAAACTTACTCCGCTATGCAATCATGATGCTGTGTATGGAAATGATTTACTTTTGATTGTACGTATTCTGACGTACTTATGTGCTTCCTGCTTTGTCGGAAACGATCGATGCTAGTCTCGTGTTGCTTAGTTTTTTTTTTTTGCCCCTCCTTTCTGGGCCTAAATAGTGGCCTGCTGTACAAACAAACGAACAAATGAATAAAAAGAAATAAACAAATAAATAAAATAGATAGATAGACTGATAAATAATAATATTTCCTTTATTTTCCATCCTTGGAGGTGGCGGAGGCAAGGAAGAAAAGCTGCACAACCATAATAAATACATGAAACACAACACCCGAATGAAAAAGCAAGCGTATACCTGCTACTGCAGGGTTCAAGACCTTGCGCGCGTTTCTCGCCATGCGCGCATTCTTTTTTTTTTTTTCATTCGGCCAGGAAAGATGCTTGTGGGAAGCGAAATAATTTTGTTGTTGGCAAGATAGGCTTCATCACGCGATTGTTTTTCCACTCCTTCATAAAACACACCAAGAAGCATGCGGAACCAATTAACAGGAACGCTCTCAAGCAGACGCATCCCCACAACGCGCTTTTACGTCGTAAATTTGAAGTTGCGAAAAGCACTGCAGTCATAAAAAGTAATATACGTTGCTGCTACTGTAAACAAAACAGTGAGGGGTCTCAAGCATTTCTTTTTGGTTCAGGCACACATTGACTGCGCTGGATTATGCTAATCAATAACAAAATGCTTGAATGACAAACGATGGCTGGTTATAGCACAGGATTCATGAACTACCCGTTTATTTAAAAAAAAATGTATTTGCACAAGCCTGTTATGTGGCGTCTAATACTGAATTTCAAAGATCAGGTGTCATGCAATTGATGATTACCCAATTTCATTTTTTCTCATTTCGCACGTTTAGGGTAGGATTCAGGTTATCCAAATCTCAAACAAAGCCTATATAGTGTGTACCGTTTCATGTATCCTGAAATGTCAAAACAGAAAAAAGGCACCAAGGATAAATTGTTCATTTAATTTAATTGATATCAGGAGAGGGCGATTTGACAAGAGACAATTATTTGTATATTTCATTTCTTGAAGGGCATTCATTGGCTAAAAAACACGCAAAACAATATCCCAAGCAAGTTCAGCACGTTGTTATCATCAGGAAAGTCTGAAAAAAAGAAATTGAGGCGTCTAGCGGGCCAATTTGTTGAAAAAAAAGGTTCACACGTTTACATGAGTACAATGAAGGTACAGCCCACACGTATATGACCTCGGCATAAGCACGACCAAAGTTCGCAATATCCACATGACTAAATAAGTGTGCTCACAGTAAACAAGAAATCCTGAAAAATACCTCACCCCCATTAAGGAAGTTTCGTGTGAATCCAGGCCCACACCACCAACGAAACCTACATAAAATAAACGATATTAAAAAAGATGGAAGCAATACACTACTATTTTGGCTCTCACAATACACAGCCGCTTCTACTGATCCTCTCACCAAAACGCTAATTCACTACGTTTCCAAGGGAATGTAGACCTCCTTTAGAGACACAACAACATCGCCTACACTGAAAGCCCGTTTGTTCTACCTACCAGAACGGCCTGTCCTAGTGTGACGCCAGTTTCTTAGAAACAGGAGCGTTGCACCAAAAATTTATGACAGATAGAACTGCGCGGCACATATTCATTACGTGTGATAAATAAGGCCAGTTTTGTTTAATGTAGATATGTGGGATACACAGTGCTTAGAAATGTATCACAACAGGAACACAATGTATCACAATTAACAAATGAAATGTTGTTATAAACGATCCGAACGACATGTCCGAAATCCTAAATACCGTAGGAGTCATCAAACAAACCGTGAACTTCTTCCGTGAAAGCGTGCTCCCAAGTAAATTGGTGCCCAACATTCCCATGCTGTGCGAAACGAGGGTGGTCGTCAAAATACAGTTAGGGCTGGGCGTCGGTTTAAAAATTTAACCCGATTAATCGGCTGCGTTGGTTATGGTGAAAAAAGGAGATGGATCGAATAAACTTTTTTGCGCCAAAAATTAGTAAAAAACAATATTTCACGTTTGACGGGTATTTTTACTGTCACGTGGGCGGCACGGTCAAGTACTTCAGGCATACACAGCGAGTTTGCGGTGCTCCGCTGGCAAGAAAGTTAACATTTTCGGGCAGATGTTTCTAAGCCTGTTCACAGACATTTCAGATGATTAAAGGTGATCCTAATCATGACGCTGATGCAGCCGGGACGCTTATCGCCGCGTTCGTCATTCATTCACACTATTTCTGGAATCTGGAACATCGGCCTGCGCCGATGCCCTCACCTGAATTGAAGGGTGCTTCGGGTATCTAGGTGTTGGAATAAAGTGTCGCCATGACGCGGGTAGCCAAACGAAAATGCAGCAACTTTTGCATATGAGGCTGTCTTTTCAATTTACGCCGCAATAAAGTAAAGTGATTCTATTATGTGCAGAAATAAAATATGGTCTGGGCTGGTTTCTTTTTTTGACAGCCTATTTATTTATTTAGTTGCTTCATTCGTTGCGCCCATAGAGTTTCATACTAATATATACTAGAGGGAAATCTGGCACCACTGTCTAGGGGAGCCGCGCTTCAGCGAGCGTTCCGTCATGTACCCGGCAGGTACGTTCCACTTGTCCTTGGCATGGCTCATGAACAGGCTGAACCGTTGGCTATGGCTGCAAAAGCAACAATTTTACCGTAGATGGTTCATGAAATTTGTTTTGTTATTATATAATTGAACCTCCAAAATGTCAGTAGTTTTTTAGAAGCTTAAAGGGGCCCTGAAAGGCATTTTGAGCACACTAAATGAACTAGCGCAATCGCTAGATTGGGTCGCCAACGTCACCTGTGCCAAGTATTACTCTTTTACGCGCAGCGGAAAGCTCACACTTTTGTTGCAAAGTTTGTCGCTTTTTTCTCACTCTTTCCTTCGTGTTTTTGGACGCCGCCATCTTCACATGTCTACATCATCGATTCCCAGATGTTCGTCATGAGCTAGACATCCTGCTATTGGGCGGCTTTTTCACGCACTTCAGGCAAGAGATTAGTCGTCTGCTCAGCGTCGGCTCGCCGGCTGATCTGCCAGCGGAGTGCCGGAGTGCTTTGACATTTTACGACAAACGAAACAAGTGTAAACAAACGCTTAACCGTTTGTATTGAATGCAACACGGCCATAACACGACGTGGATTTTATCTTACGTGAGTACGTACCATAAAGAAAGTCCCGTGGCACTTCTTTGGTGCAATCGCAGAGAACGCCCTGAGCCGAATGCCCGGGTTTGACGCGTACATTTTATTCAACTTCAAAACAATCCAGAGATGCGTTTCGAACGAACGCAACGTCACAACATGCGTTGCAAGTCTGAACCGCGATTGACAGACGATGAGTTGCCTCCTCCTGCCCGTCGTAAATTCGGCACTCACCTCACACCCGGTTTGCGGGGACGAGCAGCAAGTCACAACTCTGGCGCGCAAGCGAGAAGGCTTTTAGCCAGGCACACTGCACATACCCCATGCGAGGTTGAGTGGTACGTCGTTCGAGAAAGATAATCCAGACCATGGGAAGCACTATCCACCCGCAGAAGTACAATGTCGCATTTCATCGCGAAACGAACGCGTCCACAACACACAGGAGGCGATGCACACACACACACACACAGCTTCGGTCGCTGCATTGGCTTAGCTGCAAGCTTCGTTCGGACAATCAGCGATGCTACGACGATACAGAGCTGCGTGAGGACGACGTGCTAACCACTTCACGTATTTAAAAACACAGGGGCAAAGAACTAGGTTCATCGGAAGCAAAAAATCTTTCCTCCATTATAGTGCCTGAAATATACTGGCTAGTGTACAGAGGGCGGGCACCAGGCTCCAGGCGGGCGCCGGGAGCGATGTACGCGGCCGTCTGCCGCTTGGGGCGCTGCCGTGCGGGAGTGTGCGCGTTCATCCGGCCCGAGCAGATCGCGCGGTTACCTCCGAGCTGCGTGGCAGACGGCAGCGGCAGAACTTTCCATTCCCGCTTGCGACGAAAGCGAGCGAAAGCGACGGGAATTCTGTCGCGCAACCAAAATTTGTCCCGACCATTCGACAAAAACGATCGTCGCGCGACAAAGCGACGGAATTCCTGCCGCTCTCACTCGCTTTCGTCGCAAGTGCGAACGGGCCTTTATGCGCAATCTCCGCCCCACATAAAACAAGCTCTTGCTTGTCGCCTGAGCATACGGTTGATATCTGACTACGTTACACTGTGCTTGCCAGTGTATTTAAACGATGTCACTAGGTTTGAAACGTACGCGCTCGGCGTGCAGCTTT
The DNA here is from genome assembly GCA_013339765.2 of Haemaphysalis longicornis. NCBI lineage: Eukaryota > Metazoa > Arthropoda > Arachnida > Ixodida > Ixodidae > Haemaphysalis > Haemaphysalis longicornis. Next base: position 48,100 of record JABSTR010001287.1, read on the forward strand.
GTAAACGCAAGCGGTTTCACATACGCACGCTATTTTGCTGCTAATAGAGTTTTAGTACAGCGTTTGTGGCCTTTGCATACGCTAAACGCTAAATTTTTGCGTCCCGCTACGTGACACCGCGATGGGAGTTTTAGTAGAGCGTCTCATCAGTTTTGCGTAGCGACACACTAATGCATACGGCGCCATCTGTCAAATGTTTTCCGAAATGTCTCGCCGGCTGATCTGCTAGCGGAGTGCCGGAGTGTTTGGACATTTTACGACTATCCAAACAAGTGCAAACAAACGCTTTCCCGTCAGTGTTGAATGCAACACATGGGTGCAGCTTGTCAGAACACGGGTTCTCGCTGATCGAGTGCAGCGTTGGTTTGCTCTTCGCCTTCACGTTCATCGCCGCTGATAAAGCGATCCGATCCGGCGCGTTTTGTGCACGGGTTCTGTGTCGGTTGAAAATGTCTTTTTTCACATGCCGCCGGTAGTAGGAATTACAACCACCGCAAAATAACACCCGGCACCAGCGGGGCCACATCTGAGACCGCGCTTTTTGGATAAACAGTGCGCGGTGCACCAAAGGGAACGAGCGCACGATTCTCCCCACGCGGCTGCGAGTTCGCCGCCGATACCAACTGCAGCTACGTACACCGCGAAAGGGCAAGGCCAGGCGGCACACATGCGGCCAGGTCATTCGTTCGCTTTTCCAGCCTGTGTCCATGGTGTCTACAGAGATGAAACAGCCGAAAAAGCTGGCCCGTAGCAGACGGCAGTCTGTGGGAGCGCAATAGCGGAAGTACGTCACCGCTGAGGAGCGGAGCATCATGGGAGGGGAGGCCAACAGCGAAGAAACAGTTGAAAGGAGGAGGAAATACGGCGCGACGATAATTCGCGGTTTTTGATTTACGATTTCTCAGCTAATACTCATCGCTTTAACAAAATTCTTGCAGGAGGAGATTGCTAATACATTGCTTTATTTGGTTACATGTACATCCATGCATCGGCGGAAGGCATTTCAGGACCCCTTTAATGTACGATGAACAAAAAAAATATTACTTTTTTTTGTTGATTTTAGCTTCGAGACAAAAAAGAAGCCGTATGGCTAGCTAGGCCAAGCAGGCGAGGAACGTCGCTAGCAGCAATGGCGCCGCCCACGGCGGCCCGCGACTGCAGCGACAGATTTCCCTCTACATAGCATATATTAGCACGGCCTCCGCGATCGGCTGCCGGCGGCGCGCCGTTGCTCCGGCCGTCCCATTCGGCGCGTCCCCCAGCAAAAACATGTAATTTGGCTAACTCCGCAACGCGTCGCGAGGTGGCGGTGTTAGCCGATGGTTCGGCAGCTTGCACCCACTCCCCTGGCCGGCTTTGTGGGGCCTGAGTTGCTGCGTGTTTTCACAGCCGGAATTCGCGTAACTGTGTTGCAGCTTTATTTTTGTTGAGCTGACAAACCGAACTACCGGGTCATGAAGTCCGCTTGTGTCAGAAGCTTCGAGGAACAGCACTGAAAAGTTAATCGCGCTGTGATTGCTGCACTTGATCGGTGCAGGACATTTCCGTGCGGACATTAAGGTGCTCTGATATTTGGGTGCGAAAACTTCTCGGCTACAGAATTATCGGGTGCGTGTTTGTTGGAACAGCAGTTATATTTTTATTTCCGCATAGGGTGGGTTATGGACAACAATCGAGCGCAGTGGTTGCATTTTTATATTGGCGGGCCGTGTTTTGATTTTGCCAGTTATTTTTAGAAGTTGAACATTTGTAAATTTTTGCTTGATACCTCGTCCAAGGAACACCTGTTTGTGCAGCCTACTGATTATATTCTTTACACACATGCCTTTTTTTCATTTACAAGATTTTCAATTTATATTCGCTTTTTGTGGCGTGCAACCTCAGATAACAATTAGCCGCCGTTTACGATGGTGTTATTCCTTCTTTATGCAGTTTTCTCTAAACGAAAGAACACACTGTCACTATCTAAAGAAAGCAGCATTACAAGCATTCGGTTGCCCCCCCAAAACGGCAGAAAATCTTACGAGGAGTTTTATGCAGGTTGTGCGCTGTCACAATAAAATGATTTGTCAAACACTGTTGTCGCCACCTTTTTTTTCATACGGACAAGTCTCGCATATTTTCGTGTGGAAGAACGGGCCTCTGAAAACAGCTGCAGTGTGGTACATGTCCAAAGCAACATGAAACCTGTCATCATTGCTTTAACACATGGATGGGCTTCGATATGGTAATTGAAAATTCAAATTTCTTTAGTCTTGGGTTCGAAATAGGGAAAATTGGGCTTGCCTGTGGTCACCGAAATACGTTTAAGAATACAATAAAATCGGGGTGCATCTGACTTCAAGTTGTTTTATTTGTTGCGACTGAAATTGAAACTGTAACTTGCTTAACGCACATGTGTAGAACAGATTGCCATATCATTGGGGCTATCGCTCAACGTAATACTCTTTAAGCGTGTTAATCCTAAAAATATGACGGGTGCTTCCACCCAACACGCATTAATTCGAAGGCCATATAAGAGCACAGCCATCCGTCGTGCGTATGACGGGATCGCGCCCCGCGCTCTACTGAACTGCATTGACCATGCAGATTATAAAGTACGTAAGCCTGGATAAGAAATACCTGACAAATAATCACCTTTTAGCGAACCGAACGTTATTTAAGCACCAGATATTTTCCATTAGTAGCAGGGAATATTGTCCGTGTGTCGAAGGCGTCATGTGGCACATATTAAAGAAGTCGCATAGCTGCAATCGTAGGTAAAATAAATTCATTATAATCAGGTTCTATAAGTCGCTTTGCATCCATAACATCAGCTATGCTTTCTTTTTATTGCGATACGAAGCGCGAAAGTTGACAAAACGCCATTTCGAGACGCGTTGCAGCATACCCGGCTTTCGTTTCAACCATCGGCTCCGCGCGCCGCGCTGCGGCGGAAAACGGCGAAACGGCCTCTTCGGAATTACGCTCTCTCCGGGCGATTGGGACGGCCGGAGCAACGGCGCGCCGCCGGCAGCCGATCGCGGAGGCCGTGATATTAGTATGAAACTCTATGGTTGCGCCGATGGGCGGCACTTTCGCTCTTATCTCTTCTGCTGCCATCCTGTTCTTCTGCTCCACCCGCTTTCATTGTGTGCGCGCGTAGAAGTTTTGTAGTATCCCTTGTAGGTGGAAATTTTGGTGTCTGTGAGTGTGAACACAAAATGTCAGTGAAACCAAGAAAAGGACACAAGGCGTGCTGCGCTGGTGTGTGGTGCGACAACTCGGGGAGGAATAGCACAGCGAAATTCTTCGGCTTCCCTGCGGACGGCAGATAAGCACACTTTTTATTCAGTCTAAGTTATGAAGAAGGAAATCCTTGTCAAAAAAGCTGCATGTCGAACAGAAAAATCACCCGCTGTTGCTTTAGAGGGAATTTCTTTTTGTTTGGTAGAACACATTTTTCAGTAATCTTTTCGGCATGTTAGGCTACTTATCGACAATATCTCATGAGCCGATTGATGCCTGCGGACGCACAGACGGAAATTTCGCTTCGGTATCGGTTTTGTGAGCGGTTGCTCTTCTTTTTTTTTTTTTTTTCACGAGAGGAACGCTTGCAAATTTTGTATGCTGAATGTGCTTAAATGCTTCTTTGACGAACTGGTTCGGCTTTAGGGCGTTCCGTAGAGCAGTTCTGTATAGTGACGCCTTTGAATGCTTATAAACACGAAACAAGCCCCGAAAACCATTTACGTAGCAGGTGACCGCTTTCTTTCCGCGTCACAAGAAGTTGGAATAACCTGCGCGACGGCCGAGCTGAACTTCGCTTTTCAACCTGTGCTAGGACGCATTTTTTTTGTATTTTCTTTGTACTCTCAATATTTGTTTCGCTTTTACGTGTTGTTTATTGATATCCATGGGGGTATTGCTTCGATTTTCTAGGTGTGACGTGTGGCTGAATTATGCAGAAGATTCGCCAGCCATACAATGTTTTTGGCATAGGCGTAGAGTTTTCCTTTACCGGCGGGGGCAGGGGTTACGGTTGAGGAATCTAATCCAGTGGTATATATGTATGTATATATATATATATATATACATATACACATACTCAAGATGAAGACTGGTCCACCAGTCGAAACGTCAGTTAACCACTGTTTTTGTTTTTAATCCTGCGTCGACCATTTTCTCAATTATTTCTTCTGGCTCCTCGAGAAGTTTCTTCTACTGCTTTATATATATATATTATATATATATATATAATGAAGAAATGAAACACGTCGAAAGAGGACAGGTTTTAACGTTTCGACCGGGGACCGGCCTTCGTCAGAATATTCTGACGAAGGCCGGTCCCCGGTCGAAACGTTAAAACCTGTCCTCTTTCGACGTGTTTCATTTCTTCATTATACTTACCGGTGTCCAAGAAATTGTTTCCCGCTATATATATATATATATATATATATATATATATATATATATATATATATATATATAATATATATATATGAGTCCAAGGTTCGACCAAAACTCGTCAGGGCGATGGTGATTCATAGATGAAATACAAACACGCACTCGCCAATTGTCAAAAGAAAACCAATAAAGAGGTTTCGGGGCCCCTACGGGTCCCTTTGTCACAATGAAGAGGGCTATTAAAGGGCGCACATAGTTGTAAGTTCGGTGGCGCAGAATGTACATGTATATCTCGGGGAGATTACCCCCGCGACCGGTTAATCGTATTTTCAGTTGTTTGAATATGTACTGATTCTAAAAGTAATAGTGACGACATGCGCTTCTCTGATGCGATTATGCTTGCGGAATCCCAATCGATGGCGTGGTTAGTAGCCAGGTAATGATCTGCCAAAGCATTCGAGCTCGCATAGCCTTTTTTGACATAGTTCTGGGGCTGTTGAATTCATGAAATTGCCTGGCTACTAACCACAGCATCCACAGTAATATTTATTTGGCTAACATTTCGGTACAGCCCCAATGTCCAGTTTACTGTAATGAGTTCCCCTTTGGTATTCTGAAATAGTTACATTATTCTCTGCCAGGTTTACCATGCTTGGTGCATAAAGGCCCTTGGTCTGACTGAAGGAGTGTACTATTTTGTAACATGTCTGGGCCGAGCGACCTCTCTAGGCCTAGGTCGCATTCCTTGATAGGGTAGAGTAAGTCACGGCAATGTTCGCTGTTAAATGCATGTAGAACTTTATTTTAGCAAAAAAGATAGTCATGGCAGGTTAATTCGAACTAGAAGAGAATCTTAACTTAGTTCGAATAAAGCGGAGTTCGAATCGGCGGGCTTCAGGGGCTAAACAGCCCCTCTCCTATTGCTCTCTCCTACCCTTCCCCGCTCCGTAGCCTTCCAGCGTGCTTTCGTGTCCGCCAGCCAGCGCCGCTTCTCGGAAACTATGCAAAATAGTGGAAAGTTTGTTTAGTGTTCCCGAGGCGGCGCTCCTACGCCTTCTTGTTTTTCACCATGCCTGTCTGTCTTGGGCCCCTATTCTCGACTGCACAAATTGCCGGCAATTCAGGCAATTTGCCGGAAGTCTTTTCTGATTGGCTTTCCATTTTGGTCACCTGCTTCCGGTTGACAAAGCGGTTGTGTGTGCTGTCGTCATTTTGACGTTTCATGTCGTTTACGGACACCAGTTGTAAAGTTTGCCTTATTTCTCGTTACTAAAGGCGAAATTCTTGGCCGGCAGTGAAAAAACTAGACTAAATGCAGCGGACATGACAACGTAAGCCTGTCTTTGCTATTCAACAACAATACTGCTTGTAATACACACCCCCTCTGTGATTGGCTGAGAAGGCGTGACGTAATTTAAACAGTTGGCGGGAACAATTACGTCATGCGTTGGCAACTTCAACCTGCGTAAAAGTGACGTAATGCTACGTAACAGCTTGAAAATGGCGGCTGTTTTTTTTTCACAAAATACAAGCAAAATAGGGCAAAAAATCGCCCCGGCTTACGGCGCCGCGAAATGTGCGGCAATTTGCAGCAGGCGCAGTTTCGCATAGCCGCCACTGTTTTAAAGCTGTTTTCTACCGAAACAAATTATAGTTTCAACTGCTTCCAAGTCAGCGATCATGTAGCATACAAATAAGGTGCAGTATTTTGCTTTTATGTTTGGAAATAAAATAAAAATTATTTGTTTTGCGTAACCGCAACATAAGAGGGCAGTACAAGCCTCTCCATGACGAAGGGAACCCAATGCATGACATTTGTCTATACCCGTCCTAGTAAGCTGTTGGGTCACATGATCGAACTCAAGAGAAAAATACAAAGAAAGTGACTATTTGGTTCATTACAGCGCTGATTGAAGTCGAGCTTGACGAATGAGTGAATCGGCGACATGGGTGCGCTCCGCGGTTATCAGGCGTAGCGCTTTGTTGCTCTTATGTGTTATACAAGCGATGGTATCGGCCGTCTTTTTCTGTGATCACGCCATAAACTTGTAACATAGCAGCAGGCGATGGCGTGGCGGCGGTGGCGGCAGGGAAGGTGACAACGCAACAAAGCTTGCATTGAAGCAGAGAGCCCAGCTATGTTACTAAAAGCGATTGAAAGAAATAAATAAATTCGGTAAAAAAATTGTGTGATGTTCTTGAGCTCGACATCCGCCTTTCGCTCGCTTTTGGATCAACGTTACTCGATCGCCTTGTGGTGTTGACGCCAAATTTAACCTCCAGAAATGTTTTTCTTGTCAGCCTCAGCTACCGTCTTAATTTTTATAGTGCATGCCAAGTGTTTTTATATCTTTCTTGCACAATATTTGATACCTTGGTAGCGATCTTTATGAGTGACTCGTCAAATTACACTGCATGTCGTCATAGCTATAGGTGCAGCACGTCACTGATTGCTTACGTCGTTCTTACGCAAAAAAACATGGGCGAAATGCCGTCAATTTGTGCAGTCGAGAATAGGGCCCTTGGTCTGTCACTGATAAAACTTCCTTTGTCACGAAGCAAAATCCCTTGCGCTGCCGCAGGCTGATGCTGACTTTGCGCGCTTATCTACTCGGATCACAGGCCCTGAAATTTTCTGAGTGGGGCATCCCACCTCTATCCCCTCCGCATTTAGGTATTGTTTTGACCGCGCTGTTTGCACTCCGCATCGGTACGCACTTCTAAAATTGAGGACTGTACTGTAGAAGCGCCCGGACAGCGTAGCGGGATCCCAGCTGCTTATCCTTTTGTTTCCTAAAATTTTCTGAAGTTTACAAGCACGATATATTTTTGGAAAGTAATCGCAGAAGTGAGCGCCTGAACAAAAAACGTGCACGCAATTTTTTCTTCTCTAAATACTCCAGAAAGAAAAATATCAGTAAAATAATGGCTGCCCCATCCAAAAATATTGTTTTTCTGTTAGCTTTATGTCTACCCGACAATCAGTATGTTCTTACACTATTTCAGTCCGCCTCCGTCTTTATCTTTGGAAAAATGCAGCAAGTATGAAGCGAGCGACACGTTGAACGAGATCCCCAGTGCGCCACAGAACTAGCGCCTCGTCGCGGCTAACATGTAAGCGAAACGGCCCTTGAAGCCCAACAGGCAAGCTGACAGACACACGTCGTAGAAGTGGGTGCTGCGGTCGCGAGCAGTGACGTAAGGCGAGATGTCCGCCGGCACGCGCCACATAGCGGATCGCGCCGCCGGCAGCCGATCGCGGAGGCCGTGCCATACCCTTCCCATTGAAAAGCGCGCGAGGCGTCAGGCAATGTTAATACAGGCGGCGTTGCCCCAGAGAAACAACTGGACTTGTTATCGCTAATATCGCCTGATGCGGAGGTGATTTCGAGAATAAAGAAAATAGCGCCTTGCAACGACTTTGCGCCGGAGCATTGCCGGTGCCGGCGGCGCCTGCTGTGCAGGCACCGTGCGCTGGCGTTTGTCGTTTTGAGTTTCTGGTTTGGTTTTGCAGCGCATTCCATTCACTATGGGCCGGCTTCCACTTTCGAGGGGCTGTGTAAGCCGGAGCTGCTAGTTTGAAGTAACCGCTGTGAACACCGACGCGACCGAATTAGCGGGAGTTTTATTGGTTTAATTTACACAGTGTTGTGCCAGGACCCGTGCGTCAGTTCGAGTTAACTGAATGTTCGAATCAGCGAGCTTTTACTGTTATAATTCAAAGACGGCTGCATCTGATCATGCTGTGGCGGGTAGTAATGTTCTGTGCAAGTTAAGCAAACTCTTGCCAGGTTTGAAATTTTCTTGTCGGATCCTGGAGAAGGAACTTATGAGTACAATTATTTTGGTTTCAAACATTGGGAACGGATGTATTTTTAACGGACGCGTGCGCTGCCATTATTCAGTCCTGTACACACTATAGATATACCGTTTTGAAGTCAAGGATGCGAAGGAAGCCCGTCTGCTCGGGATGAATTTTGATGAAGAAAGACAAGGATGCCGGCCACAAGTTAGTTCAGTTTAAAGGAAAATAACGTTTTGGCTCCCGCACGGAAGCCTTGGTCACATTAAAATCTCCATGGGAAATAATCCCCTTTTATACGTTTCGCAACGCTACGCAGGCAACTTGCGTAGAGTGGCGGCAGCTGGTTTCCGGAGTTGTGATTCAGCGTGTGTTCCGTCGTCTAGACTGTATGTGAAGTGATTCCAGCAACAGGCGTGAGGTAGCATTCCTTTCTTTTGCGAGGACGCGTGTAGCAGACCAGTTGATTGTGTGCGATCTGGTATCGCAGTGCTCGGCGAGGGCGCTTGTCGACACGTGGCTCTTGTTTACATCGTGGCGGTGTTGCTGCAGGTGCTTTGCAAAGTTTCCTGACTCACCAATATACACGTACTGGCAATCTTCACAATGAATGACGTAGACAACTCCTGGATACCACTTTTTGCAATTTGTCCTTCACGTTCACAAGTTCATGCCTTAGTTTGCGAGACGCCACATGCGCAGTTTTCGCGTTCTACGAGCGGAGTATGCGTGACAGAGCCTGGCTGATGCCGGGCACGTGGGGAATTGCCACGGGTTTTTGAAGTCCGACGTCGACAACGTGCGCAGGGCGAGTGCCCTGCCGCTGAACAGAGTTGATGAAGGCCTATGAGTGACCGCACGATGAAAGTTCGTAGAGTACTCTCGTATTGTCCGCCACCCGGTCCTCTGCCTTGCTGCAGATCCTGTCGGCTCTGCAGAGAAGGGAGGCGACCACAGACCGCTTCTGTGCTGCCGGATGCACCGAAACAAAGTGTAGGGACCGGCCGGTGTGAGTCTTCTTTCTGAACAGCGTAAAGGACAGCCCCACACAATCACGCTTCACCAGTACGTCTAGGAATGCCAGACGCCCATCGGGCTCATCCTTAGTCGTGAATTGGATGGCCGGTTCCATTCCATTGAGGTTAGCTGTGAAAGACTAGCGAGTCTTTTGGTAGCACACAGAAGCAGTCATCGACGTTACGCAGGAGCGTCCTCGGTCGCGGTGCAGAAGAGGCGAGGGCACGCTCCTCGAGTGCCTCCATCGTCAGGTTGGCGACTGTCACGGAAATAGATGCACCCATCACCACTCCGTGAGCTTGCTTGAATAACCTCTCGTTGAATGTGAAGTACGTGTTGGACAAACAAAAATGCAGCAGCCGCCCTAGTTCGCGTGCCTCGATTGGGCTTCTGTCCGGTCGCCTGTACCGTTTTTAAACCTCGATTGGGCTTCTCGATTAAACCTCGATTGAGCTTCCCTCCGGTAGCCGGTACCGTTTTTAAAGCTAAACAGTTATGAAACTCTCGGCAGCGTTTAAACTTGTGTGCAATTCTTTTAGTGCATGTACGGCTCATAGAAACCTTGTTAATTTCGTTAGGGAGGCGAGAAATCTCAATTACTTGGGAAGTTCTTTGGTGCACCAGAAAACGGAGCATAGCCAGCACGAGCTTCCGGCGTTCGTCGATGATCGAATCAAGTCCACGTTTTGTTCCCGCAGTGCATCATGAAAACATGCATAATGGCATGGCCCGCATACTTAAATGCTGCAATCTACAGTATTTTAGGAGGAAACTGTCCGTTTATGTTCGAACTGAAGCATAGTTTCAGGCTAAGCTAATGGCGCATTCCATTGGGAGAACAGGAGCAAGAGGAGCGAGCAGCCAGAGCAGCACATGGGAGTAACGGGGACGTGTGCTTTCGTTCCGCGAATGAAACATTCGCGCTGCTCGGGAGCACTGAAAAGAGGGGGGAGGGCGTGATGTCAAGAGTCATGTGACCAAACTTTTCCCGCTCTCGCTTCCCGGAGCATTTCGCGCGCTCGTGTTGTTCGCACGCTGTTCCTCGCCAGTTTTGCCAGATACGTGCCGGTGCTTTGTGTCTGCCTTCCGCATGGCGACGAATGAAGAAGCCGAGCGGATGTTCATGTCCATGATAGGGTCACCATCGTATCTCCCTAAAATAGCTGGCGAACGATTAACAGCATCCGCCGTCTTTTCCAGATACGACTCTACCTTCGGTCGCTGCTCCGGCGGGGTGGTGCTTCGAACATAAACTCATGCAATGTCAAATCGTCGTCGTCGTCGCTGCTGCTGTCCGATGATGAGTTTGCGCTTGAATCTGTGGTGCTTTCATCATCTAAAAGTAGCAGCATCGTCCAGACGGCCGCGCTTAGCTTCTGCCGTACGCACTGAGTGACTATCGCGGCTGCTGGATTCCGCCATTTTTCCTCCGCCACCCGGTGATAAAACCAGAAATGAAGTATAGTGTACTATATAAATGAAGTAAAAGAGGTCATGTGACTTCCTCGGCGTTCCCTGTTACTCCGCCGCTGGCGACGGAGCACCGAGAACTGCTCTCGGCGCCAAAAAAGTGCTCCTCCTCGACCAATGAAACACAACGCCCCTGCTCCTGCCCGACCACTGGAAGACGTCAGAACTCGCGAGAGCACTTTGGGTGCAGTTAGAAGTGCTCCTGTTCACCCAATGGAAAGCGCTATAAGTTAGACATGCGAGATTGGCTAAAATACAAAGTTGTTTACGGTGATAATCGCTTGGTAATTCTTGTTACTTGGGTAATGCTGACCAAAGATTTCTCCGTGTGACACAGAAAACGCCGTGGAGTATATTAGTAACAGTTGTGTATCTAAGCAGGGACCCATTATGGGGGAAACCGGGTGGGGGAGGGGGGGTCGGAGCTGTCTAGTGCCATCGCCTCCTGTATTTTACAACGCCAAACGCATCGCCCGCTTCCCAATGGGAGTGAGCGGTACGCCTGCAGTGCCCATATGTCGCAGGTGGGGCCACGAGCTGAACCGGGATCCACCGACCGTAACTTGAATTCGAGAGCGGCTTGTGCCTGGTTGCCAAGGCAACCGATGTTTCAGATTGCCGAAGGAGGAGCGCCCCCGCCAGCGTTAGAAAACTCAGAATCACGGCGGAGCACGTTTTGCTAACGTTGCCGCTTTCCACCACGCGTCGCCCAATATGAACCGGTCACGTGACTAAAGCGCTGGGAAGGCTAGCGATCGGGGGAGAGTGGCGGGAGTGGAAGGAGGAAGCTTGGTCGGACGGTCCGGGCTGATGCTTTGGCATTGTAAAAATAAATGAGGCGATGCTAGTGCCCTTGAGAGGGCACTAGCATCGCCTCATTTATTTGTCGTGCCAGATTGTCTGAGCATTGAAAGAACGATACTTTCGCACCCAAAAAACTTCAAAGAGTGCAAAAAAGAGCTGAAGAAAAAATTCAGGCCAATATACCATGTGAATTTGGTTGGAAAGCAAAGCTGTAAACGGCACCCACAACGATCACCCATGAGGCGTCACTTAAATTCCCTCACGTCGCTGTAAAAATAGTGAAGCCAAAGAAAAGTGAAATGCACTAAACCACACCCGTGTTACTTTAAAGCGATATTCTTGGTAAGTAATAAATCATTGCATGATGTATGAACGGTGGTTGGTTGAGTTGTATTGGCGTAGCACATGAGTGGAAACTCTTTTTTTACAAAATTAAAGGAAGCTCAAAACCGATGTTAAACGATCTCACTTCTCCGTTTCTGCCGCCGCGGACGGAGGCGACGAGAACGGTGGCATAGAAGGAAAAACGAGCAGGATGAGGAGGAAGAAATACCTCTATTCAGATTTCTGAACGGCCCAGAGTGCGGCCCAGGGGAGAGGTTCCTCCTCCACTGGAGCCCATATGCAGTGCGCGCCGCCTGTCCACCAGCTGAAGCTGGGTAGGCGGAGAGGGGCTGGACAGCAGGATCTCCCATCGCTTTTTGGGTAGTTGACGGAAACAAAGGGGGGTGCTCAGGGCTAAAGTCGCACCCCCCGCTTATGTGGCGGAGTGTTCCTACTTCTAAGCAAAGTTTACATTCAGCGTCGTGGCGATTCGAGTGCAGTAAGGGAAGACACGTCGGATGTGGGAAGGACCCGGATTGTATGAGCCGTAGGGTAGTTTGTTGTTCTCTAGAAAGGTCAGGGTAAGGCGAAGGTAGGGTCTGTCTATGAAGGCGATAATGCTGGGTTATGTCCCTGAACGAGACGAGCGGGGTGACTCCTCGTGCAGCTCCATAGCCGGGGAGGGGGGGGGTGGTAAAAGCGCAGGCTTGTTGGTGGGCGTGTTCGGTGCCCTCCATTGAAGCGTGAGCTGGTGTCCAGATGAGCTGAATGGAGCCGTTTGGAGAGTGTTTTTCTAGCACGCGCAGTGCAGGTCGGGACACCCAACCCGACTGGTAATTTTGGTAGGCTTTGGGAAGAGGTGACTGCCTTCCGAACCCCTGGTTGAGAGGCAGCCAAGGCGATGGCTGCCTCTTCTTGTGCCGTCTTTTCTTGGGTCTTGAGTGAGGCACACGCAAGGAGGTTAGTTCTGGAGATAGCCATGATGATTGCGTACTGCTGCTCTCGATGTTGGGAGGCGTATGTGTAGACGACTTCATAATCCCCACCGAGGATGGAGTCGATGACTTGAGCCCGTCCTTATCGGCGACCCCCGTCGTGTGAGGGGTTCGTATTTTTTTATTTTTTTATTTTATTTTATTTTCCTCAAGGGTCCCTAACAGAAGGGACATTACATGAGGGGTGGGTATACAAGGCATTGCTAAAGGCAAAATTGGATGTGCAACACAATAAAACAACAAAACATTTTAGGATATAGCTGAAGCGGCAGAAACAGACAACAACAAAAAAGAGAGGAGGGGGAGGGAACAGGTACAGTTGTTTGTGGACTGTGGATGAAAACAATTTGCAGTGGCAAAAGATACCACCTAAAAGGTACAAAACATTGTCAAGTACAATATATATATATATACACATATACACATATGTATACACATTCATGGTGGGAAAAGCGCTACAGTAACAATGAACATGAACATGTACCAACACGCCCAGCTCGCAGTTCTTCTGAATGTATACACATATATACTTACATATACACATATACATACACATATATACACGCCGTACGAGGAAAATGACACCAGGAACCATTATGCAAGAAATATCATGGGAGGTCACACGAAAAAAAAAGTTGAGCACGTTAGAAAGTTACCAGGCAATTTATTACGGTTCAATGATCGTCGTCAGGGCATTTTTAAAGGCTTCTGCATCCTGAATGCTAACAATGGTATCTGGTAGGGCTTCCATTCCTTAGCTGTACGAATAAAGAAAGATTCTGCAAATGTGGTAGTTTTGGGGCGAGGGTAATGAACTTGCATAGTGTTGCAACAACGATCAGAGAAATGGGGGCGTTGGGTGACGTAAATGCTCGTTGGGGATGCGTGATAGAATTTGTGGAATAATGCGAGTCGCGCAGTTTTTCGGCGGTGACTAAGAGGAATGAGTGCGGCACGTTTCTTTAAGTCTGTTACACTGGTGAACGATGAGTAATCGGAAAAGGCGACTCTGGCAGCGCGGTTTTGGATGGCTTCTAGGTTTTGGATGAGGTAGTTCTGGTGTGGGTCCCAAACTGCTGCGGCGTACTCCATTTTGGGGCAAAGGGAGAATCTTTAGTTCTTGTCGCCAAGAGTCCGGGAGTACATCAAGCGGAGTTACATTCTTAGCTGGCCATAAATGAGTATTTGAATGCGTTACTTGGTGTGTCGTTTGGTGTGAGGGCGGATGACAAGGAGCGGTGATTTCTTGCGTGAACACTGGAGGCCACAGGCTTTAGGACATTGGCGTACTAGAAGTGAGATGACATGCGTTGGTGTGAGTGTCCTTTAATTTTGTAATTTCTAGCATATCCGCAAGGCGCGCGCCGGGCCGCTAGACGGGCCGTGGGCGGAGCGCACAGCGGCGCGAGAGGTCACGTGACGCCATCACGTGGCATTCAGCGAGAATGCAAGAGGTAAACCCGTATATGCACTCGGTGAGTACACCACCTGCCTTCCCCGTCTCCGCGTGGACTCGTAGGTAAATCGGTAAGACAACGGGCTCTCGCTTTGATACTCTATTAGTTCCAGGTTCGATTCCTGCCGGCGCGAGGAAATTCTTTTAGTTGTTCGCGGGAGTTTGCTGTTGACGCCAACGGTCGTGAAAGAACCCTTGGGGGGTAGAGGTAAAAAGCTTTGCTTTAAAATCTGCCGGAAAGGCACGTTCGTTTCCTCACAGCACCAGTACGATAATTCTTCACTTGCGCATGCTGCTGTGATAACATCAAAATAAAGTGTTGCAATGCATGCAAGCGTTGTCATGAAACGTACTAAGAAAAGTCATGATAACGGGAAACACGACGCGGCAGCCCCTGCCTTGCGTGGGTATAGCGTGCCTGTAAAGCCAACTATAGAAGTGCAGCAAGAACAACTATATTTTTAACTCTTCATTTAACTCCAACTTCGCACGCCGTAAAATATTCAAATGTCTATACGTTTTGTACGTATGGTTTCGTAACCAAAGTATACCTATCTGCTTCGTTATGGGCACTCTATCAACCGTTGAATATATTTTTTCGAAGAGCGGAGACTCGTCGCCGACGGTGATGGTATCGGTGACTGTAGCTGTTTGAGCGTTTATGTTTATTCAACGTGATATTGCATTCAAAAAATTAAGCGAAATACAAATTTTCGGTGTCGCAGATAATGAGTTCGTTTGAATTCCAGAAAATGGTCATTTAAATATCAGAGAATTTTAAAAATGATCCACACCGGTAAGGCCAATTGCAACCTCCATCGTCAAAGACGTCTGCGATCATGCAAAGATAATATTAAAGGGACCCTGCAACATTTTTTGTGCAGTGCAAGTAAGCCTCCGCGACGTTTAGATTATACTGCGAGGAATACCTGAGCCAAATATTACACGTGCACGTGAAGCGGTGAGCGCGCGAATCGCTGTGAAAGACGCAGAAAAACCAACCGCGCTCTCTTCAATTCTCCTCATTATGCACCGCTGTCATGGCCTAAACGACGTCACTTCTGGGCATGGCTGTCCTATTGGCTGTCACTGGTCGACTTCGCGGCCTATTTCTCGCATTTCCTGTGACAATCCGCCGTCGTCGGCGCTGTGTTCCACCCTCTTCTATGTCTGAACCTGTATGCATATTTTGGTGTTTATTTTGTGTTTTGAGTGCGCGCGGAGTTTGAGTGACGTACTCAGTACTCCTTTCAACGAGGCCACTCGACAACAAACTTGATTGCGTCAAAAACGCCCAAACAACCTGAGCGAGCACTTGCGAGCAGGCAGCCACACCTGTTTTTGTGTGCCACCAGACCGCTAATTGACCCCTCCACGTTGGGGAGAAAACTCCCCGGCATGTGATATATCGAAGGACACCGAAGAGAACGCCCCTACGGGAGAGAGCGCGCAGCTTTCGATGCGTTGTCCGCGATGGAGTTGAGAGGGAACACTTATGCGCGATTTCTCATCGCGCTTAGTTTAGGTGATAGTGAACGAATTTTCATAATTCTTGCGGGTGGCGATTGCTGGGAAAATAGACTATACCCCAAAATACATTCCTAGTATTCGATGGTAAGTGTTGCAGGGTCCCTTTAATTCGAGGCCTCGTTTGTGTGTTGGTGCTTAATGCGAGCATGACTTCCCCAAAAGCCACGGGTGCTTGTATTTGCGGAACATTGCTGTTGATGTGGGGCCCTTAAATACACACTGGTCTCGTCGGCCGCCGCCCAAGGAAAAAGCGGCCGTGGACGGCAGGGCTTTAGTTGTGACAGAGGCCAAGGATGGCCATCGGGGCTTCACTATAAGGTCCCTGGCCTTACCGTCTGCCTGTAGCGATAGGGGCCGCCATGCCTTCAGGTTGGAGCTGGCTCTGACAGTAGCAGTGCGGCCCTTCTGTCCCCCCGAGGTTCCCCAGCTTCTCAAGATAGAGAAAAATACAGCAAAACAAATCTGTCAGGCCTTACACACAAGGGTGCTTTCCCCGCGCACGACCCTCGTTCATCTAAACCACGCATTTTGCCCAATATGACTGACCGTATTCTTCAGTCACGTTGCAGGTGACTTGGGTGTCTGCTGCCGCCGCTGTGTTGCGCGCGGTTCTGACAGGCAGAGATCGTCGGTTCCCTTTCCTTCACCCATCAGTAGCCGGCGTTCCCACTTTTTCCGCCGCCAATTACTGCAGACCACCCCCTGCTTCCCCCGCCACAGCATGAAGAGTTCATCATTCTTGCTGCGTTGAAGTCTGCGCGGTTTTCCACCTCGGAGGAGGAGGATAAATATCGTTATCGTTGTCTTCAGGAGGTGAAGTCTTCAGTCCAGGTCACATATACCTTGCCAGCCGCTACAGGCTCCGTGCGCTGGTGTTTCGAGCGCGACCGCAGCGCCGCCGAGCAGCGGCGCCGTCAGAAATCGGATGTTGGTCAGCCCGAAGGAGCGGCTGTACCGGGCGGAGATTCCGCAGTCGTTGTGAAAAAGTCGAGCTAGTAGTGCGTATTTCTGTATGTATTGCTGGGTCTACGGCTCCCGCAACATTTTAAAAAGGTCGCGAGAAGGCTGACGAAAAAAATAGTTTATCTCGGTTCCCTTGAAATGAAGCGGAAAGGCGACAGCGATGAACCCGCGCAGTGCGACGAGCAATGTAAACAACGCCGATCGACTTCTGGCCATAAGCGTTCGTTTTGCTGTTTTGTGTGAATGTGGTTTATACTCTAGGATCTTGTTTCTGTGCACGCCCGCCATCAACTTCGGAGGGGACCTGCGACAGCCGGCGCCCGGCGAAACTTGCATAGGCAACGCGAACTTCATCGGGAACAATTCAGCGCGCCTGCATACACCCCAGCAATCTTACCTGAGTGCTACGGAATATGACGCAGCGTAACGGTTGACACGAAACTGCAGTGATCCCACAGGCAACCACCGCAGCTAAACGAATGGGCCATTAATATGCGCGTCAATCATCTTGAAGCAGTGATGGTGTCGATCGTTTCTTTCTTTTTTTTTTTTTTGTCGCTGAGCTTATGCCTCCCCGGCATTTTAGCATTACGTGTTGCCCATGCTTTAGCAATCTGTATCGTTTATTCCTCTTCTGTATTATGGTGCTCATCGCTGCTTACCCTTTCCTAGGTGTACGCGCGGAGCATTTGCCCGTGCGGCCTCGGCCGCTGCTTTGACGCAGATATCGCGGCCAACTCCATACGACTAACATTTCGCTGATTCGGACAGAGCTGGAACACCGGCGTTGATACCGGCGCTAAAATTTGGCAATAGCTGCCCGGTGCTCACAGTTATGAGTTGACGAACATAGCAACTGCATCGGCATGTTTACGCGAGCCGTGGCACCCGGCCTTGCGCGTGCAGCTTCCCCCGCCTACCTCGCTTAGACTCATTAAAGCAGAGATGCGTGAGCCCCGTGTTTACAACAGAACTCACAACCATTCACTGTACCCGCCTTTACGTAAAAGTCGCAGCCCAGGGTCACGCCTGTTATGCCCAACGCCATTGCTGGAAACATCGGACGGGTCTGTTGCGTTCGCTAGCTCCTCCCGGACGAGTAAACATCGTTTGCGGCGTGCGGGCGCGACCGCTGTTCTGAGCTGGCGAAATAAGAGAGCCAATATCTCCCACCTCTCTAAAAACGTTAAAGGGAAGGTGAAGCGTTTAGAATTAAAAGAAAAGTTGACTGAGGCTTTAGTTCATTAGAAAATTTTCGCAAACATGCTAAAACGCGGCGCAGCCAATGGCCCGATCCCCGCCCCCATCCCCGCGCGACCGGAGACCGAAGAGCGCGGGCGAAAACCGGCTGAAAAACTCTAACTTCCGGCCGGATCGGCCGCCTCGGCCACTCTTTTCGTTTTCCTTGTGAAAACGTTGTTGTTGTGGTTGAGCGCGTGTTCTGGAACGCCAAACGAGGCATTTGATTCCTAAGCAATAATGTCATAACATACGGAAGCGTGGCTGTGCTTGAGCACTACACTACGTTAAATACTTTGTAAACCGTACGTTTTTTTTTTTTTTGGAGAAGGGCACATTAGCAATTTAGGAAGGATGGGGAATACGACGTCAACATCCGATACTTGTTTCGTTAATGCCTCCAGGACAGGTTCAAAAAAACAATTTTTTGGCTAAAAAAGGGGCCAATCCTGTAGATGGCGCTATTCCTACAAAGTAAAAGAACCAAGACAACCAGATTACTTATTTGTTCAGTCACGATAAGGTGATGTTTGTCGGAATAAAAAAAAAAACTCCGAACCACCACCGTGTGTCGCGGGGGCAATTTTTTGCCATTCCGTGTGGCTGCATATTATAACCAGCGCACGGAGTGATAGTCGGTGATATATATAATGATGATACTAAAAAAATTAGGAGCAGAGTAAATATACCCGCTCCGGTACCAGTTGAAGCTTCATTATCACAAACGTTTGGTGATTGTTACTAAAGTAACGTAACTACAACGACTGCCTTGTCCGAAATTATAACGAGGTGGCATAAGCTGGACAGGAAAATCAAGCACAACAAAAAGCCTCCGTAGTACGGCAGTCGGAAGATTTGAACCACTACTGTGCCGAAATGGCGCGCGCGTTATCGGGGCTGGGGTGGGCGACAACGAACAAAGGAAATAGGGTGTGTTCTCTGGAGCGTGTAGGGAGTTTGCTTTTCCGGGCTATTTTTCGCGAGTGCAACGTGCTTTTCGCTGGTATTGTTTACGACCGGCATAAATGGTTTGTGTAATAAGAAACAGTAAGGCAGTTAATATTAACTAAGGTATAAAATCTGCTGGTTGCCTAATTCAAAATATTTTGTGACATCGGCGGCTTTGGGTTCTCTGTCGTGTATGTCGATAATTGAACCAACGCATTTAAAACAAACTTCCAGAGTGCGAAAATCATGCAAAGGCAACCGTTCGTTCGCATGACCCCGCGCGGCCGAGTGACTGCAATATTAAATTACCGAATTAATTAAAAATAACCAAGACAGGCCCAAGCAGTGGCGCAAGTCTGCGGCCTTTCATTCCCACAACAATTGCGCGTGTACGCCAGCCGAAACTATTCTGCAAAAATATGAGATAATTGGATTTGCCCTTACAGTGCTAACAGGCATTCTAAACAAACCAACAAAGAAAACCTTACCCTGGATTTATCTGTGCCGACAAGGTTTTCCCGCGGCGCGGCGTGTATCCAATCGTCGAGCAGTTTTTCATTCGCCGGCAACTTGAACTCATTGACTTCAGTATCCACAGAGTAGTAGATGCCGAGGTAGCATGTTGCACAACACTCGACCGGTAATGTCTGCGCAGGTCGCCCGTATTTCTGCAGCTCACGAGAACACTCACAGGACGCGCCAAACACGGCCAGGGGAGAAAAGATACGCGTTGGGACTGACTAGAGTTCCTGTATATACTCTAGGACTGACCGATTACGGCAAGCAGCGAGGTCATTCTTCAGCCGTTCGTGTAATGCTGAGACGTCTCGGTGGCAGTTGCGGGGAGCGCAGCCGCCGCCACCTTGCTTCCCGGCTGGTGTTGCGTCCAGCCTTGAAAGCGGTTGGGGGAGAACTCGTCAGCCTGGCGGCTGTGGACCCCCAACCTGCCCACACCTTTTTCGTCTCGCCGCTAGCGAACTGGCGACGACGGGCAAGGCTGTCCGGCGGCATCGCTCCTTGGCACGCACGTAGGGTGCAAATAGCTTCTCCCCTTTACGGGGATTGCACGGAGCTACGCGCGGAAAAGCGCCATTGCCGCGCAAGTGCGGTTGTACAAGGGCTCCCTTCCTGTCCTCTTTTGTCGTCAGAAACACGCGTTTGCCAACTTCTACAGCGAAGCTTGTTTGCCGCGTCAAGTAAAAAAAAACATGCACCCTGCCCTGAAAGGCAAAACAAAATCAAAACAAAAATGGAGGGAGTAGAGTATAAATGCGTGCCTGCGTTCCAGGAAACAATCATACTAACTTGCACAGGGACAAGTTGACCCGCGAGATTATTGAGGCATATAGGAAATACGGGGGTGTGGTGCTTTAGTGTGCCTTCGATTCATTTACATTACAGTGAGTTTGAATTTTTAAATCGCTCTCTGGCCTAAATATAAAACGCGCTCATTCATCCACCCAGTTTGCTGCCTGTCACGTTTTGGAAATAATACGATGGATTTTACGTACGTATCATGTGGTCACAGGGGTTTAGGTTGTAGTACCCGCCGTGGTGGCTCAGTGGCTAAGGCGTTGTGCTGCTGAGCACGAGGACGCGGCTTCGATTCCCGGCAGCGGCGGCCGCTCTTCTGATGGAGGCGAAAAGCAAAAACGCCCGTGTGTACGAGATTTCGGGGCACATTAAAGATCCCCAGGTGGTCAAAATTAATCCGGGGACCTCCACTACGGCGCGCCTCATGTAGGTTGTGGTATTTAAATGTGTGTCTGTTCTAATAAAAACTAGTTGTGAGTCAGCGCTGTGGTTTGTCGTTTCTTTTCTTAGTGTCCGTGTGTAAGTGCGCTACCTTCAAGGTGTTCCAAATCCAATACCAACTAGCCCAGTGGTCACTTCTTCTACAGTAATAAAGGGATACGGATTAATTTATATTAATTTATGCAGCCTAGGGTCCTTTACTGTGCCCCGAGGTCTTGACATCTGGTCGGTCTAGTTTTTCGCCTCCGTCAGAAGCACGGCCGTCAGGTCCCGCGTCAGGTCGAACCAACAGCTAGCGGGTGGCTAGCACATTTGTTTGACCCAAAACGACGAATGGAACCTCGAGGCGGTATTTGAGCACTTCCTCCTCCCTCGTTAAATAAATGTACAGTTAAACCTGGATGCAACGAACCTCTATGTAGCGAATGACCTTGATTTAACGGAGTTTTTTTAATTCTTCATTGCAGCCTCGTTGAAACCCATGTGTTTGCGCCCTCTATGTGTAACGAAGGCGTTGCGACGCTTAACCTTGGTGTAACGAATTCTCCACGCTAACGAGCCGTTGTTTTTTACACTTTGTCTAAAAAATCGTCTGGAGAAATGCACAAATTCAACGAACTTTGTCGACATCGCAAACTACCGTGCATTTTCCCACGTGTGAGTTGTGGTGTCGGTTAGGTGCTAGGCCTGCCTGTCGGCGTGTAGTCGCGTGTCTCCACTGCTATCTGTGGTGTCATTTCGTCGGTGGTGACTTTTGTTGCCAGAAACGAAAGTGTCGTTTTTGCAAGAAAAGCTCGAAATTTTAAATACGTACCGTCTCCTCCGGCGGAGAAGAAGAACATAGCCGTCCGGTACAGTATTCAGCACGCCTCTGACCAATTTTTGTCCGCGGAAAGGAGCGGTTCACGCGCCCTTTCAGCATAAGTCTGGTACTTGAAGACGTTAAGGCACCAAAGAGTGCCAAAATGCAAAAGTGATTACGTTAGGTTACGAGTTTGAATACGGGGCTGGGTGACATTGCTTTTTGGAGTGCGGCGTAGTGACTTAGCTCGCGGAAAAAAAAAAAGGTGCAAATCCAGCAGTTTTCACTGTGAAATAAATCCTTGAAGGGTGGAGTTACCGTCACTGAATGTCTAACAGTTTGGTTTTGTTTATGTTTCATGCATGTGAGCCAAAACTCGAAACCTGCATGCAACGAAAACCTCCATGCAACGAAAACCTAGAGTAACGAAAATTGCGAATTTTCGTCAAGCTTCGTTATATCCAGGTTTAACTGTGCACTCAACACGGCATACCAGAGCTGAAAACAGGGAGGTGATACTGCCGTCGGGTATACATCTAGCGAGCGCATAAATCGGCGTGTTCATTGTTTTTTTTTTTGATATTTAAATATGCGTAAGGGAAGCCGCGATAATAGTTTGTTGGCACTGGCCTTCCCAGCGCTGTCACCACTGTTGAAATCAGCCATCCCGACGCTGTCGCCCACTCTTGAGACTGGGCCCTCTCACCTCAGCCACCACTGTTGCCACTGGCCATCCGAGCGCCAGTCACCGGTGTAGCGACGTTGCCTTGCTCTGTCCGCTATCAACACGGGGCAGAGAGAGCGACGAAGTTCTCTAGCCGACGAAAAGTTGAAGCAACGTGTATACACAGTATGTACAAGGGCAATAAAAGCGTTACATGGCTCGCACAGAGGCCAATCGGTGCATCCGAAAAGTGCCGCCGATGAGTGCTGTGCTCGCTGTGCCTCCGGGCGGGTTTTATACCCCCGTGAGCGTGTGCATTTCTTCGTGCAAGCAAGAGCAAGAGAAAAGCAAGCGTGTGCATTTCTTCGTGCAATAATGTGTTGAAAAGAGCCTTCTTGAGTTTATTTTCTGCTCCTCCCGCAACCCGCAATGCTTTCGGCATTGTTCCAGGTTAGTAGCATGGGTTTTAGTTTGATTTCTACCTGCTTTTGTCGCGCTCGTGTAACATAATTTTCCTTTGACTGCGAATGGTTGACGCACCAAGGATGGTCGTACAAGTCGGGAAGCAGCTGCGCTGAACGCAGTCGCATCATCGCTCATCGCAAGTGCGAACACCGCCTCATGATCTCATCGCGCGACGCGCGCGACGAGGCAAATCGCCAGAGGGAATGAGCCTTTAGGCAGGAAACACACGCCATCGTCACGCGAACGCCCCCTCACGTTTTCGCCAGCGTCGCGCAGACGAGCGTCTCGTGCAGGCACAGCATGCTGCCCCCCCCCCTCCCCAACCGCACACTTTCGAGAGAAAGTGTTTATTAAACTGAAAATATTTACAAGGCGAAGTTTTGCCTTTCGACAGAGAGCACAGGTCGCACCGGGGGAGAAAATAGCATTGAAGAAGGAAAAAAAGGCAGTGAAAGGGCAATGGAAATTAAATATGACAACAGGCTATTAAAAGGCTATGTACAGACTATATAAATACATACGCAGGTTATATACAGACTATTTACATACACACACACGCACACAAAAGGGTTAACAGGGGGTGGATAGTGGGTGGGGTCTGGCTTCGACAGTTCATGGGTGGGTATTGAGGCCTGACTCGTCGAGGTACGAGAGGAGCATCCTGAAGGCCTTTCGGTGCAGCATGAAGGGTTCCCTAGGACGCAGGATGCCCTCTGCAGTTCTTGAGGGTAGCCCCAGCCGCCAGTACCCAGCCACTAGTTTGTTCCGAGCACCAGCGTACGCAGGGCAGGAGCAGAGGACGTAATCCAATGTCTCGGGGTCGGGGCAGTGGGCACAGGTGGGTGTGGCCTTGCGACCAGGCCTGTGGAGGCGTGCTGCTGTGCTGTAGCAGCCGGTGCGGAGCCGGAGGAGGAGGGACCGCTCTGTTTGGGATATCCCACTGGTGGGAAGGAGCCGCCGGGCCTCACCAGTGGCCACTCGTTTGCAGGGGTGGCGGGCGGCCACCTCTCGCCTGATAGCGCACCAGGGACGCGGAAACTGGAGCCATTTAGGAGTGGCGGGCTGCTTTCGCTAAATCGTCTGCAGCCTCGTTCCCCGGTATACCAACGAGGGCAAGAAGCCACTGCAGTGGGGTGTTGCAGCCTTGTCCCTGCAGGTCGCGCAGCTTGGCAACTAGGGACATCTCGAGGTGGCCACCTCGCCCGCGTGATGCAAATGCCTTCCTCAGGTGAAGTAGCGCCGGCCGGGAGTCGCAGAAGATGGTGGCCGCTGGTGGCGCTGGCGCCGCCACGGCGAACCGCTCTCCCTTCACAATTTCGCGAGTCTCCCTCTCTGCTTTCTTTCACTATTCGGTCTTGCCATCTTTCACCCGGTATTTTCACTGTTCGATCTTGCCATCGTTCACTCGATTACGACGTACGACGACGACGCGGCTCAGCCCAGAGACGGCCGCCAGAGGGCTGTGCCCTAAAAAAGACATCATATATATTCAAAATCTCAATTTTGCGCTACCGTGAAGCAATATGGGCAGGAGTGAGGCATAGAGGGAAGCAATAAAATCATAGGTATTGTGGTAATAACTGCACGCTGGCATTTAAGATACGATGGAGACGAACAATCTGATGCTGTTAAATGACCCCTTCGAAGCAGCGAGTATAGGATTACACGCTTCCCAGAAAGACACCTCACCTTTGCGTCCCCGGGGCTAGTAACTACGTGGAAAACATTCGACACCACTTGGGGCAGTGATCACTTTCCAATATCAATTTCCCTTCGTGGTAAGCGAATCCGGATGACAAAAACGTTAGAATTGACGAACTGGACCTCCTTTCGTGAAATTCTCAACGAATCATCTCAAGGAATTCTCAACGAAGCGCGCACACACAAACAAGTATACTTACAGGATCAATTCAACCTGAGAAGTGACCGCTTCGAACACAAATGGGATCCGCATCGTCGGAATTCTATCGCACGGAAGTTATTCCATTGCATTTTGCCGTAAATTGTTGGGGATGTTTCAGAACAGTCTCCGTTTTGCAACACCGACTGCCGATTGTCCGTCAGGGCAGCTAACGGCATTGGTGCCGTTGCGTATGTTTTTTTGCCGTAAGTTGTCAGAATTTCACAGATCAGTGACCTTTATGGGTCTCGAACTGTACATTGGCTGTAGCTTTGACAAACAGAACATGTACTGTTCCATCGTAGCCGTAAACTGACAGAAATTGGCAGAACAATACCTGCCATGGACAAAAACAGGCGCTCTCTCTGCAACGCCGAGGAACAGAACATTCATGTTCCGCTCATTTTTTCCTCTAACTGGACGGTAGTTTTGTACACTAGAAAATGGCAGCGACGTCTTACAGCTGATCGAAGTGGAGAAAATGCCAAGGTATATAGTGTATACAGCGACGGGTTAGCGCATTACCGCCTCAAGAACGACAGCCTGTCCCTTCAATACCCGGAAGAGGCAAAGCGGCCACGCAAGGCACTATAGTAGACACAAATGTGCACTCGGTTGAGCACTAGGCCACAGTAGAAACTGCTGTATAAACCTCATACAAGGATTACGTCAAGGTTTCCTAGACTTCTCCCGTGCTCGTCGGCAATACAAGAGCTTGTCATGTGAACGCTCGGCTGGGGCTAGCCATCCAACGAACGCTGCATGCATACTAGGATTTGCTTCTCATAATCATTTGTCGCGTTTTTTTTTTATATTGGGTGTAATGACGTCCATTTATACGCTAGAATAATTTCTTGGTTGCGCCTGTGGTATGGGGTAGAACTTAAGAAAAGAAGCTGTCTTCTCCATGTCACTGTAAGAGGAAAAAAAGGGTAAATTTGCTAAGCAAGCTAAAGGCCAAATGCTAACCCCACGCAAACTGTTCACTGTTGGAACAAAGCCAGGGGGATACTCTCGCGCACAGTTTGCATCGACCGAACGGTGAATATGCACATTATTGTTATAAAATTGACGTACACCATTTTGAAAGTTCAAATGTTTGAAAGAAATATTTCAGCCATTGCCCTTGGCTTGCAACTGGTATATAATAGGATCACAAAGAGCTTCCATGAAACAACCAACCACACTCACTAGCCATGATGGGCAGTCTAGAAATTGGGGGCTAAAAGTTGAATAAGTTGTTTATCTACTCCAGTATCCATCCTAACTGATCTGCGGTTATTAGCTTCCATGAAACAACCGACCACACTCACTAGCCATGATGGGCAGTCTAGAAATTGGGGGCTAAAAGTTGAATAAGTTGTTTATCTACTCCAGTATCCATCCTAACTGATCTGCGGTTATTAGCTTCCATGAAACAACCGACCACACTCACTAGCCATGATGGGCAGTCTAAAAATTGTGGACTAAAAGTTGAATAAGGTGTTTATCTTCTCCAGTATCCATCCTAACTGATCTGCGGTTATTAGCTTCACGCAGCGGCTCTCTAAGAGGTACAATGAACTTACTTTTCCCCTCGAATGCGCATGCCCGCGAAAAAAAGTTACGATGGTTGTAGTCAGTAATTATATATCTTGCACCATATGAACTACGAGCAATCAAACCACTGTGCTCTAACTTCTTGCTTTACTTGTATTTTCATTTAGTTAAAAAGGACCCGCCGCGGTGGCTCAGTGGCTAGGGCGTTGTGCTGCTGAGCACGAGGTCGCGGGTTCGATTCCCGGCCGCGACGGCCGCTTTTCTGATGGAGGCGAAAAGCAAAAACGCCTGTGTGTACGAGATTTCGTCGCACGTTAGAGATACACAGGTGGTCAAAATTAATCCGGAGCCCTCCACTACGGCGCGCCTCATCGCCTGCGTTGCGTCGGCGCGTTAAACCGCACAATTAATCATTTACTTTAGAAGGGTTGTAGTTGTACTTCCTTCCCACCCTGACCTCCTTTCATACTCTGGTGCAAGGCTTCGGGCCCAAGAAGACAGCTCGTGTGGCTTTTTTTGTTGTTTTTTTATACACTTTTCTTTTGCAGGCACATTTCGTATGTTAAGGCTGTTGGTGCCGCTTCATTGTTTCTCAAACATCAGATCAAAAACGGGACAAAACGTTTTCTGTATTTCTAATTTCTCATCTGCGGGGACTTTCACAGCACCAACTTTAATTGGAGATGCTTTATACTCACCGCTTGGAAACCCACTCTGTATCGGTTGCAATATCTACAACATTATTTGATCGCATTATCCTCTGAAATTCAGTGAAGAGAGCGCGACTACTACTATGATAAAATTTTCTTTCTGAAGGAAAGCGTACACTATATACGTCTATATTCACAGGAAGCTGCCGAGCGCCATACTCCCCAACAGTGCGCTCTGATTAGGCTCTAGCTACAGCCACAAAGGGCGTGCATTGAGTGGAGGAAGAGGGGCTTCGTGACGCGGATGAACGCACACACGCACGCACGCACGGACAACGATGTCGCTAGAGGAGCCCGGCATGAGCCTTCCATTTCGTGACTCGAAGTTTCGTTCTGTTTCAAAAAATTCAAGAACACCGACTATCATTTCGACGCAGGCGACGCACACTCGTCCTCCTTCCCAATGCGGCCCTCAAGTAAAGGACCGGGTGGCCCTGCCCCCCGTGTGGTCTTTTTTTCCGGAGAGCGGATCCGGCTTGCAAAAAAGGTCAAGCCATTGAAGTGTCGTCTCTAGTGTGAAGCACGCCTACAGCGTTCCTCCATTAGGCAGGAGTGGGTTGATTCCTTTCATCCGTTGACGAGGAGCGCCACAGTATGTGCGAGTATTGCCCCTTTCCCGCAGAGCCAAAAAATATTTAAAATTCTCAGAAGCATCACCAGCGGAAGCTTGTCGACCTTCACTAGGCCTCAGCCGCAGGGTACATCGAGCGGGAAAAGTTGCGGGGCCTGGGAGGGACCGTGCATGCATCCGCAGCAGAGGCCACCGACGCGGCTTTCAGCCAGATAGACAAACCTGGAGGCCCCGCTGCAGCGTTCCCTCCTTCAGAAACTTCTCAAAAATATACAGGACAAGCCTTCAGCGCTCGCCCTGTGTTTTAGATGCTCGGTGCGATGTCCGGCGTCCGTCCGGTGTCCGCACCTTCCCCCTACACTAAAAAAAAAGAAATAGTTAGCGGCGCCCGGTTTCGATCCCACGACTCTTCGGCCGCAACGGGAGGTACGCGGCGCTCTTCCCACTGTGCTACAAAACCGAGACAGGAGCAAGTGCTACGAATGCGCCTTATGTCCTTGACTCATTCAAATTACGTCAAGAAGCTACTGATACAACGAAAGGCACGCGAAGCTGAACGTCAATAGAACGACGAACTGAAAACGTTAGAGGAGGATGTTAGCGTCTCTTGCTCTGAGGATGTCCTGCGTCCGTGCCCCGTCCGCAGCGCCTCTGATGATGATTGTGGCAGGATGCCTCTACACACAGAACACAAATAAGCCGGAATGGGAGTAAATGGCTTGTGTCATAACTGAGTACCAATTCGGAGTTTTCAAAACTCCTTCCAATGGAGTTTCGCCTTACTCCCATATTTCGGCAGTTTTTTCAGTAGCATATGGGAGTTTCATTTTACTTGCCACTACAATGGAGTTTCCAGGGGTACCATTGGGGAGTGTATTGTTTCCTCCAACTGGGAGTTTTCAGGGGGGCGCATTGGGAGCAGTGTTGACCTGCATTCGAGGTTTTTTTTGTGTGTGTTTTTGTGCGCTTCATATATATGCGCTGCAGTGGAATTTATTACTGCATTTGGGAGTTCTTGATAAGGGCACAGGCCGAATATTTATTTTTCTTTGGGGATCACGTAATTTCTAGTCTTTTTCCGCTTCAAACGTTGAATGGGGAAACGTGAAAAAGTTTGTTTTCTGTACAGTCAATTTATTGCATGAAATTACATGAATACGATATACGTGTGAACACGTTAATAAGACAATAAAAACACTGAATCAACAAAACACCTACATCGAGAACACAAGGTATCTTGGTAAGAACTTTATCTACTACAACACTCCTCAACGAAAAAAATTTAAGCCATTTGCAAACATCTACTACAACACTCCTCAACGAAAAAAATTTAAGCCATTTGCAAACAATGAGGTCAGCATGTCGTCGGTGCGCTGTTTGCTTGCACCTGCCTCCCAAACGCTGACGTTGCCGCACCCCCTGGCACGTTCTTCTGCAAGCCACAGCAGCACATTCATTAGAGGGATAGCAAAACGCTTTTAAATCTGCGGTAACAAATACATAAGATATTGGGCATCTGACCTGAAAAAAAAAAAAAGAAACGGCACTGTAAAGACGCTGAACTTGTCACTCTTGTGTCCAACTTTCCGTAATGGCTGAATGTTTGTTTAAAGCTCCGCAAAATTGCACTTCTGTCCGAGACACCTGCGCTCACTAGTTCGTCAAAACGAAGTGTTCTGCTGTTCAAAAAGGTGCGCGACCCTTGTGGCGACCAACTTCTCAGAATGCTTCCTTTCCCTCTTTTTCCTTGCGTGTAGTGTTCTGGGAACGAGCTTCAGGTTTTACCCCCCCCCCCCCCCGCACTGCCCCTCTCTCCCCTCACCGAAAGTTAAGGAAAACTTTCGGTCGGTTGTGACGCCCGCGCGTGCACCCCTTCAAAAAAAAAAAAAAAAAGCAGTCGTCTGTCGACTGTACAGAATGCTCCCTCGAATGGCGTTTGCTGGTTATAGTTACACGCGCCTAGCGTACGGAGAGCTCCCACGGGGTCCCGACCTTCTCCCTTTCCAGTGAACGCAATTAATCGCCGGCGGCACGCGACAGTCACCCTCCTCGTAGCAGGCGCGGCTGGCACCACACCTACTTCTCAAGAAAAGCGGCCGCCCTGCGACGTTTGACCGGCCAACTTCACCCTCGCTTGCCAGTAAGCCACAGACACAGCCTAACAAAAACACCTAACAGCCGTCCAGAGTTCGGACAGTTTTCATTCTGCTTGCGAGTGTGAATGAGTGAGTGTTCTGCTCGAGACCCGCGCAAATACGCATTGCTTTCACACCGTTCGGTCTCCCCAATGACGTTCCAGGCATGGTGCCGTCTTTCACGCACAACGCTCACCTCCAGTGGCGGAGAATCGTCCGTGCAGTGGCGCGGGAAACACGTTGAGTTTATTTGACGCTAGAAGGGGCACAAGTCTCCCAAAATGTTGCGTACAATAAAAAACGTGAAAATCTTACCTTCAACCACCTCGCAGAGGCACGACCGCGTTGTTATTAACGAGCCACTCTCAGCGATCACTGCATTTAGGCCTCGCGTCGGCTCGCTCGCGTATTCCGTCGGCTCGAAGGTCGGTGACACGGAGGCGACGTTGCAGTCCGTCGCACGTCAGTCCAGGCTGGTTCCACAATGTTCGCAACGAGCTTCGGTTGTTGGGAAGCACTTCACATCCGTTCGTCCGGCCGCAAGTTCACACTGGCAATAAATTTTCGGGGACGCTGGAGCTCACACGACACACGACACCAACTGGCAGCCATTTTGTAAGGACGCGTAGAGGAGGAAGGGGTGAAGGAGGAGGAGAAGGAAATGGAGGTGGCGTGGGAGTTTTTAATACTCCCATTAGGACAAACGCAGTAATCACAGCCAGATACTGCGTTTTGTGAAGAGGTACAACCGTGGTAATATGCGGTTATTTACGACGGCTTGTGGCCCCCGGTGTAAACTGGCAGTTTTTCCACCATCATACTACCACACGTGGGAGCAGGCCGCTGTCGTGAGGAGTTTAAAAGGACGTATTCCAGCCAAGGAAACTCCCATTCAGGCTAACTTGTGTTTTGTGTGTAGGGACTGGCCAACCAAAGAATCCATCACGAGATAGCTTCGCGGTCAGCCACCGTCGTCATCTTCCCGTAGGGGAACCGCTGAAGAAGAAGAAGGAGGAGAAGACAAAGCTGTGAAGGCGAGGGCGTGTACGTTGCTCTCAGCCGGTGGCACCAAGGTCAACAACCTTTTACCTCACCAACGCTGACGGAGACTACGGATTCTACCACAGAGACGACAACATCGACAAGAACACGATGGACGAGTTTCGGCGCCTCGAGCACCACCGCCTACACACCGTAACACAACTGTACTTGCGTGCCTTTGCCACCGGTGTGGACCCGGACGTGGAATTCCCTCTGGCGCTACTAAACACCAGATCACTCAACATAACGGCAACACGCCAGCTGCGCGATAAGCGCGCATGCGCGCCTCGTCTCTCATCTCCTGCTCTCCACTCCATCTGCTCTATATAATAAACCCGGTCCGTGCGCCGCTTCCTCAGTTGCTGCTTCGGTTGAGACACGCTGCACAGTCTGATGAGCTGAATGGACGCCAACAATTCTGCTTGGCATCACCACATAGTTCCCTTCGGGGAGATGGTGTAATTTTTTTCATCTTCTGTCTACATTAGAAGCACCACTGTTTTGCCACCACACTCACCAACTCGTTTCTGCAGCGTTCCTAGTGAGGTCGATGGGAATGGCAATGGTGAAGACGGGCACAGTGTTGCAGAGGCGTACAATGTACCGGATCGCGCGGGTGCCGGGTGTCCGCGAAGCTAAAGGGGTTGTGAAGAGAAAATGCATTTGTCTTCGCCTGATTTTGTCTGCTTGAACGGCCTTTTAAGAACATAAATCCCAAATATGTTCAAAATTCATTGCTTCGCAAATTTAGAAGACGCCTTTGAGAGAGAGAGAGAGAGAGAGAGAGAGAGAGAGAGAGAGAGAGAGAGAGAGAGAGAGAGAGAGAGAGAGAGAGAGCGATAAAACACTTTATTGGCTGAGGAAGCGATCAAGGAGAATTGAAGTCCTTATGTTGGCGACGGGTAAGGGCTGAGCGTCCACCCCACCAGGACGTCTTCTCCTTGAGTTAGGTGGGCGAGCTCGTGGTGACCGTAGGCCGGTGCCTTTCGGCGACCTCTTCCGCCCTCTTGACCAGGCGTACCTGTAGGTCCGGGTCGGGGCTGCGAAGCGAGGCCTCCCACCTCTCCTCAGAAGGGATGATGTGGGCCAGGTTGGCATGAGCGCCACATAAGGGGCACGCCGAGGTTGGGTAAAGTCTGGGGTGGATATGCGTCATTACGGCCGGATTGGGGAATTTTCGTTTTGACGCGCATCGCAAGCGACCATGCGTGCGTCGTCGGTCGGCAGCGCAACTAGCAGTGACGTCACGTCAAGTATATTAGAGCTCAACGCGTTCAACCTTCTGTGTGCATATTGTTCTGCAAAGCTTCAAACCGCATGTTCTAAAAATAATGCATTTTTTATTCGTTGCCAAAAGCAGTTTTCTATCCACGTGAGCGGTGTCGTGACCGCTTCAGTTGTCTGGCAACCATTGCAGCAGAACTCAGAACCACTGGCTGTTTGTACAGTTCGTAGCCAGTTTCCCTGATGAATTTCACGTTGTTTAGTCGAATTCTCTTCGGAATCTTACCTTTTTTTGTATGAAATGGCACCAAATCGCTCGGGCAAAAATAAGAAAAAAATAAGTGCACCGTGTGCGATTTGAACTTGCGGCCTCCGGGCCAGCTTAACGTTACGGCCAGCCTAGTCGGACACTTTATCCGCTACACTATCGACGTGGGAAGCGCACGCAGTGAAAAACTGCTGCATAAAAGCCGCTTTACATGTGCAACCCAGCACTCGGTCGTGTTTTCATAAATTCTGATCAACCCACAGCATTAATCGCTAACTTACTGTTGAACGCTTCTGCAGTAAGCCAAAGGGGAGCGTATACAATCAACGAAACAGCGTTAACAGCATTGTTTATTGGGGGAAACAGGAAAGCAATCGAACTGCATGATGGTGGTGACTCCGCGACTCGGCGCTGTATCGCTGGTTCTCGCTAGTTATTTTTGCGCTTGATGAGCAAATGATGGATGAGTTTTAAGTTCCGACAACTCCAAGTTCCTCCGATAAACGTGTTTATGTAATACATTCTCATTTTAAGCGTGCGGTCATTTATCTCGTCAGGTCAGAAGTTTCACGTTCGCGCAACCCACATTACGGGCTACGTGAGACAGACGTCGGCAAACTTGTGCAAGAATATCGGCTAGCAAAACGACAGTTTTGACTCGTGCGAAACAGCGTAAACAGTTTACGAATGCCCAGTTTAGGTTCGCCACTCGCCCGCGTTGTTGACTGAAAGTTCGACCATGTTGATCAGTCGTATCAGAGATTAGACATCTCCCGTTCAGTTGCAGGGCGAGTTTCATCATGGCGCCGATGTTGTAGCTTTATCTGACCCTTTGCAAGCCCGCTCTATGCCGACATATTGTGCAGACGAGGGAGAACTGTGACTGGCTTCTTACTGACTTACTGAAACGTCACTTCACGTGCTGAGGAGGATAGCCTCAATGAAACCGTAACTGCATTTATTTTTCTATTTGCCGAAATCGGGCAACGCAACGGGTAAGCATTGTTTGCTTATCAAGGATCGACGGTTATAAGCGCGCAGACAACACAATTTGACGCGGAGTTGCCCGCTGCCGACGTGTCCCCGAGGGCAGCCCAGCAGAAGGTCAGACAGACGAGCGCGAGCCGGCGCCCCCGTCATCAACAGCTCCTTCGTCGAACCACGCGACAGGTTCGCGTGCCCCCGCTTTTCATCGGAAGTGGCGTGCAACGTTGGTGGCGTGGGCGGCGGAGGCGGGAGCCAAAGCAACCCTCGAATAAAGGTAGGGGCAAGGAGGGTGTGCGCGGAGGGGCTGCGGAGGAGGGACGCCCTCCCCATACCAAAGGGAGAAAGGGCACCGCTCCTTGCGGAGACAAGGCGCCGTCTCGACGTTCTCATTCGTTTTGGAGGCCGCGGGAGAGGCTGCACTCGGGCCGTGTCCGCGCGTGATAATGTGAATCACGACAGCGAACGACACCATCAAAGCTGTCTCATGAGGCGCCTAAACAGTCTCGAACTGTGGAATCAATGGACTTAGCTCCACCGTCTGAATGTGCGCCTCCCAGCCCGGATCGAGCAGAACGCCATCGCACTCAGAGGACTTCTGTGGAAGATCCATTTGTTCCAAGCCCCCTCCAGTCCTCCAGCCTGTCCACCCACCTGCGTTGGGGTCTACGCTGGAAAGTCGGTAAGTGCGATTATTTAGGCGAAGCAGCGATTCTGTCTGCTGATTGTCGGAAGCAACGAGCGCCAAGCTGATTGCGTTTGCGAAAGGGCTGGAAAAAATGAGCTGCAGAAGTCGCGTACGCTCAAATGCGGTCGGGACGTACTTTCGTTAAATGACTCTCTATAAATAATATGTAATTGCAGTGAATAAAGTAATATAACATCCCGAGCTTAAGCGCTCCAAATTTATGAGTCCAAACATTTTCAGGACTTATTGCCGGGGCGTTCTTGCACGACAAACACGTCATCTTGTAAAATTAAATACAAGGTTGAGAATAGGTCTCTCAGCGTATTGCTCAAGGAATGTGAACCTGGTATTAACTGGCTCAAGCACGTAGATAGTAGCAGCCGAGAGACCGTCAAGTCACCTCTTTTCCAGCGGAATTATTCAATAGCATTGCGAACATTACCTTCCGCAACTCTTTGGAGCCCTACATAACTCTGCATGTGAACACCGCTTGGGTGCCAACAACGAAACAGAACGTCGTTTTTCAATGGTGGGCCTGATCCGGTTTACAAAACAAATGGTGAAAGGGTAAATAAAAGGGTGAAAGGGATTCAATATTGAAAGGGTAGAGCCAGGGCCGACCTCTGTGAAAAAAAAAAAAAGCTTTCCGTTACAGGAGCCAATAAAAACGCACTCTGATTCCTAGAACACCGTAATCATCGTCATCGTGGCTGACGGCCTTGGGACGGGTCTAGGTCTTTTCGGTGCAGGGCGGTTCGGTACGAATTCGAGCGAGCGTTGGAGGCAGCGAAATTCGCGTGCGTTTGTAACATGGGAGCAGCACGCGAGCAAATACAACCTGTTTATTACAACTGTTGTTGCTCGTATTTCTGCGTTATTTTAGGCCAATAAAAATTTATGCGGCATTGAGAAAAAATTCCCTAGCATTTCGCCGAGGAGAATGTGAAAGTGCGAATACTGTTTTCAGCATTGCCGTATTTTCCGCGCCCAACGCAGCGCGCCTTCTTTCACGTTCCAGATTTGAATAACAGTGTGAGTTATAGCGTATAAGCAAGTCGCCAGAGTTGACGCGTATTGAAGTTAAAGATAAAGGCGTATACAATATCGGTGCGTGGGGCTTATTTAACACCCGCAGTCCCGGATACTTCGTGGCTTCTTTAAAAGCGTTGCGGACGCGAGCCCGTATCCGGTGGTAGGTTTGGGGTCCTTATAAAGTGTTGCACAAAGGCCTTTTCGAACAGTCAAACGTATAGGTTGTTCATTACTTCGTTTCTTTAGCGACAGTATCACCGTGTATTTTCTCTCGTTTTTTTGTCAAAAATCAGCGACAGTAACTTCTTTCACGTTCCAGAAACTACAATAACAGCTGCGTAGTTAAGCGCCACCGCAGTGGCAAAGGAACATGTCTTTCTCGCGTAATGAAGAAATTGAAATATCTTGACATTCGTATTTGTGGGCGTTGCTTTCTCTTGATAACGTAATGCACATACCACGCCACTATCAATTCATTACCGGAGGCACCTGTTATACCTTCCGTCCCGGCCTTATCGTCGTTAGCAGTTACTATGCCGGATTTACTGTGTTTTTGAATTGGAAGTTGAAAAGGTTCTTGTATAATATTCAAAGCTGTCTGCAATGTTCTCTGCATCCTGCATAGATATATTTTTTGCCAGGACTGTTCGCTGGGGATTTTCAGCGTTCTGCCGGAAATTATAGTTATCACAATTTCGTAGGGTTTTATTCCTATCAGTGATATATGGCACCTGCAGCTCCCCACTATCAGTATTTTTTAAAGACGATCGTCTTTCTTGGGCTCATTAAACGCGGAAATTTTGGCCTCTCTGTATGTCTGTTTTTCTGCCTGTCTGTCTGCCCCTCGATTCAGCCGCCCGGCCAAAGTTAATGCAGAGGTTGAACGGTATACGTTGTTACGAATCGGCCAACGCCGCCGTATTTTCCCGCACCACTCCACGGCTGGGCGGCGAAGCCACCACGTGCGCCTTTCTGCCGTCAGGCGCTAGCGTGTCGGTGAATCATACTTTCTTGTCTCGACATGCCGGGCCAGACGCCTCGCTTTGCAAAGCGCCTCCGGCGATTGCCAGCGGCACGCCCAGGCATGCTTCACGGACGTGCGCCCCACAACCGTCAGGTGCCAGCACGTCGGTGAGTCATACATTCACGCCTCGACATGCCCGGCCCAGTCGCCTCGCTTTCAACGCGCTTCAAACTTCGACGGTTGCCGGCCCGGCAAGGCATCTCTCAGCATATTTTCAAGGCTACTGATGACTCACGAACTGTGGAAAGAGCGTTGTGTGTGTCTGTGACGTTCGTGGCGTGTTGCTACTTGTTGGCGTTTTGACCGTTGCTGCTTTTGGGTATAAATAGAAGCAGCCCAAGCGCTCTTAATACCCCTGTCACACGGCACTTTCAATCGCGATTGAAGTGAATCGCGATCGAGTTTTCGAGCGGCTCGACGCTAGTGCGCTGCTACACGGCACGTTTCAAATCGCGATCGAGAAGTTGCTCGGGTTGCACTCGTGTACGCCAGATGCGCTAACAATGTAATTGCGGGGCCGGTGTCTGGTAACTTCGCGCAGCTCGTAGGTATACGTAACTATGTAAATATTACCTCTCACTTATTTGGCCAAGTTATTTGTACACAATTTGTAGCGTTTAGTTGAAGTTGTCACATTCTGTGCCATTACTGATCGTGGCACGAGAGTATCGCCGCTTTCGTTCGATCGCGCTTGGAAGCTGATCGCGCTTGAGAAAGCAGGATTGAGTTCGAGCGGGATCGAGCTCGATCGCGATTGAAACTGCCGTGTAGCAGATGCCCGATCCAGATTGAGCTCGATCCGGATCGACTCAATCGCGATTGAAAGTGCCCGTGTGTACAGGGGTATAATTCATTCCTGTTTGAGCAGCGAATCCATGCGGTCGCTCTGCTCGAGTCCTGTATTGTAACCTCGCCCGTCGGGGCATTGTTTTTTTTTGGCTTCAGCTCACCTCTCGCTATGAAGTAAACAGTTACGTTAGCCTACGGCTTTTGGACTTCTTCACGGCTGCAACAGCGGCTGGCCGCTCGCATCATACACGCTACCCCTCGTATGTCGGAGGCCACGGAGATCGGATCGGGTGCCCCCGCCCGGTCGCAACAACTGGTGTCAGCGCTGGGATGACACGGTTGCAACAACGTTTATATACCCGAGAGATATTTCTAAACAACTACCGTATTTACTCGCGTAATGTTCGCACCCCTGAAGTTCGTCGTCAGAATATGACTTTTTTTATTTCCCTCGCAATGATCGCACCCTGAACTTGCCGCAGCCATATGTCGTTGTGTGCCAAGTCCAGACGACGATGGTCCTGCGGGGACCAACTTTTTCACACAACTGCGCCAGCCTAGGCAGGAGCTCAAACCCTGTAGGCTAACATTGCGTTTGTTAACTGAAGCAGTGGTAATAATCGGTCGCTAGAAAAAAAAAAGAAATAAACCAGCTATTCATTTTCTGCCTATTGTTGCGCAACAGACATTTTCGGCAAGACCGCGGGGGGGAAGCGAGGGGATGGCCTGAGGGGGAACTTCCTAGGACATAACAGCTGCCTAATAGCGCACCACGTGGAAAAGTACACGTGGCCTGTTCACCTCAACGACGAAGCGTACCTTATTGCGTTATGCGGAATGCACCATGCATGAATATGAGCGTTGCGTTATGCATATCCGATGGACGATGCGAGAAAGCAGGCAGGATTCTGCATGTATCGTTGTACAGCAAATAAAGTGAAGCAGTTTTCTTTTCTCTGGCATTTTATTTGTACACTTTTTACAGGTATATTGTGGCACACACTTCAAGGGAGACGCACGAAATTAATGGGCCATGTTTCGAACAACACCTCTAAGGAAGGTCATTGCTTGACGGTTCTTATACGACTCGGCCGAGGCCCTTAGTTGTTCCGCCACCTTACATACTTTTGGGCTGGTTTCTGCCGCTCCCCTATCTCCAGCTGCCCCAAGCGATGGAGCAGTGAGTCTTCTCGGTGCAGAACGTCAAGGAACCGCCAGAGGTTTGGGTGGCAACACTGCACGTGGGCTTGAAACCCGCTGTGCCAAGCCTCTGCGGTGTTAGTAGTCTTGATACCCGCTCTGAGCGCCGTTTGATGATGATGATTCCAGAGCTCGACTGGAAAGAGAGGCAGGCGCCGTCCTCGGCTTGTCGGCTCCCAATGAAATTGTCTTCGAAATAGTCCATCCCTTGCTGAAGATCTCCACGCACCGTGCCTGAAAGTCTCAAATACGTGGTCCAATTCGGTGGGGGGCGCGATTGCTATAGCTGAGATCATTCGCGCTTGTAGGTTCAGCTCAGGATCGTTCACATACAATCCTTGGAGGCCCTCCTTCTGGACGTGCCTATACACACTTTGAGACAGGTGAAAAAAACACCCCTTAAAATCCTTGTAGGCCCTCCTGGACGCGCGTATACACACTTCGAGACAGGTGAACAAAACACCCCTTAACAGTGCAACCCGGGAAAACGCCCCCGAATGCGTTTATAGCGGCCTGCTCAAAGTCGACCACAACTGTGTCAGGCGAGCACAGGCCGTTGCAGTGCCTGTTCAGTGCCTCAAAAGCCTGCGTGTACGTCTGCTCTGTTTTCCTTGTCATAAGGATATAGGCAGCTGGCAGCACACAGCCATGTACACAACAGTGGATCGTATGCACCTGAAAAAAAAAGTTCCGGCGCAACCTTAAAAGTGCCGTCGGCGAACCACTGGCTGCTTGTCTTCAGTATATCCCCCCAGCCTCTGCTGCTTATGTGTTTCAAAGCTGTGGAATTGAGGGGATACAGCCCGTTCGTCACATGGCGTTTCGTCATAGGCCGGTTTAGGAGGGTTAGTTTAGTTGTTTAGGAGGGCGTGGGGAGGCCTGTGCTACCTGCACTAGTGTATAACGCCTCGAAGCGCTGCTTTTTTTCTTTGGGGAAAGGGGTGAATGTAGAAGTCGGCGTGACCTGGACTGCTTTGAAGGGCTGATCGGTCAAGGGCATTGAGATTGGTACCTAGCTGGCGTGGACAATGGTACTTTAAGTTACAGCTGTAGTCGGGCAGGGTGGTGGAGAGGTCTAGGTGACCACGTCGTGGCGTGACCTGCCCATATGTTTGAACCCTTTAAGCGCAGCTGAAGCTCTGTTCAGGGGGTGGGTTGCCAGGCCCGGGAGTTTTCCCCTTTTCTCCGAAACGTGGAGGGGTCTATTACTGGTTAGGTGCCACAAAAAAGCAGGCATGGCTGCCTGCTCGCAAGCGCAAGCGCTCGGGCTGGTAGGGCATCTTTGAAGGAATAAATGTTTGTTGGCGATTGGTCTGGTTGAAAGGGAAGTATTGAGCTCATCACTCAAGCTCCGCGCGCACTCAAACACAAAAGAAACGGCAAAACTGTGCCTGCAGGTTCAGGCATAGAAGAGGGTCGCACACAGCGCCGACGGCAGCGGATCGTCACAGGAAATGCGAGAAATTAGCCGCGAAGTTGACCAGTGACAGCCGATCGGACAGCCGTGGCCCAAATGTCGCCGTATAGGCCATGCCACGGGTGCATAATGGGGAGAACTGAAGAGAGTGCGGTCGGTTTTTCCACGTCTTTCACAGCGATTTGCGCGCTCACCGCTTCACGTGCACGTGTAATATTTGGCTCAGGTATTCCTGGCAGTGTAATCTAAACGTCGCGCAGGTTTACTTGCAGTGCTGAAAGAGTGTTGCAGGGTCCCTTTAAAGGGACAGGAAATCTACGGTCAAATCACGTGACCTATAAAAAAGAAGCATCAGGGTACAAAAGCGTGTCATGTGATATAAGTTTGAATCCAATTATAATATTAGCATAATTAGTCAGGTGTGACGGTATATTAACCTAACTTCTTCCGCAAAGAACTCAAGCCCACTCGCCCATGGGCCATAGCCAAAAAATTTTTCGGGGGGGGGGGGGGGGGCAGGGGGGTATTATTTGAATTGAGAAGATTTGCCGAAATAAGCACTAAGTCTGGCTCCCGTCGTCCCTGCACTCGCCTATACCTTTCTTTAAAAGGCGACGAATAGCAGGCGGTAACATCACTTTTACGTTCCAAAACAACCTCCTAATGCGAGTTTTCCGTGTGACGAATATTCCGGCAACAGGAGAATTCCTCGTACGAAATGCCCTATGACGAGTTGGCATTCCTGACCAGTTTACCTGTGACGAGTTTATTCGCGCAAACACATAAACATGTTTTTGCTTGTCTTGCTGGAGCCTTTACGCTGCCAAAAATAACGGGAACCAAAGACAGTCACACGTCATGGTTAAATGAAAAGCAGACGATTGCTGCAGGTTGATTCACCACCGCATGCTGACTAGCCCCTTCGCTACGCCCCATAAAAAGCAAAGGTCAAAACAGGAAGGAGGTGGGAGAGGGGGGGGGGGGGACAGGCGGTAGCCAGGATTTTTTTTCGGGGCGGCTAAGGTTGAACCGCCCGCTCGGGGGTTTATAAAGCGCGTTTCAGGTCTCTTATGCTAGTCACGTTGATTATTGTGGTTTTATTTTGCCGTGCGCAGTTGTAAGCTCAAATTTTTAGTTCAAATCTCGTGCAGGTGATACTGGACGCAATGCACGCACGGGCGCACTTTGTGTGTACTGTGTGTACTTTGAGGAAAGAATGCCATCCACAATGAATCGGCGTAGGCTTTAAACACACATCTTTATTTCGTTGTTTTTGTGGAAACGAGTGAAGCAAAATAGCAAATATTTTGTGCGTACACGCCTTTTA
Source organism: Haemaphysalis longicornis (assembly GCA_013339765.2). Classification (NCBI taxonomy): domain Eukaryota; kingdom Metazoa; phylum Arthropoda; class Arachnida; order Ixodida; family Ixodidae; genus Haemaphysalis; species Haemaphysalis longicornis. The sequence continues at coordinate 88,569 of JABSTR010001287.1, forward strand.
GGCCCGTACATCAGCATCCACTGCAACGCTAATACAGCATATTGTGCATTGATATCGAGCGCAGGTGCCTCCCTACATGTGGGAGCTAAGAATAATATGCTTAAGAAGGTTTGTCGTACCAACAATAATTTCACGCAAATTTCATCCCGAAACGCGGCCAAATGGCAGCAATAAACCCGCACAACACCACTACCAGCACCAGGTTGCAAGACAGCTAGAAGATTTCTACAGGATTTAAGCACAGCTGTCCCGGCATTTTTATAACATTCATGGCACCGCTTATGTGGAAAAGCCACTAGGGGAAGGTGGCGGGCCAACGGCAAAAATAATGCAGTTTTTAAAAGATAAATAAAAGAATAAATACAATGCTATGAGATGTGTACCGAAAAGATATGACATGCAAGTTAAAAATTGAGGGCGAGATGTGTCCATCAACACCAACAATTAAGTGTGAGAAAAAACCTCTCACACCTTAAAACAGTTTGTGAAAGAATGTATACCGGGTGCTGTGTCACGGAAAAATACAAAATGCATGTACGAAAATGAAAGCGCAAATAAAGTCATTGAAATAGTTTGTTAGGAAAGGCGATGTCTCTCCGTGGAGAAAATGGCAACATTTATACAAAAGAATGTGGAAGTGGTGGAATAGAAACAAGTAAAATGAGGCACAATAAATGAAGCAAATATAGAAAACACGCAATCGAAAATAAAAAAGATCACAAGGCCTAAAGGATTTTCTGGTTTGGGGAATGGCAAGAACTCCGAAAGTTAGTTTTAAAGTATATACAGGTCCCTTGTTCTATTTAACGTATATACAAAGCCATCGTGGTATACAGAGCGGGAAACTAGAGGACAAAGCCTAACGGTCGGGGAACCCTCGCGAAGCGATCGATGACATCAGAATGGCTGATGTTTACATCCCTGTGAGAGTAGAGAAGAACCAGGCCAACCAGCCTGTCCTCGGACATTTTCGAGCGCCAGCAGGTTTTGAGCCTTCTCAGACTGGAGAACCACCTTTCTGCTGTGGCAGTTGTTGGTGGGAGCGTTCCCAATATTAGCAGCAACTTATGGATGTTCGGGAAAAATATGCTGTCGCAGAGAGGAAGAGCACCAAGAGCAGAGCTTGGGCGTAAGCTCGACTCTGTTGCCTCCCACTTCGTCCACCAGAGCCTGAAATCACCCATTGATGCACTCCCATCCACATTTTTGGCGAACACAATTAAGAATCAGTTCCTTTGCTTGCTTGAGGCGGACATCAAGCGCTGGAGGAACTGCTGCGGGGATCAGCACACTAAAGCTCTCTATTAACTGCCTGTGCGTCTCAGATCGCTGGTTTAGTTGAGAAAGTATGAAATCAATGAAGGATAGGTAGAGAGACTTGCGGAAGTAGTCCGCTTTCCGCGGGAGCATTTCCACGATGTCGTTGGTGGCTGCTAAGCCTTGGGTTTACTATCTCCACATTGTGTTGTTCGCCACATTCTCCAGCCTTCGCGAATACCTCCCCAAGGCAAGCCTCGGCATTTACTCGATAACCCTCAATAGTGCGTTGCACAACATCTATGTGTCCAATCGCCATGCACATGTCCGCGTTTTTTGCTTGGAGCCTCCTCGATAATGGCAGAGTCACTGCAAACACTTGCTCTGCGACATGGAGGCTCACAATGAATGACGGCGAAAGCAGTGCACACATCAGGTTGTTCGCCTCTGCTGCGTTCTCAGGGCTTCCTGTCGACTTAATTTTTGCTAGCGCCGCAATGACCGAGTCAAACAGACTAACGAAAGACAGAAGTGCATCGTGTTTCTCTACCCAACGGGTCTCACACAAGCCAAGAAGCCGCGTTCGCCTACACCCAGAATGCATCTGAACAATCTGTTTGCTTAGCACGTTTGTTCGGCTTGGGGACTTTCTAAAGAATTTCGCAGTTTCCTTAACCGTCTCGAAGCAATTCTTAATATCTGCAACAGAACAAGCAGAGCAAAGCACGAGGTTTAAACAGTGGCTTGCACAGTGCGTGTACAGCGCAGTCGGATACTTCTCGCGAACGGCGGTCTGCACCCCGTTTGCTTTCCCGGCCATCGAACTGGCGCCATCGTACCCCTGCCCGCGAAGGGTCATGTGAATACCGATGCTCACCAAAAATTTTGCAATTTCTTCGGCGAGGTTCTGGCCGCTTTGCCCCCCCCCCAAAAAAAAAAAAAAAAAAAACTTCCTTAACCTGGTTGTTTCCTTTGTCCAGGTAGCGGGCAGATATTGTAAGTTGTTCGATGCTTGCAACATCGGCCGTCTCATCTGCGAGTATGGAGAAGCAACCAGCGTCGTTAATTTTTGAGACGATGTTCTCCCTGATGAGGGTGCCGCAGATCCCAACAACCTCATTCTGAACTTCCGGGCTTAAGTAGGAGGCATTGCTTGAGCAGCTTTCGATATGCTCTTTAAGGCAGGCGTCACCACAACTACTCCGCATGCGTGGCAGGGCTCTATAAAGTTAGTGTAACCCTCGTTTTCTGATGGGACAGTGCTTAGATCTAGTGGCCCGCTGTCATTGTGGCCACGAAGAGACAGGCCTTGCCTTCCACAAAAGATTATTGGGTCGACGATAGGTGCCAGTCGCTTCCCGGTTTCCTTGACCTGAAACTTCCTGGCGTTATCGAGCTGGTCAGCTGCAGTAGGTGCACTACTCGAGAATGCTTTTATGAAGTCATCGGCTGCCGATTGGCTTTCTCGATGGTACCCCGTTTTCTGGTGGGAATCGAATATTTCGAGTGCATGTTTCCAGTCCGTGCAAGGTCTGGACACGAGCGCGCCAGCGGGCGCGTGCTTCCCTTTGCCAACTTCGGGGTTAGAAAAGATTGCAAAAACACGGCAAAACGCCCGCTCACACACAGCGGAATAACTCAGCCATGGGTACTTTTCAAGCCACGTCAGTTGAAATTTCCGATTTTGTTTAGAGTCGCAGACGCTGTTGAAAGCGTAGTTTCTACCAGGACGCCATGGGGATTTGAGCAGCTGGTGCCTTGTGACGTCGTCAATTTGGGTGCCACTTTCGTAGAGCCCAATGTCGAGCCTGCTGTACTCAGTTTTCCCTTGGGTTTCTGAAATAGTTAATTAACTTGACACCTTTGTATTGCTGGGTTCCCAATAATAAAACTTACTTTGAGGAGGCCTCTGATCTGCATGAATGTGTGTACCATCCTGCGCGGGGCGGCCATCCCCTTCTAGTCTTGGTCGCGTTCCTGCATAAGGTATAGGAAGTCATCCCAAAGTTAAATATTGTATGCAGTATTGAAATACAAATGTAGCACAAAATAGTAACGCGAATACTGCGGCGTTCGACGGGGCTCTTGCTTTAGGCACGTTGGAAGTTTGTAGTGAGATTCGATGAAGGGACTATAATGAGGTATCACTATTCTGATTCTAAATATTACAGAAGCACGTATTCCTTAGCGGACGCGTGTGCTATAATGGTTCAGCCGAGTACACAGCGCAGGTGGTAAAGATAAGCGATCAAGCATCACTTCACAGTGTTTGAGCTTGTGCACAGGGAACAGAAAAGCATTGCAGTTTTATTCAGTAATTCGGGAAATCAAACTGACGTTGGTCCTCTCGTTGGTTGAGCGGAAAACAGGGGGATTGGGAAGCTGCGCAAAGCCAGGGGGAGTATCCGACGTGGGTCGATGCTCGAAAAGAGTCGGCGTTTCATTCCCCACTGGGAACCAAGAAACCATTCGTGAAGGCGCTGCACACTTTTCAAACGCTATAAACTACTGCATTTCAGCATGAGGCGAACTTCAGTGGCACGGGTAAGGTTGGCGACGATAGTGATGTTCAAACTGAAGCTTGATTTTAGGCTGCTGAAGATAAGACATGCGGAATCAGCTAATGGCGCGAAATTTACATACCTACAACAGACTTCGCCCAATACTGTTACTGAAGTGATGTTGGCTATTGTTTATGAATTACTCAATGTAACCTATGAGCGTGAGGATGCCTTGTTAGTAGTCCCTCTTCTTATGTGCCCCTGGTCTCTTTTTGCGCTATGAAGCTTATGGATTACCAATGTACCAGAGAAATCATTTGGCTATTATACTATATGCAGCTGTAGATTAGGCACGCTCGCATCAGGGCGAGAGTGATGGCGCTAATCAGAAAGCCGTAGTCTGTGGCGCATTTTAGCCGACATTCATTTGTCACGCAGGACATGCATTGACAAAACGATAGTCTTTCGCCGGAAGCCTTCACAACAGCACTAAACAAGTTATGCATGTGTCGTTATTCTATCAATAGACTAAGTCAGCATACATAACTCAATAGTTACACATACAAATTCGCTCCTCTTCCATTGTCACAGTAGTGGAAGGGCTCCAAATTTTGCGACTCTTCATGTACTGATAGTAACGCTGTTCTGGTAAATTCTTAAAAACCATCTCTAGACTTCGTAACTACAAAAACATTTAGGCATTTACATAATCAGTTTTAATGGTTTCTTCCCCGGAAGTTACCTATTCGCCAGATGACGGGCGTTTGTTTCAACAATTGTGCAGCAGGAAAAGCGGAGTATTCAGTAATCGTGATAGTCACGGCGACTGCATATCTATTTCATCTCTTTTGGTTATCAAGCGCAGTTAGGGTTACCAAACATCTTTCCCTAGTCCTATAGTTTTTGAAGTACAGAAACCTACGTGAATATTGGTGATCTGCAGCAAAGAGTCAAATCTCGATATAACGAATCCCGTTGGGCCACCAAAAACTGTTGTTTCGAAATGTCGTTGTAATGAAAAACTGGCGATTATAAGCCACTGCTCAAGGGGTCGCGGGTTCGATTCCCGGCCGCGGCAGCCGCTTTTCAGATGCAGGCGAAAAGCAGAAACGCCCGTGTGTACGAGGTTTCAGCGCACGTTGAAGATCCCCAGGTGGTCAAAATTAATCCGGAGCCCTCCACTACGGCGCGCCTCACCGCCTGCGTTGCGTCGGCGCGTTAAACCGTACAGTCAATCGATCAAATAAACCTAGGAATGAAAATGACATACGTTAGCAGTAGACGCGTGTGCAGACAGTAAACTCTCAAATTAAAATGTTGCGACTTCAAAGCTACTTCGTTTGAAGACATCAGTTATTTTCTCGCGCGTGCAGCACGCGCGACCCATTAGGATTTCATCTACATATTCCACCTTGAGCAATACCTCATCGGGTACGTCATTACACCGAGCAATGAAAGTGCGGAATTTGTTCATGTGCACTTAGATATCAATGTTCGACACGATGTTATTTTCTGCGTTGGGTGAACTACTGTCGCCTTCCTTCGCGTTGTCATCGTCGCTAGTTGCGTTAATCTTTCGATCACACATTATACTCGGTTACTACTCAAGAACGGCACCACCTCATGTAGTGTATCACTCCGCCAAAGCGCCGGACTCGTGACGTTAGTGCGCGCGCGTTTTGAAAGAATTTGCTATGAATGCGTGATATCGTCTGCCTTGTCTCACGCAGTTTGTTTGTCGTCACTGGAGTCGTTTATAATCATATTAAGTCCAACAAATCACGGGAACGGCTCACGCCATGTTCAAAATATTCCCAGTAACGCCCTACTTGCGCCGCGCGGAGAAACATCCGGCTACGGTGATAAGTCACAGCGGCAACTTCCGGTGCCGTTCTTAAGTTGTAACCGAGTATAGCTTAACAGAAAAATCAGGTACTACAAAGAAATAGCTGCCCGCGCACGAGATTAGCGTCAAGAACGACCGACCGGTGACCGTCACCCAACACAACAAGAGAGAAAACAGGCAAACGCGGCTAGGCCTGGTAGGCTACTGCACATTAAACCACAGTTGTGTCGCGGCGCTATCTGGTGGCACTGGTCATGGTGGTCATAGAGTTAATACTACTGACTCTAGAGGAAAAGCTGCCCGGCCAGCCCGTGCATTGAAACCGTGCTACACCCGGGCGCAGACATGATGCCACCCTCACAGCGTTGCCCGCTGTCTTTTTGCCTACCAGAGTTGGCGGAAGTAGTGGGTATTCACCTAGTAACCAACGCATTCCATCATGGCAGCCACCGTTGCTGTGAGTGCGCCGTCAAAACTTTGATGTGCAGAAACGTTGTGTGAAG
>JABSTR010001288.1:0-56430 GCA_013339765.2 Haemaphysalis longicornis
TAAAGCAGAGGACGGGGGTACACTCTTCGCTCGATACCGAGAGAGGTCCCGACTCCCGGAGCTCCCTGCCTGGTCAACAGACAGGGAGCCTATCCGCCGGAGTTTGACCTGGGCTCCGACGGTCACCATTTGAGGTTTCTACCATTCACCTTAAAACTCCTAACCACGGTAGATTAGGGCGTGAGTATGGTGGCTCGTGTTCGCTGTGTCGGCAACACCATCACCAAGATTACTCATGGTGGCCCGTGCGGGGATATCAGCAGGCGTACGCATCGCTTCTGCCTTCGACTTTAAACCGAGTTCCCTCACCTGGAGTAATGTTGCTGAGATGAGAATTCTGCTGCTTCTTTAGTGTTTGTGTTTTCGTTTGGAAGGAAAAGGCCGCGCCATCTTTTTCCTGGTTTTTCTTCCTACAAAGAAAGGATTGGGTAAGTGCCTTTGCTACTCAGGTACCCGCATTTAGCCTGAAGCAAACTGACGTAGAACATAAGGACGTAGGAAATGTAAAAAGCATTGCACGTGAAAATTAGGCTACCAGCTGGAAAAGGTAGATCTGAGAGTACTACGTTAGGCCTAACGTATCGCAGTCCCACGTCCTCGCCTCCTTGCCATTTATTGCGCCACGCCATGGCAAAACCTTGTTTCCGCGTGTAGGGAAGGGAGGTTAGGAAATACCATGCTCGTGTTTCTAACAAATAAAGATTTGAAGCTGCAACCTACTGGCGTATCAAGCTGCAAGGTGCATCGCGGAAATATCAAAGGTTGGCCAAGAAATCATTGAGTTCTCAACCAGCCATACTGTCCCCGAGACTTCGTGCTTTTGTAGTCTCTTTATAGTCGACTTGGTGATACTATAGCAATTTTAAAGCTGTTCTCATTACACAATCCCCCCTTTCACTCACAGTCGACAGAAGGTGTATGCATGAATACAAAGTTTCTCTTTAGAAGGATCACATTGCGCCCATTCGAGACGCACACAGTATGCATTAAAATGGGGAGATGTGCGGTACAACGAATCATGTATACTCCACTGATTTAAAAAAATGCTTAATTCGACAAGCTTGTGGCTCACAGGGCCTTTATTCTGCTTGCTGTATAAAGCGGCTACAAAAGTTCCGATTTCAGAATGTTGGTTTACACATGGTTATCATGTAAGGGCGTTATGCCGAAACCAAGACGTAAAAACTCACCCCTTAAAATTTCTGCTAACGCTTGGTTCTACTGGTGAGTATACACTATAACGTATTTTGGGACACAAGGACGCAACTTGAAAGGTCGCCTTCATTTCAATTTGCTGTTTTCTTCAAAAAAGATATAGTCATATATGTAAATCGTACGCTTCCGCGGGAAGGTATTGTTCAACGTTTTGCATTTTAAAAACATAGCAAAGCACTGAATACTTGTACAAATTAAGGGTTAGCGGTCCTGCGACAGCATAAATGTTGAAACCCTGCGACCCTGTTTTTTCTCACACCACACCATTGTATTGCCGGTGAAGACAAGCCATGCCAGACGCTGTTTAACGAAACGAAAGCTCTGAGCAGAAGCCGCGAAGGAGTCGGCAGTGAGTTGATTGAAGACTTTTTTATCCGTAAAAACCATAAAAATTGTGTTAGAGAACCTTCTGTTAAGTCGTGCAGAAGTTATTTTTGAATTTTTGATCAGGATGGTGCATTGATCAAAAAAGGGAAGGGGAAAAACTGCCCGCCCTATGCGTATGTGCAGTAGATGGTATATATTCATGTTCGTTTTTTGAATAATTCTAGTTGTGTGTCTGTGCCCGTCCTGTCTCTTTGTTGTCTTGTCTCTAACGCGGAGTTTTTTGACCCTTAAAAATGATTACCAGAAGCTTTCACGGAAAGCTGACAGGAGAAGCTAAGAAAAGCACGAAGGGTGCTGCCCTTGCGCAGGTTCCAGAAACATTCTTGGGAAATTTGCCCCGTCCTCCTGCTTGAACACATTTTTCTAGGTTCATAAAATATGACTCTATGGCTGGTTAGAAATATTCTATCGCCATGATCACAACAGGAACAATACACATAACGATGATAATACAGTTAAAGGTATATTTGAATTAGAAAAAAGTCTCTTTCCATAACTAAGCCAAACAATACTATAATTTCCATGTACTGCTACATGTTACACATTAATCGGTTTTAATCGACCAGATTTAGGAGAAATCCCCAATGTGGAGTAAGTTTGTGTGAAGAAAGTTTGACATCCACCTATATGCAGCCATATGGCTACAAAGGAAAGCTATACAGCTTTCACAGGAACGTCGCAGTTGAAGAAATATTCGTCCTGGTCCAGGATACAGCTTTACTTTGTAGCCGTATGGCTGCATTTAGGTGGATGGCGAACATTCCTTCACTATAATCGGTTTTGTGACGGTATTGTTTGTTCCACTATGGTTCGTTCTCTGGCTTCCTCCGGTCCGCGGTGGATAGTGTAAATTTCTGAAGGCTGCTTTAGCAACGGTGTATTTTATATTTTTATCATTTTTTTCTGAATCAAAAATAAAAATTGGGGCGCCGGCTCCTTCTCTGAGCATTGATGGCTCGCAATATTCCTACTTCGGCAACTCGAACTTCACAAAAGGTTACTTTATTACATATTCCAACAATGCTTCATTCGGTTACAATAGCAGTGATATTGGCGGCGGCCTCTTGTTCTCGACGCTCGGGATCGGCCGCTCGACGCTGACGCTTCGCCGCTGCCTTAGCGCGCGCAGTAGAGGGAGAGGAGGTAGCACCTGCTGCTGCAACGCCTCTTTCAGCGCCGGAGCACGCGCATGCGCGCCCGCACCTGTTGTTGAGAGCGGACAACGCCGAGGGACGACGGGTGACAGTGCGAGCTAAAGAAATGCTCTGCATTTTAAAAAACACTATAGCGTAGGCCCGTTCGAGGTGATGTGTAATGATTATCTTTTCCACAAAATGAAGGAAGCTACTGACAATAATGGAGTAAAGGTCGTCGTGGCAGCGTACGAGGATACAATCGTCAGCAATGTTAAAATAACCACCGTAATGGTCGTGAAGGTGGCGTACATCTTCGCTACCTTCATTTCTTACGCGTTAGTGCAAACTTCCTTCATTTCTTTATACCATTTGAAGTATAAAAAGTAACCATTTTATCAACAATGAGATCGCCGTTGTCACTTTCGAAACACATTTAGGTACACCTGTTCATTTTATATTGAGACTTCGGATCTCTCGCAACGTATCTTTTATTTTCCTTTTCCACGTCAACGTAGGCCGCCCTTCTCTCAATATATCATCATATGTAGGTTCAAGGACCAGAACCTGTCACTCTTTATTTTCATGTCCTTGCCTTTCTTGCCCTTTGCATTACTTTCTCCTCATGTTAAGGTGTTTTGCCTTGTACCGTATCATTTCCCTCGCATGCGTGTAGGACTAGTTGGGACACAACATTCTTTTAAACCCATTTCGCTTACTTTCCTTCGTTTACTGCGTCATACCTGATATCGCTCTTGTTTCTGCCTAGCTTTTTCGAGGGTTCTTTACCTCCACTATTTCTTTTTCATCCCTCACTGCTAGTTACATGTCACCATGGCACAATGATAAGCCAACCATACAAAAGGTGCCTCCTTCCTCAGGGTGTTTTGTAGTGCTGCTAGCAATATCTTCAGGCACCATCCTGTGTTTCTTTTGATTGTTGTACCGTCTTTTAAAGGCCAGGCCCGTTTTTTTTTAACCTTACATTCTTGTGCAACATACGTTTTTCCCAAATCAACAAATTCTTCCTCAGGCCTTCTAATCCTAGCAATTTCAAGGCTACGCCCTCGAGCCGGCCCCCGTGTCTCGGTTTCCTTCTCTGCAAGCTAAATGGAATGTGCGTTCACACCAGCTAAAAAATGAAACTCCTTGCGCTGAGAATGTACTGCCACATATAGCTGTTTGGCTTATTTTGTCAATTCTTTATCATCCTCAGCTCCAGAAAAAGCGCTTTTTTGGCAGCACGCGAGGTGCACCGAGCATCAACGCCCAGAGATCTCCCAAGTTATTCCACTTATTTGGCTCCGCTGTCTTCCTTGAAAGATTCTAGCGGGCTTTCAATTTTCCCAACTATTTTTTCTTCTGTACGTGCCAGCCCGGCCACGTCTTCTTCTATGTGTGGGGTTGAATGAAATTTCGTAAAAGCAACTTTTTTTCGTCTCTGCGTGCTCTACCTGCTAAGGTAAGATCTCCTTTTCCAACAAACGTACCGCTTATTCTATTTCTCACACTCGTCATGATGCAAGCTCTTCACCTCACACTCATAAAAGGCAAGTACATATCCCAGTCTTAGTCCTAATTTACTCGCCTTCTTAAGATTCCTAGCCCATTCCCCATTTCTGCATGACAAGGAGACAAGGCCGGAGAAAACACCCTGGCCGGTTTGGGTCAATCTTGACCGTTAATGGGCCAGAATCCTGGCATGTTCGCAAAATTTTGTCACGTATTGTTAAAGCGCGCAGAAAACAATGACCACGGCAGACGAGCGACCGACAGGACGAGTTTATATCACAGACGCGAACTGCCAACAAAACATGATCACTCAAAACACAAAAACGAAACTAATAACAAAGGTGATAAGCGCTAATAAAATCGAAATAACAACAACCAAAACTGAACAAATTTTTACGGTTTAAACCTTAAACGATGTCTACTAAAGTTTCTACCAAACATGTCCGAATCAACTTCTGCCTGCCCAGTTTGTGCTGACTTGGTGACGTGGACTTGTGGCCATGCTGACGTGACTCTCCCGTCGACGAGCTCTTGGTACGCGGCGTGAATAACCCGCTGATGTTTTATCGCTGTGGGTGAACAGTCGGTGCTTGGAGATCGGAGTTCGCTGGCTGCGTCCCTGGTAGCCTTATATGGGAGGAGATAGCGCTTAGATCTGGTAGAGTCGCATTTGTGGGGGCCATCGAGCAGTGAGCCGATGGTGCGATTGCTTTACGCATAGGCACTAGACTGTCACTTCTGGTGATTTTACGGCGTATTGAAGTAAGTAAGTAGTCAGCACAAAAGGTGTATTTATTTTTGCATCTATATGATGGCACCAAGTATAATACCTTAACCTCAAAGCTGGTGTGTCTGCTGGCGTATTAATATTTTTTGCCCTAGCAATGACAATACCTCTAGAATTATGCAAAACTTTTCTGGGGGAACTTTGGCCTGCCTAGGGGTTTTCATAACGAAATCCTGGCGTCCTGTTGGAGGCGTACCCTTCATATACACAAGATAGAGGCTAAAGACAGCAGTGGAGGGTATGGACATTAGATACAGCAGCCACACTTCATACCGTTCTTTGTTCACTCTTATCCGTAAGTCATATATTTTTCTAATTTTTTCAACTAAGTCGACCTTACTAACATTTCTCTTGCTTAATTTATTCAATTTAACATACCCAGCCCGTATCCAGAGCTTTTAAGTTTATTGCATGGTAATCTATCTTAACTTGTATCGTTTCTTTGGGATTGCCACCTTCTAGTAAAATAAATAAAAAATTTGCTAAATAGTACTACACCCAACATACCAAAATAGTTCACCGTTGTTTCCCCAAAAGCTGCCGCAATTGCAGATATTTCAATTTCATCTGAATAAACTAGGTGGTGGTGGTGGTGATGTTTATTGACGGGTGGACCTAGCCTTGCGTGGTATGCCGGCAATTGCTCACCCGATCAGCACCTTTTTACCGCTATGCGCGGGAATTCACCATGGCCCGCTGAGGCTTGTGACACGTAAAAATTGCAGGACCAAACGAAAGATGTCCCTCCTCGTGATCCAATGGCCTTCCGGGAAAATTAAATCGTCCAAAGAGGCATGCGGAGCGGCTATCCTTTGTAGTTCTTTAAACAAAGCTAACCGCTCCTCCGCATGCTCTCGGCAGTCCATAATAAAATGACCGATGTCACCTGCAGCACCACACGTTCCACACAGAGGTGAAGCGATGATGTTCAGCTTGTGGAGCCACGCCGGTGTCCGCGCTGAGTTGGTCCGGATGCGGAACAGTAAGGTTGCCTCTGTCCTCTTCATACCTTTTGTGACACAAGGTCGATGTTGTGGTCGCCAAAGAGAGCGGAAATGATCTTGTATGATTGTTTTTAAAATGCGCCGTTCATCTGGAGCCACCTTCAGAAGACGAGTGCACGATGTCGCTTCAGGAGCCAACTGGTCCGCAGCCTCGTTTCCAGGCACTCCTACGTGGGAAGGGACCCACTGGAAGCGAACGCAAAATCCGTTTTCCTTTATCTGCTGAAGAAGACGCAGGGAGCGTTGGCAAACTTTATCTGCGGGAAATCCAAGCCGCAAGAGTTGTAGGGCCGACTTGGAATCCGTTAGAATTACCGCATGCTGCAACCGAAGCGATTTGATCTTTTTCAGGGCCGCCTCGATCGCTATGCACTCTGCCGTTGTTGATGACGTCAACTGGTCAATGCGAGCCGCCCAGGAAACGTTCATGCCGGGAATCACAAAGGCCGCTGCGCTGGTATCTGCTTCTCTGTCGACAGATCCGTCCGTGAACACATGAACACAATCTCTGTACGACCGGTCCAAGTGCTCAAGTGCTAACATTCTCGCTTCCGCCACTGGTGTATATCTCTTCGAGCGGATGCCCGGGATGGTGAGCTGACACTCCAAACTCTCGAAAGACTACGGTGGCTCCAAGCGATGTTGGTTCTTCCGCCGTTGCGGGTAGAGAATGCTGAGAGTGTGGAGCGCCGCGTATATGCGAGATTCCACCCTTAGGCGGAGACGCCTGAGCAAGGCCTTTCCGGCTGCGGACTCTCCCAGCCGGACAAGCTGCAAGAGCAACCGCTGAGACGCCATCAAACGAAGAGGTGGAAAATGGGACTCTTCCAGGACTTTTTTGTTTACCGCCGCCTGGGAAACTCCTAGGGATATCTTAACGCCCTGTCGGTGCAGCGCTTCCAGACGAGCATACTGGGACTCCGAGGGAGACAAAACAGGTAGCTGGTAAAGAACCCGATTCAAGATGAGCGCCGAGTGGAGCCTAAGCATAGAAGATGGGTGACTCCCCCAGTTAGATCCTCCCAATAAACTACTCCTATATCATCTTTATTCTTTCGAATAAACTACTCCTATATCATCTTTATTCTTTCGAACTCCAAAATAAAGTTGCCATAACTCATCCGAATCCACATCAAAATTATCCGAAAATTACATTACCAATCGTTCAGTTTAATGTCCATCATATGTACCTTATTCTAGCTTATATCAACTTAATCCCCATTCATTTCACATTATTGGTCATCACCATCAATCAGCAATCCACCAATACAAAATTGTAAGTCTGCTACATTACTTGTAAATTTCTGTTTGTGAATTTATGGGCACCTGCCAAACACGTGTCCCTCATTGGCTGGGTGGCCAGTTCCCTTTGCGGCAAACCACGTGTGTCCAGCTCTGGACATCAAGCTTCAAAACTTGCACAATTTTATTTTTATTGCCTCTGGAGCTGCGGATATTTTGTGGTAGAATATTTATTCTTTGCAGCAGCGGAAATGAAAACTTTGTTCACATTTCATGACAAGTATCGCGACACTTTTTTTTGCCCGAACTCAAGCTGTCTCATGTAGCAGGTGCTCATTGGCTTCGTTACTGCTGCGACGAGCTGCGCCTTGACACCTGCCGTTCCTGCGTTCGTGCCGTGGCCAGTGATAACGCCCTACTGGAGCGCGGCGGTCATCTTCAGAAGCCACCGGACTTCCCACAAGCATCCCTGCTTCACCTTCGAGACCTACAGATGGTCAACCATCGTGGAACACTTCCGGATCCGGTTCAAGACCATAAAAAGGAGCTGCCTAGCGAACGTCGGCTGGGGCACGACACTTTTTTCGGCCCGCACTCCCGCTATCTCATGTACCAGGGGAGTTATTTAACTCATGTAAAATGTTATCGGTATAACAATGTGATGCTTGTCCAAGTGTCATGCCACATCGACAAACGCGAGGTTCGTGCTTGTTTCATGCGTTTTGTTGTACAAATGTTAGTAGGAGCTCTGTAATTTTGCAGTTACCGCTCTCTGCTTGTCATGGAATGATTTCTAATCTTGTCAGGATATGTTGAGTTAAACTGGGTCCTATGACTAAGGTCGAACAAGAACAAATATCAGGAATAGAATAAGTGCTTCAAGATATGCATGCTGGACAGGCAAAAATCTTAGCAAAGCTGGAGAGCATAGAATTGAAACAAAAAGAACTAGAAAACCAATTCATAGCCTTTATTTGAGGGTTGAGGCCACTGAAGGTCGAATTACGCGCACTGAGCAAAGAGATAAGGTGATGATGGCCAAGTTAGACGACCTTGGAATCCGAGGTCGCCGGTCAAACATAGTTTTTTCGGAGTGCCGGACGGAGCTGTAAATGAAACATGGGAAGCCTCCGACAAATTCTTTAGCGCTTTTTGCAAATTTGTACTCGGTCGGAAAGATGTTTCCATAGAACGGGCGCACCGCATAGGGGCTTATGAAAACGGGAAGGCTAGGCCTATTGTAGCATGCTTTTCTAGCTCGAAAATGCGAGAAAGCGTGATGCACAATGCTACAAAGTTTAAAGGTACCGAGTACAGTGTTTCCGAGGATTTTAGCCAAGCAGTACAAAAAAAAGGCGGAAGCTCTGAAACTATGCAAAGGAAAAGAAGCAGAATGGAGATAGCCACGTCTACCTCAACTACGCCAAGCTGGTCATTGACGGTGAAAGTTTTATCTGGGACAGTGCAAAAAATGACCCGGTGACTGGCCGAAAACGTAAGTCGAGCATGGTATCAACTGGAAGCGAATGACGCGCTGTGTGCCCAAAAGATAAGCTGCGGAGCGGTAAGCCTTGCGTTTTGCCGGGTGTTCTATCTATTCTTCTCGTACACTGCCGTAGTATTAAAATAAAGTGGTCGAATTCGCGTCTTTGCTTGCTACTGTTAAATTATTATGGGCCCGGAGTCGTGATTGGACGAACGCGCGCGAATCGCAGAAATTTTTTCTTCCGGATATACTGTTTATCGCAAAGACAGGCATCGACATGGCGGGGAGTGTTTCTTTTAATATCAAGTTGACTAAACAGCCGGACTTTTTTGACGACGATACGAAGTCAGTATGATGCCGAGCTTTTTTCCAAAAAGAAAAACTTTAGTAATTGGTACATTTTACCGCCCACCAAATAGTATTGAAGAACCAATTGGCAAACTTGCTGATGCGCTATCAGTGATACCTGACGGATCAATTCCGGGGGGCGATTTTAATATGCCTGATATTGCCACGGCATTATTATCATCATTGCCAGACAGACCCAGCGGCCCACACCCAGTATTCGATGTGAGGACGTTGAAGCCAGCAGCTGAGAAAAAGGCGAAGAGAAAGACGAAGGAGCAGTTTCGGTGGACGCTGTAGCTAGCGGTGACAGCAGACTTACGGGCACAAGTTCGCCCTCTAAATAAAGTGCTTTTCTTTATTGCTACAAACCCCAGTGCTCACTTTCACCGTTACAAGTGGTGGAGGTGCGGGGTACATGATACCCGGTCCTACCAGGACGCCGACTACAAGGCCGCCAGGTACCGAAATTACACCAGTTCACGAGCGGATCAGCCGACGCCTACGCGGATTGCCTGCGGAGTGCGGGCCCTTGGCTGACCGGAATCGGAAGATGACGGGGCGAAACACCGGCGTCGTGGATGCACCTCCTCCACCTACCCCTTCCATTCAGTACGTGGTTCATCAGCCACGGACGCCGAAGATCTTCTATGGGGAGAGCTTTGAAGATGTGGAGGACTGGCTGGAGCAGTTCGAGCGCGTCGCCGCGTTCAACGAATGGAACGAGGAGCGCAAGCTACATAATGTGTACTACGCTCTGGAGGAAGGCGCACGAACGTGGTTTGAGAACTACGAGGCCAAGATGACGTCCTGGGAGGAGTTTCGCCGGCGGATACTTGCGGCTTACGTGACCGGTGACCGCAAAGAAACGGCGGAGGCTGCGCTCCAAGCCAGGAGTCAGCGTCCTAATGAGAGCGTCACGACATACGCCGAAGACATGTCTCGTCTGTTCAGGCGGGCAGACCCCGACATGGCTGAGGACAAGAAGGTGCGGCACCTCATGCGAGGGGTCAAGGAAGAAATCTTTGCCGGTCTAGTACGGAATCCGCCATTAACCGTTTCCGAATTTATTAAGGAGGCTACGGCGATCGAGAGGGCGCTTCGGCAACGGGCCCGGCAATACCACCGCGAAGGAGCCACCGTGTCAAACGTAGCTCAGCTCGGAATGCCTGGGCTCCGCGAGATCGTGAGGCAAATAGTCAGAGAGGAGCTCCACCGCCTTCAACTGGGAAACGCGTCACCTGCTTCGGTGTCCATCGCCGAAATTGTCAGAGAAGAAATCAGCCAAGCTGTGAGGACATCGGAGCAAGCAGACATGGCGCGACAGGAGCCACGCATTTCGTACGCGGCTACCTTGAGGAACCCTGCCTACTGCTCTCCGCCCGCAATCGTCCCCGTCTCGCCGCAGCCTAAGGTACATTTGGGACCCCGCGACGTGCCTTACCAGATGGATGTAACACCCCGGAAGAGCGACGTATGGCGTGCCCCCGACCGCAGGCCTCTCTGCTTCCACTGTGGGGAAGCAGGGCACGTCTACCGCACCTGTGCGTACCGTCGGGCTGGATTGCGGGGATTTTCGCCGAACGCACCGTGCCCAAAATACGGAGAACGACCCCGGGAGATCGAGGAGTACATCGCCGGACGTCAGAACATGTTTCCTCCCATACGCCGTGAGTCCCGGTCACCGTCTCCTCCCATCCGACGCAGATCCCTGAGTCCACGTGTCGCGCCAGGTTCTACCAGCCGTCGCCCTGGTAGCCCCGAGAACCGGGGAAACTGAGGGCAGCGACTTCCGGAGGTGAGGCCGCTGACGTCGCTAACCGCCAACATCCTCCACTGCGAAGACCACGACGACGACGACAAGAAAATGGTCATCTTAGTCCCAGTCGCTGTTACGCCGAACCGGTATCGTGTGACGTACGAGTGGACATCGACGGCCGCGAGACGACTGCCTTGGCTGACACTGGCGCGGACCATTCGGTTATAAGTCAAACTCTCGCCGCTACTTTAAAGAAAGTCCTGACCCCCTGGTCTGGCCTTCAAATTCGTACAGCTGGAGGCCACTTGATTACTCCCGTCGGTAGGTGCACTGCCCGAATCAAGATTCACGGCTTCACCTATGTCAATGCATTCATTGTTCTTCCGGAGTGTTCGAGAGACCTAATTCTAGGCATGGACTTCCTGTTGACCAACGGAGCAATTATCGACTTGGAGAAATCTAAAATTAGCTTTTCTACCAAAGGAGCTATTGCCAGTCATGTGGAAGACGAGCGTGACAAGGCGTTGCGCATCGTTGACGACGATGTCACGCTACCAGCTCGCACTAGCGTGCTCGTGAATGTTAAAAGCGATGCATTCCACGATTGTGCTGCTATTGCCGAAGGTAACATCCGGTTGCTCATAGAGAAAGGCATCTGCATAGCAAGAGGATTAGTGAGGCTACAACGCGGATGTACGCCTGTCTTGCTCACTAATTTTGCCAACGAGCGTCGGCACCTCGCAAAAGGCACCGCCATCGGGTTCATTGAAGAGATCGCTGACGTAACGCACGTGAGCGCTCTGGAAACGACGCGATCTGATACACTGGCAGCGACTCTGTGCATACCCGTTGAGATCAACCCCGAACTCTCGACCGCCCAAAAGGAGGCCTTGAAGTCCCTCGTCCAAGAATTCTCCGACTGCTTTGCCACGTCATCTAAAGTGCGCCGGACATCCATCGCGAAGCATCGCATCTTCACGGATGAATCTGTCAGGCCAGTGCGCCAGCAACCTTACAGGGTGGCGCCAAGGGAAAGGGAAATCATCAAGAGTCAGGTGAAGCAGATGCTCGATGATGATGTTATTCAACCGTCTAAGAGCGCGTGGGCTTCTCCCGTAGTTCTAGTAAAGAAAAAAGACAATACGCTTCGGTTTTGCGTTGACTACCGCAAATTGAACAGCGTGACCAAACGAGACGTCTACCCGCTTCCTCGAATTGACGACACGCTAGACCGCCTCCGTGATGCTAAATTCTTCTCGTCCTTAGATTTGAAATCTGGTTATTGGCAAATAGAGGTAGATGAGCGAGATCGCGAAAAGACGGCGTTCGTAACACCTGACGGCCTCTACGAGTTTAAAGTCCTCCCGTTTGGCTTGTGTTCCGCCCCTGCAACCTTCCAACGGATGATGGACACTGTACTCGCGGGGCTTAAGTGGCAGACGTGTCTGGTTTACTTAGACGACGTGGTCGTTTTTTCCAGTTCATTTGAGGAGCACCTTCTGCGACTGAGATGCGTTCTGGAAGCTCTCCGCTCTGCAGATCTAACTATCAAGCCTGAAAAATGCCATCTCGGATTCAAAGAACTAAAATTTCTTGGACACGTTGTCAGCGCTGAAGGCGTCGGACCCGATCCCGACAAAACAGCTGCTGTGCGCTGCTTTCCACTGCCCACCGACAAGAAGGCGATACGGCGCTTCTTAGGCCTTTGCGCGTATTACAGACGTTTCGTGGAAGGCTTCTCCAAGATTGCCGAACCATTAACGCGCCTTACCAAAAACGATGTGCCATTCATTTGGACAGGGGAGCAGCAAGCGGCATTCGATGAGCTACGTACCCGCCTTCAGGACGCACCCATCTTGGCCCACTTCGACGACTCTAGCGAGACAGAAATCCGAACTGATGCCAGCAATGTTGGAATTGGCGCAATCCTAGTGCAATGGCAGCAGGGGACAGAAAAAGTTATCGCATACGCCAGTCGCACGCTTTCAAAAGCCGAGACGAATTACTCTGCAACGGAAAAGGAATGCCTAGCGGTGATCTGGGCCATAACCAAATTCCGCCCCTACCTGTACGGTCGCCCTTTCAGGGCGGTAAGCGATCACCACTCCTTATGTTGGCTGGCCAACTTAAAGGACCCATCTGGACGACTCGCTCGTTGGAGCCTACGCCTCCAAGAGTATGACATTACTGTCGTATACAAGTCGGGAAGGAAACATACCGATGCAGACTGTTTATCGCGGGCGCCGATTTCATCCGACACACGTGAATCAGAAGAGGACATCCCGTTTCTCGGAGTGCTCCGCACCACTGACATGGCTGACTACCAGATGCAGGACGCCGAGCTACGGCCACTCATCGAGCATCTGCGCGGCAGGAACTCCACCGTGCCGCGTCCCTTCCTTAGGAATGTAGCCGCGTACTGCCTGCGGAACAATGTGCTGTACAAACGGAGCTATGATAGCCAGGAGAAATTTCTTCTTGTCGTGCCAACTGTGCTACGGGCGGAAATCCTGCAAGCGTGTCACGATGAGCCTTCAGCCGGCCATCTCGGCGTGAGTCGCACATTTGCGCGGATCCACCAGAGGTACTTTTGGCCGAACCTTCTTCAATCGGTAAGACATTACGTAAGGACGTGCCGCGATTGCCAGCGCAGGAAGACACCTCCCGTAAAACCACCCGGAATGCTTCACCCAGTTGATCCCTCCGACGCGCCATTCAGGAAGGTTGGAATGGATCTACTCGGGCCATTTCCAACATCATCTCTGGGAAACAAATGGATTATTGTAGCCACTGACTACTTAACACGATATGCCGAAACAAAGGCTCTCTCTCGGGGAACCGCCGTAGAAGTCGCCAAATTCTTCGTAGAGAACATCGTTCTGCGACACGGCGCACCTACCACTGTAATTACGGATCGGGGCACCGCCTTCACTGCTTCCTTCACGGAAAACGTCCTTAGGCTAACTAACTGCGAGCATCGTAAAAGCACGGCATATCACCCTCAAACTAACGGGCTCACGGAGCGCCTCAACAGGACCATCATGATATGTTGTCCATGTACGTCGATTTAGAACACAGGAATTGGGACGAAATTCTACCTTACGCTACATTCGCTTATAATACGGCTACGCACGAAACAACTCGACTCACCCCGTTTCAACTTGTTTACGGACGCCCGGTGACCACTACACTGGACGCTATGCTTCCCGTAGATCACACCGACGTTGCCGACAATGCTGTTGAAGATATCACGCAGCGCGCTGAAGAAGCTCGTCAGCTTGCCCGACTCCGCATTCTAAGGCAACAAACAGTCGATGCCCAAAGATACAACCAGGGACGACGCAATCCTGAATATCTAGCTGGAGACCTTGTTTGGGTGTGGACACCCGTCCGTCGCCGTGGGCTTTCGGAAAAGCTTCTCCGCCGATACTTCGGCCCTTATGAAGTCCTTCGTCGCGTATCTGATGTCAACTACGAGGTAGAACCCAAGGCAACAGCAGCGTGCTCATCGAGACGGCGGCCTACCCCAGAGATCGTACATGTGGCACGCATGAAGCCCTATTACTTTCGCTCAGACGAAGTCCAGCCTGACTGAACGTGTCTGGTTGCCTTTACGTATTTGCACACTGAGACGGCGCTTTTCAGCTAGTACGTTTCCCAGACTGGTTAGGCTGGAATAGCAAGGAACAACCATCCGGCATCGGGTCGATGCCGTTTCCGGGAGGGGGAGTAATGCCACGGCATTATTATCATCATTGCCAGACAGACCCAGCGGCCCACACCCAGTATTCGATGTGAGGACGTTGAAGCCAGCAGCTGAGAAAAAGGCGAAGAGAAAGACGAAGGAGCAGTTTCGGTGGACGCTGTAGCTAGCGGTGACAGCAGACTTACGGGCACAAGTTCGCCCTCTAAATAAAGTGCTTTTCTTTATTGCTACAAACCCCAGTGCTCACTTTCACCGTTACAATATATGATTAGATTGCAGGAAACTCGAGAATAATACTTCTAGCTTATGTAAGTTGAAAAGAATGGTGTCTATGTTTGGCTTCATCAGTACGTTTCAGGATCAGAATAAACTTGCATCCCTGAATATTAACCGTAATATTTATACTTGGATACGTAACTACCTGGACGGCCGCGAGCAATGTGCGGCTTTAAATCGTCATAAATCTAGCTCTGTTGTGGTGACTTCTGGTGTACCCCAAGGTTGCGTACTACGACGATTACTGTTCTTAATTTATATAAACGATATAAATGAGAACATTAAGTCCGAACCTAATTTATTGGGTGAGGACTGTGTTATTTATAGGCAGATAAGTTTACTAAGCAACACATACGCGCTACAAAAAGACATAGAAGCGGTAGATCGGTGTTGTGATGGATGGGACATGAACCTAAATATCTAGAAATGTAATCACCTCCGTTTTACACAAAAATCAGCTACAACCCAAGGAAGTTATAAAATAAAAGATGCAATTATCAGTAGCGTCACGGAGTGCAAATACTTAGTTGTATACATAACTCAGTCACTTAAGGGGATTAAACATGTAGAGTACATAATTACACACGCCAGTAGAATGTTATATTTTGTCCTCCGTAGAAATGTTAACGATGCACCCAGACAAGAAAAGAAACACTGTATTTTATGCTTGACTATGCGTGTGTAGTGTGGGACCCACACCAAGAGTACCTTATAGAAATATTACGAAAGCTGCAAAACCAGGCAACACGTTTTGTTACTAACAATTACGACCCTTTTTAAAGCTACTCTGAACTGGGAACCACTGCAGTCCAGAAGCAAAAAGGTAAGCTTAAAACATTTTCCCTGCAATTTACTACAATCACACCGGTATCGACAAAAAACAGTATCCCCTCGAGCCAAATTACATATCACTGCGTGATGAGAATTCACAAAAAGTGCTGGAGTATTCCCACAGAACAAATATATTTGCAAATTCTTTTTTTCAAGTACACTACGTGACTGTAATATGTTGTCAGAAGAATTGGTTAGCCTTGAAAACAACGATCTTTTTTCTCCCGTCTATGATCAATGTGGTGTTCGTTCGTTTTTTAACCAATAATAATACCTGCTTTTGGAAAAGTGTATAAATGTAAAAATATATTTGTCCACTCGTTTCTGTACATGTTACATGTCCACCTTGCAAAAATGGCCTCGTGGCGATGTAGGTATCTTGTAAATAACTAATAAATAAATAAATAAATTACGTCCCCATTCAAACAGACGCACAAATATTACGATTCAAAGGAGGACTACTAAGGACAAAAAGGTCAGCTATTGGGATTAATGGGGACGATTAATGCTGTTGCGCATTCAAGACGCCACCGTGCGTCGAGTAGCTTTTTCTTCTGCGACATGATCAAATTTATTCTTCGAAGCAGAGCACAAAATGGCCTGTGATTGCACATCAAATTTGGAGTCCACCGTAACCAAAAAAGGAGGAGACGAATTGTAGGAAAACGGGCGTGTTTGTAAGCAAACCTATAAAGTTTTAGGATCGTGTTTTGCTGCGCCTACTGTTCTTACTGGCATTCTAGGCTGTCCTCAGTAGACGTTAGGTGTATACTTGCCGAGCGAGAAAGTTACCGGAATGGGCGTTTTATGAACTAGCACGATTGAAAAACTCGTGGGCCCCAGACACCCTACGGATTAGTTATGGCACTAGCGTTTGCACAAGTTGAGTGCGCATTTCGCATCATTGATGCTTCCCCTTAAGAGCTACAGCTTCGCCGTCCTGCGAGGCAATAATTTCTTGTGAGAAGTCTCCGATGCGCATGCAGGGGCCTTTGCTTGATATTGCAACGCCATTCTGGGCACCGTTCGCGGCAGCAAATAGTGCATGCTGTGGCCCACTCGTCAGAAGAGAAGACCTTCTCCCAGCGTCTGATTATGGACTTTGCCTTGCGCTGACGGAGCTTATTAGACACAATGACTTGCTCACACCAAAACAGGGGTGAGTTTAACACGAACGCGCCTAAGTAAGAACCTCTATCACTGTGGTACATTTCACAAGCAGATGATTTAACTTTTGCATCTTCGCGCTGTCGTTCCACGCGGTCCTAATTTGTAGAGTTGTGCTACTTTGAAGTCCTAATACTGGCTTAACAGAGCTCTTTCCTTAGGAGCCATTGCTGACAACACAAGCTTATGGCGAACTACTGCGTTTTATATTATGATAATACCTTTTGGCGTCCACGCGGCGTATAATGCGCGCATTGTGGCCGACCATGTTACGGAATGGGTTGAGTTGCGTTCGCAAGCTGTGCCAACGCCCAGAAGATAGTGAGATCGTCGTAAGCAAGTACAAAAGCTTTTGCCGAATGGGACGCAGGTTTAACTTGGACGAACACCCAAGAACCAAGCAATACACCACACGCACTCAGCAAATAATGGTCTTTACGGAAGAAAACGCCAAGCTTGTATGACCGAGCTTTCCCGCCATATCTCCCGGCAGAAATCACATCACCGCCGCAGAAGCATATGGCTTCCGGAACGGAAAGATTCCACCCACTTTTCTTGCTCAATAAAACGCTTGCTTCCTCTTCCTTTCATCCCAGGCTCTTCAACGATACCCCCTACTCAGCGTAACTGGTTGTCTCCTTGATTGTCCTGAGCGTCCGTAAGACTTTTTCTAATGTCGGTCATTATCTGCCCCAGTGACTATTGCCGTTACTACGTTTTTGCATCTTTGTAATTTTGCTGTATCCAGTTTTCAACAGAACATCTGTGTTAACCGACACAAATTCTTCCGGCGTAGACAGAACACCCTGTACCCTCAAGAAGCAAGTGTGGTTAGCCAGGTCCCGGGAATCAAACTCAAGACCTTTACGTCATGAAACCGGCAACGTAACCAATGGGATAACCGAAAGGCCTTACGCGTACGAGTTAAAGCGGTAGGGAAGAATAACAGGTCCATCTATTTGGAAAGAAAACTAACGATTCCCGTCGTCGAAATCGAACCTCCGTCCCATCACAGTGCACAGTATTTCCTTTGTGTTCGTAGCGCGGCCTTTGGCGTTGTGCGGCCGCAGGTTCTAGCGCGTTCTAAAGAGGTCGACTTTGGGAGAAATGTAACAGCCTTCCGACGAAACAATTCGCGCATTCCAGTCATAAAAAAACTTTAGGCGGCAAGTTCATAAATAAATGTGAGAGGATGACTTTCGGGTTGGAACCTTAGTAACCCTTAGAGATTTTAGTAACGCTTAAATATAAAAAACGAGCTTCGTGGATCAGAGAACAAAGTAGTGTAGGAGATGTCGTATTTCAAATAAACCAGAATATTGGACATTACATGGCCACGTTATTATGAGAAATTACAATCCATTAACTGCAGGGTGACAGAGTAGCCACGGAGTTACGAATCTAGAAAAACTGGAAGGCCAAATACTCAATCCAAGGACGAACTAAATCAACTCTATGGCAAAACGTTGGCCAGAGCGGAGCGGTTGGAGGTCGATGGGAGAGGCCTTCGTCCGGCAGTGGACCTAGTAGGCTGCTATTACTGGTCAGGATGCAACAGCCATGTCTCCGAAGAGGGGGGGGGGGGCCGCTTGCTGTGCTGTTTCTCCAGCCTTGCACCACGAGTGCAATCCGCGCTATTTTTTGTTTGTTTGTTTCGCTTTCAAAAATACGTTTTCGTGTCTCGGAGCGAGTTGTGTGTGACTCGGGACCCTCTACGTGATATTTGGCCCATTTCTTGCAAAACTAGTGAGCGTGCGCAATACGCATATTACCAGATCTGTAAGTGGTGCACAACAGCTGTTTACTTTCGCATTTTTTTAATATAAACAAACCATCTAGCCAGCTTGAGACAATCAGGGAAGTTCTAGACGATTTAGGGTTGGCAGGATGCAGATCTTCATAACAATTTGTATGACAATTTGATGGCGCTGAATTCTGAGCTCGCCCAAAACTGGGATGGGAGGGTACTCGCTGTAGATAGATGTTTTGTTCAAGGTGCTGCGTACCAACAAAGAATACTCATAGAATATTACACGAGGAAGGACTAACACAAAAATTAACCATCGACTATCAAAAACGTCGTCGCACTAAAAGCTGGCAGTTTGATCCAAAATGCGAAAATATCCAGGCCATGACCCTGAATTCACATCAATAAAAAAATTGGCGATTGCGCGCTTCTGCAGAGCACCCAAAGGAGCATCAAAATCCCCGCGGAACTGCAGTATAAAAAAGGCCTCTGAGTACGAGGGCCTTGATAATATCAAAGAGATCCTTACTGCACCTTCATGTTCGCATTTTTTTGTCCGCTTTACTTTCTGTCTTTTAACCAAGGTGCCGATCCCGAAGCTAAATTGCATACTTTACGAAACTGAACCCTAACCCGAACTGTTCGCTTTTGAGGGCACTGAAGTGCAACCAGAAATGAGTCGAAAAAATAACAGTTACCTGATCACGGCGACGGGGCTCAAGAATATGTTGCTGATAATGCGCAGTAAACCTCATTTGGCCATTTCTTTTTCACGCAAGGTCACCTTGTCAACCTTTCACGCACTTTTCCCATTAGCGCGAATCACAAAACTGCTAACACTAAATAGGTGTTCGCTACTTACAAAATTATGCGCACATATTTTACAATGGTCCGATTGTGCAGAGTGCCAGTGGGGGCGAAATCAAAGTATCAATCCCGAAATCCTGCAAGGGGATATGACTTATACATATTTCTCTTGTTTCTTTGGTACTGCATAGACGCAATAAGGCTGCAAGATTGCTTCACTGTGCAATGCAAAATCCCACAACCTAAACGTCACATCTGGTTGCATTTCATGGGATTTTTAAAACTGTCGTCGAATACGAACGTGCAAATTGTGGAATCTCCTATCTGAAGGAAAGATTTGGTGGCTAGGCCGCTGGAAAAGACTCACGTTCGACCATTCCCACCAGCCTCTGCAGACATTTTTTTGTTTAAACGAAGGACAACACGCATCAGCATCGATGTTTCAACGCTCGTGTAACATTTTGGGTGGTCAAAACTTTTCTTCCTGCTTAGAACAAATTGTTGCCCTCTATAGCATTGAAATAGCCTCAGGGCATCCAATTCGCCAATATTTTTCGCAAATAGTTTCCCCGAAACGCAACAAAGAACGTCAAGACTTAGTATTAAGTCAAATCTCATTTAATCATCGAATAAGCACAAATCAAAACGTACATTGTTCCTCAGACGTTCCTTATTTTGCGCGAACTTCTACTTCACAACCTTATTCAGTCTGCTATTTATTCCTGCCACAATTGGCAGTTTGTATGGACGTGGACAGCGCACAAGAATTTTCCTGCCATTATTAGTCTTACGTAGACGTCCGAAGTATCTTACAAAGCACTCACTAAAGTTAACAAGATTGTATTTTTTCTCTGTCGCTTAAAAAACCCACAAATATAGCAAAACCGTTCAAGGCAAGCCATAAAAAACCTTCGATTCAATTTGTGAAAGCTTGCAAAAACCCAAGTGGCCCTTTATACCTTGGTTTTAAACTTAGAGCAAACTGCTCTTCTGTTTACAGTGAAGTTATTTTTTGTAGTTGAATCATTTTTCTTGCATCAACTAAACTGTGTTATTGACCACAAATAAAAATTTATGGTCAATAACACTAAAAATTTACCTTCCGGGTCGGTTATGTGCAGATAAACAGGAACCAACAGTTCGACAGTTTTTGAAGAAAGTTTCTTGTTATCAATGCCTATATAAAACATTCTTTCTCAAAACCAAAAATACACACAGTAACCTCATTTAAAAGTATGCAAACTCCAAAGAAAAGCAACGCCGAGCGATAGAGGGAATGGTTTTTGTTTTACAGAGGTAAATGATGAGAATAGCACGAGATTCGCCCAACGCGTCTTTTTCCAGACCCCTCTTCGGGATTTTCTTAGAGTGAAACATTCCTCTACAAATATACTTTAGATGCCTGCGTCCAAATGGGTATAATAATTTCTTTTCTCACAATAAAAAGCCTTCTGTACACATTTGTCAAATATAATGAAAATATTCCAAAAATCTCTGTATCGAAACCTAAGGTCATGCAAGAAAGTGGCTGAGGAATAGCCACCACTTCTACTGGTGTTCCTAATAACTAGCCCATATATTTGACACTAATTTCGAAATCGTCGCACTGTTCTTCGTAAGAAGCAGTATTTGCATTTTTATCGGTGTATTGTTGTTACGGTTGCTTTAAATCACTAGAACGTTTTCTCATTTCTCTAATAATTTACTTTTACCAATCGTTTGGCGAACAATCTAGGAGGTCCCAAACCGGTCAGAAAATCAGTTTGGTACCTAATGCAGTCCAACCGTTACTAATTAGCAGCTACCATGACATCCCAGTTGCGGCAGCCGCATCGCTAGCCTGCCGATAATTTTGCAATGCGGTACAGTCCGCGGGTATAATAATAACAATAAAATGTTAGTATTTCTGGAAGAAACAAATTGATTTCCTGGAAAATAAACCTGTGATTTTCGCCGACCTGCGCTTGGTTGGCATTGGGCGGACATACTTTTCGTAGCACGCAAGCGCGTACAACGCGGCCCGCGATGCTTCCTGAGCACAATTAAAGCGCCTGAGCAAGTCAATAGCGTCCATCACTTGCCTGTAGCCGGCAAAGAAGCTTCAGCAGTTTCTGGGCCTTCCGCTTCCTCTGACACCCTGTTTATGCCAGAAAATAGCTCTACAATTAGCATATGCCTCCTTCATGTCGGTGTCTTCATGTATGTGGCGCGTTCTGAAGAAATGTGTCTGTTTCTCCAAACACTTCGTTAAGTGGGGAATGACGCTGCATCTACTTTGTTAGCTCCCGCTCATAAAACCATTGAGCCGTAGGGGCGAATGCGGAGGAATGAGAATTTCTTCGTTAGTTTGAGAAATTCAGAAGATCGGCTTTGGTCAGGCTAAATAAATAGTTTGGAATATCTGTTAAAACGAAGAATCAGCTATGCCACACTGGTTTGAAAGTTACAGATACTCGCTCTTTCTGTGCAGAAACCAAAGCACATGATTACTGTAATAGCAAATCCTCTTCTTTGAGGCGAAAATGTTTCTTCAACGGGAAAGACATAAGTTTCCATCACATGCACCTTACAATGGGCCGGCCAGCCGGGCAATGGCAAGCATTACCGCCCGCTTCGCACTAGTTTTTTGACGAAGCAATATAACCCGCCACCGCGAGCAGGCACGCATAGCCGCCTCTGGGACAGTACCTTCCATTTCTATACGCCCGATTCGTAGGCCTCAAAATCGGCTGTGTGCAACATGACACAACGACCATGTAATGACGCAAGTTGAAGAATATTTTTCTTATTTTCCCGGAATAAGCAAATGGGCCACACTGATTGGTGCGTTTTACCCGGATCAACAGTCTATCATGTGTTGCATGAGCACCCCACTCCAAACGCATCTCAATAAAAAAATCTGGTATCTGACTTACACCAGCTACTGCTACTCTATTCAACGCTGGCCTGAAATCAGCCTGTGGCCATAGGTTCAAAGCTGTCCCACACAAAAAAAGCAACTGTGTACCATGGAAGTACTTTGCTAAATCGCGGGCAGGGCAAGCCTTTCCATACACGTATGCTCAGCAAACACCGCACCAAAAAAAGACAGGTACTGAGGGAAATGGGAGCCCCAGAAGATTCCGCTGTGTTACGAGGACTGGTTGACAAACTACTGCTGTGCTACCTCCTCTTAAAAATAAACAAACCGAAGGCTGAATCTTAATCAACGTTTCTGAAGCTGGTCTGGCAACTTCTACCGACTGTACTAGAAATCGTCTCTCCAATATTGCCACTTCAAACGTCTTCGTGTTTTCAAAAATTCTCATTACTTCCTGCGAAAACCACATACCACATGTCCTTTGATACATCAGAGTGGTGGTGTTTTAGTGCAGA
Organism: Haemaphysalis longicornis; assembly: GCA_013339765.2. NCBI lineage: Eukaryota > Metazoa > Arthropoda > Arachnida > Ixodida > Ixodidae > Haemaphysalis > Haemaphysalis longicornis. Next base: position 22,780 of record JABSTR010001288.1, read on the forward strand.
AATATTTGTTTTAAACTGTCGCTGCATGGGGAAAAATGCCGATATGAAGGCACCATAATAGCCTATTGACCGGTCACTGGCGTACGCAGCATATAATAGTCTTTCTGTGTTAATAGCGCCAGTTCGGTTGATTTACCATTGGAATTCTACTTTTGAGCAGGTGGAATATGTACATATATTTTAAAAATTCAAAAACCACATACACATACTTATTTATGCCCCTTGATAGGTTTGTGAATAGTGAGATGGGTCTAAAATTATTTGACTCGTTTTTTTTCCGCCATTGTTATCCCCCATGGTTATCCGGCAACAACCTTACCTTTTGCATTTGCTTTGGAAAACATCGACTTTCCAACTTAACTTTTAAGCGACTGTCAACACAAGAGCTATTTGGTCTATTACATACCTAATGGTTCCCATTATTACATGGTTCAAATTTCGCCATTTTAAATTCTTAAGACTACTAAATGTAATATTTACATCTGCCTCAGTTTGGTAGAATTCGATATTTCCAATAAAACGGTCAGTTCTGCATAACAGGAACTTGTCTGCCGTCTGAGCACCCCAGTGATGTGAAATCCGCATTGAGTAAGGCTGACAGTGCGGCCGCACTAACGTTGCGATTGCTTGCATTAACACGAAAAACACCTGAGTGGGCATGTGTCGCAAAATTTACTGGATGCACTTCCTCAGGAAACTGCTGTTTGAGGTCCGCTAACCAAAATACGCAGAAAAATACTCTTCTTGGGCACTTTTGGGCATCGCGCTTAGTTTTTACATTAGCATTTATGAAACGTAACTTTGTTGCATTCCCCCGCCGCCCAGGCTCAGTGGGTAAGGCGTTGTGCTGCTGAGCACAAGGACGCGGGTTCGATTCCCGTCAGTGGTGGTCGCTTTCCTGATGGATGCGAAAATAAAAACGCCTGTGTATACGAGATTAGGCGCACTACAAAGATCCCCACGTGGTGAAAATTATTCCGAGCCCTCCACTACTGCGGGCCTCATCGCCAGTGTTGCATGGGCGCGTTCAACCCCACAATCAAGAAATCGGGTTAACTTTGCTGTATTCCTTGTTCTTATGAGCTTCCAGTACATCGATTCTTCATTCTTTTTACTGGAGCAGGTGGTTTGTTATCCGGAGCTATCGCAATCTTTTTTACATGGCAGTACGCCAGAGAAATTTTTATTATATCTTTTTACCACATCAACAATGAAGGCGCGACGGAATAAGTGGGCGTATGGTTTAGAAAAACGTCATTTCAGTCGTGATTTAGTGTTTTGTTACAATAATTGTCTAGCGCTCCTTCTGTAATGTCATGACAGCGATGTGGAAGAATAGCTTGTCACGTGTGATCACATTTATGGTAAAAAAATTGTACGCGAGTCTGGGAAGGTGATTGTTGATGTCTGCTAGAAGTAACCTTTCTAAAACGCCCTTATTGGCGTACACGATGAACAAATCGATACGACTAGCTGAATGTAGTGTAATGCGTGTTGTTTCGTTGAGAATGTTTGTAAATGCGTGCAACTCGGGCAGATATATTGTTCACGGCTTTATTGAACGATTTTAATTAAGCATATCGATATTCAGATCACCTCTTATCAAAAGTCAATATTTCTTTAGGGACGCCAAGTCAATAAGCAATTCCAGAAAGTTTAAGAGATTTCGGAATTATCTCGAACAGTTTATATTTTGTAGTCATCAGTAGAAACTGAAAACTGAGGAACAATACTCATGTTGGGGATGTTTCTGACTAGTGATAGTAGGTAACCGCCAAGGCAATTTCTCCGGCAGAAGAAAAGATTGAGATTGCGAAAGACGAAAAGGGGTGGAATGTTCGGTGTAGCATGTATCACACCCCATAACCACATGAAAGAAACGCCAATCCATGAATACAATGTTTTTGAATCATCCTGCTTATTTTTCACAGAGCGTGTATTTATGTGGACAAACGATAAGACATATGCAATCCTAAAATTTTCAGGTTGTGACACTTCTTTGCCATTTCTTTAGAACTCCAGTGAAGGAGCACTCTTTTGCAGCAAAATTACGACACACATGTAGTATGGCAATACTAGCTCTGCTGTCACCTTGTCATGGTAATTCAGACAGCTCACTCGAAGTACAGGGCATTTGTCTTGCAGAAGAACAAAAATTTCACCATCCTTTACCAACCCATACTTCCAGCCGACATATTTGGTCTTCGAGGAATTGCTTGCTTTTCACGTCACGTGCTCATTGACGGGAATTGAATTTCTTCAGCAAGGCCAGAGTTTTGAGCCGTGACTCGCAGCTTTTCCAGCTTTTCCAGCACGGATTGCCGACCCAACCTTGGAACTGATGACAAGCGGTATTTTCCAACCCTAATAAATTCTCCTACACTTTACGTCTGCGGAGAACGTTTCTCAAACGTGCGCGCCAGTTACTCAAAACCTTAATATTTGTGGTTCCTGCTCCTGCTCCTCATGTTCTTCCATTCCATGTTTGAGCGGCTTAAAATTGCGCGTGATCGGGTTCTAACCGAGTAAGTCTTCCACGCCCACTGTCTTGGCAACCTCGTGCCAAGCAGAGGCAAAATCAACAAGGACCGTCAACCTCCAAACTGGGAGGAATACAAAAGCGGAGAATGAACCCAAAGTTCATTTGGTGGAATTCACCAACGTGCACGCGATGCAGCCAGAACTTCCTTCAACGCACCAAGTCCGTCAACGCACGGGACCTTCGGTGGAGTGGGTAAAGCTGCGGAAAGTCTCGAAGGAGTTAGCCGTCATGTCACCGGACGTAACGGGCCTCGAGAAAGCAGCGGCGGCACTACTGGTAGAACACCGCGTCGCAGGCGCTGTTCACAAGCAGAGTGCTAAAAAGAAGGCTGTATATAAGGAGGTAGGAGTGAAGATAAGTGTTAGGATGCCCTAATGCGACAGCGTTTATGGCACAATGAAATCGAAGTCATGGAGGAGGAGTGCAAAGTGCTGTGTCACGCAGAACGTGCAAGAGAGGACGGCGCCGTTTCCAGGGCAGTGCCAAGCAAAGTAAGTCACAAACTTCTGAAATGGATGGTGTGCAGTTTTTGTTAGTCCCAGCATTTCAAGATGCACCTACAGCGCATGGTATAGACGCCACCAAAGCTAATGTAGCAAGGAAACCCCGACGTTCATTTATGTGCCTTTTTTCTTCCTAAAAAACCCACCAAACAAGGGTTGAAGGTCTTAGAGCATCCTACGCCCAGGAATTGTGGGTGGATTCAAATGAGGCTATTTAGAGAAGCAGAATTGATAACAAAGCGACTAACCCTGAAAGGGCAGGAAAGCGTTTTTTTTTCGAGTTTCTAAGAGCATGGAATGTTTACATTAGGGGGTGGGGCAGCAGAAACAGAAAGAATAGGGAATTGTACGAGATGATCGATACGCTATTCGGCAAAATAGACAATCCAAGAATAGGATACCTTAAGTGCTGCAAAGAATTAAGATCAAGCCAAACAATGTTATAATGTCGAACTCTAGAGACAAAAACAAGAGCAATATCGTTACGTGAAAAGCATAAAAAAGCAGCAGCAACCGAACAGTAGGGTTACAAAAAATATTTTGAATCCAAGAAGATAAATGTGGATCGCATAGCATTAGGAAAAAGAGCTATTTGAAAGATATATCATGAGCGGAGGCCAAAGGAGCACCTTCAACTTGCTCTGTTAAATATACCGGAATAAAGAAAGACGTCGCTACAAAGTAAAAAAGCAAACTCTGCATGTACTATCTCTAAAGAGGTGACAGCTGGCTAAGTCACTGACAAGCTATACCCAGTCGTGTCAGTTTCCAATAATAGTAAAACCCGGGAAGGCAGAGCAATGATCAATAATACCTAATGATTGAGTGTTTACAAAATTCAAATTTGACAGCTGCGTTAAACATCTGCGATATACGGTGGCCCCAGGCCCTGAATAAATCAGAAGAACCTTCTGCAGGATGTTATATAATCATCAGCCATACCATTTTATACTATTTGTGATGCAACTCTAAAGACAGGGCCTGTTCTGTAGAAACGGAAATTATAGAGACTTATACTCTTCCAGAAGTCAATGGATAACCCAGGAACGGATGCCACTTGGATCACCCGCCCTATACCAAATAATTAGGTTCTTGAAAAATACATAGAAATCTACTAAACACTAGGCTTTATTTCTTCGTGAATCAACGCGGACTCCTTCACAGACATCAATTGGCTTTTAAACATCTTACCTCTACTACAAGCCGTCATTAGAAAAAATAAGACAAACAGTACGGAAAGCAAAAGAAAGGGGGCAAACTCAAAGTTATTGCATTGATATCTAGAAGGTATTTCCTCCGATTAGTGGATATGGTATAAAAGAGAATTTGCACCATTATTACTGTACTAAACCGACCCGTACTGTGTATATATTTAATAAGAAATGGAATTTATACCTATCAATGCGATGGCCAGAAGCTTGACGCTAAAATTTCGTGGGGTTCCGCTCAAGGCTCCCCCCTTACACCACTATTATGGAATATAACTGCCCTTCCAGCTAGTTAAAACCTTTCGAGATGGTATACACCTAAAGGCATTTCCACCCGGCGTGGTGGTGGTTTTGGCAACCAGTTCCATAAATGCAGCGCAAGGCCGATTCGGGCTAAAACGTCACCGAGTGATGGCAAAAGACGAAGAAGCAATCTCGAACACGCCGAAAAATAAACTGCTGGTGATAAGAAAAAGTGCCGTCTCAAAGAGAAAAAAGTTGGTATGAATAGTTAAACTATCAAAAAAAGACCGGCTTATAAACATTCTGGGAGTGGTGTCTGACAGCAACTTCTGATTTAGCGCTAATCGGTAAAATCCGTTGGCCAATTGGCGTTCAGCTTGCAATTTTTTGAGTGGGAGCCGGTATTAACTGTAAAACCGCCAAGGTGTGACATTAGGCATAAAGTCCTAAACATCAAACTGAGAAATTAGGACTAACGTCTTCTGGCTAACAGCCTCACGGCACGCAGAGCAATACCATTCTTCTTGTGAGTGATTCTTTGGTTGTCATCTGGGTTTTCAATCTGCTTTCGATTATGTCAAAATTTAGCAGTGGGGTAGACGGCGGCTTTATTGAGCGAGGGACCCAGGCTCAATCCGGTCCACGGGAAGCGTTTCTTTCTTTCTCTTCACCCGAAACAATTCATTATCACCGTCAGGAAGAGTTGGCTTGCCTGCAGAGCGTATTGGCGTCTAACGGCATTAGTGGGACACTCGCTATAAATGAAAAGGGTCACTAGAAATTTTAGAATTGATCAATAAACTTACAATTTTGCATTCAATTTAGAGACTCTCTCGAGACGACGGCCACCCTGCGCCGTTCCACCCTTGTGTACAATTCTGGGGGGCGTTTATTAACATTTTTCGTGTTTCACTTTCTTCACGCGATTTGTCTAATATGCTGTACCCTTGCTTTTTCGACCCATTCTGGTGGTCCTTTGTGCTAATCTCTGACAAGGGTAACTGCTGTTTAACTGAAACTACTGGAGTGCAGTTTCATGCTTTCAATGGCGGAAAAAGGACACTGACGAAAGGCTCAGCTATATGGACGAAATACGCAGATATGCTGTTTGTGTATACCACAGTCTTTGAGCCGTGCTTTTTTGTGTTTTGGTAAATATTAACTTTCCCAATGTTCAGTGTCTGATTTTCGGCCCTCCCAACTTCCGCGATCGCATGGAGATTAGAACGTTAGCGTTGAGTACCCAATATACCCTGTACTAGTTCACGTTGTTTAGTACCAATCACCGGCCTACTACAGATATCTGCGCTTCAAGAACACAAACCCCCGTAAATTCTCTCCGCTTTCGTCCTGCTATCACTAGATTAGAACGTTATGGGGCGAACGCCAATGCTCTTGATTTCATTCCGCAGTATCAGAAAGTATAGGGTGGAAAATAAATGCTCGCGGGGTTAACCCTCTTCATTAGGTTTGCCGACGCTATTTGCACGTCGTTTTGAAGAAACCTTCTACGCTACTTTTATTTTTTAGTTGTTTTTGGAGCACAGGTTTTCTCCCCTAAACGTTATTGCTCCGAGAACTCTGTGTCGTCCTTGATTGCGTGACACTGTAAAAGCTGCACCCAGGAGATGTAAAAGTCCCGTTACGCAGTCCAAGCAGCATGCCGGCGTTCGTAGAGGGTAGAGATATCAAATAAAAATCTAACGGGGCCCAACAACGGAGCGAATGTTTGTTGTAGAGTTGTCCTAACAAATCATCTTGTGCAGCAGCACAACTTTCGCAATCCCCGCAACCTATACACCTTTGTTACCCGATTTCTAGCAATGGTCTCGCACTGAATAGTATTTTTGTTGGACGCCGTCGAGTTGAATTGCTCCCAAATTTTCGAATTCTCCGGCAGCCGTAGGGCTAGCATAGAATTGTCCGCGATGCCGCGCGCTAACAGAGCTTAATGCGATGAAGGGTGTCAACTAATAATTTCGCATCTGATTCTAGCACTGGAGGGCTCGTGACAGAGCAAAAAATTGAATACTTGTGGTCAAAAACAAAAACTTTCAGAAGGTGTACTGTTAACACAGCAGGCTTCGCACTAATTCTACCGGCGTGTATGTAATCATAGGAGCCAAAGGAAGTGAATGTTGCAAACTGAATTTTAGTTCTAGACAAGCTCTTCTATTTCGGCTTGCTTATTTTGGCGCAGGCATCTCAAATATATTTAGCTCATATTTCTTACCCGGTTTTTTTTAATTAACATTCTTGATGGAAACATTGTGCAGCTCCGCACTAGTGGCGCGGAGACAGCGCAAACAGCAGAGCTGACGCACGCACCTACCTTATTGTTGGTTTGGCTAAGTTTATGCGTCGTTACGGTTGCAGAGTCAGTCACGTTTTCTGCATGGCTTCGTCCTTAGACCAAAAGAGCAGTATCTCAAGTCATTCGAGTATTTACAATGTACGCGTCCCCACCAGCCTTGCAGGTAATCTTTAGGAGTCGCTCAGGGCGCAGCGGGACGAGCGTTTTCTCAAGCACGCGCTAGGACACTGGAACGGAAATACGGAAATAGCCGAGGTGTGTTCTAAGTTGGTGTAGCAGGACCGTCGCCTCTATGGTTCTTCACTGCCGCTGTTATTTACAGGGACCAGCAATTCGATGCGCTATCCTACCGGGATCCTAACTCCACTCAAGACGAGGCGGTTGCCATATCACTCGCTGCCTCGGACGCAAAATCAAGGATTATAATCACGGATTGTCGCCGAGCCCTTGAAAGCTGTTTAGCGGGCTGGGTACCACCCTTGGCCTACAGCATTTTAAAACGAGTTTAAAACCTAATATTTTGTGGTCTCCGGGGCATCAGGACCTAAGAGGTAATGAGGCCGCACACGTGGCTGCTCGAGCGCTTACCTACCGGCCCCTCGCGTATTCTATCCCGGCTCGGAGATAAGCAAACCATTTGTGTGGTTATAGAAATCGTTAAACATTACTGCGATAATCGCCGGCTTTAGCTAGCCCTTGCAAAGGGTCTGAGCAAGTTCGATGAGCGAATACTGTGGTGCCGTCAAGCAAACACATTTATACGCCCTGCAGTAGCAAAGCATTCCGACCCAAAACAGATGTGCGGTGTCTGCTCTTTGGGGAGGTGTCCGACACCTTCCACATGGTGTGGACATGCCAGAGCAACCCTTCGTTACCCCACAACCCTTCCCCTACCAGACGGGCATGGGAGGCAGCTCTGCTCAATTGCTCGGGGCTGGAGTCTCAAAGGGCTCTAGCTCAACGGGCGGGAGCGGCGGCCTTCACCAATGGTGTTCTGGAATAAGGAGTTAACCTGCGCGGAGGGCCACAGACCCTAACTCTGTTTTATTCTTCTCATAAAATAGAGTTCCACTTGTCTTCCTCATAGACACGACAGCAACCTACACTCCAGTCACCACAACTGCTCTTTTTGAGCCCATGAAAATCGAAATGGCATCCACATCCGAGGGCACCTCGCCGACAAAACGCAAAGCCGCAGCACCTCGTTGCTACCACTTAGCACGCCCAATCTGTGTGAGACATGGCTGACACGTTGGATAACCGATTGTGCAAGGTCGAAGCCATGAAGTCCACACTTGCAGAAACGCTCACGAATCTACATGCTAATCTTAACATGAGGATCCTCGCCCTAGAAAACAGCCATGTGGTTGGGCACAGCCCATCGGCCGGCGGCCTGCATAACACCAAGCCGTACCAACGGCGAGCAGTAATCGACAATAACAAACCACAGGGTACCTCCAGCACCCAAAATGGAGAGTATAATGACGGAAAGTCAGTACAAAAATCTGGCGATAGAATTACCAAAGATACAAACCCAAACACGAGATCCTAGAACAGTACCTTAATGTCATCCCACCTTACGAACCAGATGTCATTACGTTGCAAGAGACGGGTGATCCTGCCAAATTATTGGGATATGCTGCATGGAGTAACCGTCCATCTCCGAAAGTTAATTATTGGGCAACCACCGTTGTAAAACGTAACATACCAGTTATCCATAATCCCCTTACTGAAGAGAATAACAAATGCGTCCTCAGCGAAGTGATATCGAACACCAAATGAGGACAGAGCCTCTTTATTCTTAACTTGTACAGTCGCCCAAGCCGCCAACATTTTTTGCGACAGTATTTCGGCATACGCTTTATATTGCACAGCGTAACACACTGATTGTTGCGACACCACAAATAGACACATGTTAGGGCAAGAAGCACAACATTGGGGCCTTAAGCTCTTCACTGATCCCACGTATGCTACTCGTCTTGGCAATAGCGTCACGCGAGACACTACCCAAGATCTTACTTTCTCCAAAAATGTCACAGAAGCCAGCAGGAGCAAAAGAACCAAAATCCTAAGCAGTGACCATTACATCGTGGATACTTACACAGCGCTGGGCCAACCACGCTTCAAGCATGTCAGAAAGTTCCACATCAAAGACTGGGATAAGCACCGACTTATGCCCTCGACGGTCCCCGACCCTACCAGCAGCCCCATAAAGAATATCAAGGAATGGGTAGCAGAGCTTCAAGAACGCGTGAACCTGGCAACCAAAATCTTGCCAGAGGAGGCTAGGCTGACTGAACCTGATTGTCGTCTTGTGCGCACGTGGGAATTCCGGACAGGCATACACAGCCGACTACAACACTAAAAACACAATCGGTCTCTCAGGAGACGACTGGCGCGGCTCATTAAAGAAATTGAAGCACATGCAACCCAGCTAAGCCATCAAAATTTGGAAGGGGTTTACGATTGCATTTGCAGTTGCTCAGACATAAAACACTTCTTCTGTTTATTAGACCCAGAAGGTCGCAAAACTACACAGTAGAACAGTCGCAAACCCGTTGTTGGGAAAGAAGTTCCCCAATTCCCGCGCATGCTAACATTATGTTTTCATTTTGTAAATAAAATTCATGGTTCTCATTGCAAGTCCAGGCCCTTCGTCTTCCGGTTTTCCACAACGTTGGTGCAAGGAACCCGGGAACGAACCGCCTCGACGACTCGCAAGTGGCCGACTTTGGGTTCAGCAACGATGGAAGCCAGAGACACCACCGATGCTGACGAACGCGCCAACATATTGAAGGGCCCATGAGAAATGCTGACAACAGCGAAAGGTCATCGCCGCTGTAGATCGTCTCGGTGAGTGAATCTAGAATCGCATCTTCCCTTTCAAAAATATCTTGCCTTACGCAGAAAAAGAGGACAATGCTTGGAATCTTGGTGCTGGGAAAGTCTACCACAAATTGACAGGCACTCCGTGCCTTAATACAGAAAATTTGAAGCGAAGCCCTTGACGCCGTAAACTGCGGCGGACGGCCCAGTGACCTAATGCTCAAAAGCCTTCTTTACCGACTCCAAGAACATAAAGCCAAGCTGAACCTATTGGACAAACACCTTGATTCACACATATCAACTGAATGTCTCGAAGAATAATTAACCACATGCTTTGAATGGGAAGATATTATCGACACCAAAACTAGATTACGATGCGCTTTAGAACAACGAAGGAAAACGTAATCTTATCGTACTGCTGGTGCCTTAATTAACCTCTCTGATTTTCCGGTCGTCATGAAGTCTAAGAAGAAACTGCTGGATAACCGAGCTCCACATCACTCAATTATGACTTTGAACCCCCTTAATGAAGCCATTCCGAGGGAAGGCTCAACTCACATTTTCCAAATAACAAAGCCCGAATCCTTTATCAGCAGCACTCAGTGAAAACGCCCAATAACAGTGACCAACCAGAGCGCAGGCCACTTCCACCAGACGACGGCTTGAATCAGCTGCCACGGGACACAAATTGCGACGGGCGTCAGCCTGCACGTAGAAAAAGCAGATAAACCACGCAGACAGGCCTCAGTAACCGCCCTCAAGTCCTTGGCCTTCACCAGAAGCCTTGTGCAACAAGCAGGCCTTTTCGTAGACGCTTGAACGTTTTGACAATTCAACTGAGGAAGCGGGTCAGTGGCTGTGAAATGCACGAAAGTGAAAAATTTTGGGGAACATCGAAGTTTTTGATTAAGTGCACTAAACAAGCGCACCATCTGACCTTTCTGTCGCATCCGATGGTGCGCCTATTTAGTGCACCTAATGAAAAACTTCGGTGTTCCCCAAAATTTTTGACTTTCGGGACTAACAAAAACTGCACACCATCCATTTCAGAAGTTTGTGACTTACTTTGCTTGGCACTGCCCTGGAAACGGCGCCGTCCTCTCTTGCACGTTCTGCGTGACACAGCACTTTCCACGCCTCCTCCATGACATCGATTTCATTGTGCCATAAACGCTGTCGCATTAGGGCATCCTAACACTTATCTTCACTCCTACCTTCTTAAATACAGCCTTCTTTTAGCACTCTGCTTGTGAACAGTGCCTGCAACGTGGTGTTCTACCAGTAGTACCGCCGCTGCTTCCTCGAGGCCCATTACGTCCGGTGACATGACGGCTAACTCCTTCGAGACTTTCCACAGCTTTACCCACTCCACCGAAGGTCCCGTGCGTTGACGGACTTGGTGCGTTGAAGGAAGTTCTGGCTGCATCGAGTGCACGTTGGTGAATTGCACCAAAAGAACTTTGGGTTCATTCTCCGCTTTTGTATTCCTCCCAGTTTGGAGGTTGACGGTCCTTGTTGATTTTGCCTCTGCTTGGCACGAGGTTGCCAAGACAGTGGGCGTGGAAGACTTACTCGGTTAGAACCCGAACACGCGCAATTTTAAGCCGCTCAAACATGGAATGGAAGAACATGAGGAGCAGGAGCAGGAACCACATATATTAAGGTTTTCAGTAACTGGCACGCATGTTTGAGAAACGTTCTCCGCAGACGTAAAGTGTAGGAGAATTTATTAGGGTTGGAAAATACCGCTTGTCATCAGTTCCAAGGTTGGGTCGGCAATCCGTGCTGGAAAAGCTGGAAAAGCTGCGAGTCACGGCTCAAAACTCTGGCCTTGCTGAAGAAATCCAATTCCCGACAATGAGCACGTGACGTGAAAAGCAAGCAATTTTTCGAAGACCAAATATGTCGGCTGGAAGTATGTGTTGGTAAAGGATGGTGAAATTTTTGTTCTTCTGCAAGACAACTGCCCTGTACTTCGAGTGAGCTGTCTGGATTACCATGACAAAGTGACAGCAGAGCTAATATTGCCATGCTACATGTGTGTCGTAATTTTGATGCAAAAGAGTGCTCCTTCACTGGAGTTCTAAAGAAATGGCAAAGAAGTGTCACAACCTGAAAATTTTAGGATTGCATATGTCTTATCATTTGTCAACATTAATACACGCTCTGTGACAAATAAGCAGGATGATTCAAAAACATTGTATTCATGGATTGGCGTTTCTTTCATGCGGTTATGGGGTGTGTTACATGCTACACCGAACATTCCACCCCTTTTCGTCTTTCGCAATCTCAATCTTTTCTTCTGCCGGAGAAATTGCCTTGGCGGTTACCTACTATCACTAGTCAGAAACATCCCCAACATGAGTATTGTTCCTCAGTTTTCAGTTTCTACTGATGACTACAAAATATAAACTGTTCGAGATAATTCAGAAATCTCTTAAACTTTCTGGAATTGCTTGGAGTCCCTAAAAAAATATTGACTTTTGATAACAGTTGATCTGAATATCGATATGCTTAATTAAAATCGTTCAATAAATCCGTGAACAATATATCTGCCCGAGTTGCACGCATTCACAAACATTCTCAACGAAACAACACGCATTACACTACATTCAGCTAGTCGTATCGATTTGGTCATCGTGTACGCCATTGAGGGCGTTTTAGAAAGGTTACTTCTAGCAGACATCAACAATCACCTTCCCAGACTCGCGTACCATTTTTTTACCATAAATGTGATCACATGTGACAAGCTATTCTTCCACATCGCTGTCATGACATTACAGAAGGAGCGCTAGACAATTATTGTAACAAAACACTAAATCATGACTGAAATGACGTTTTTCTCAACCATACGCCCACTTATTCCGTCACGCCTTCATTGTTGATGTGGTAAAAAGATATAATAAAAATTTCCCTGGCGTGCTGCCATGTAAAAACAAAGATTGCGATAGCTCTGGATAACAAACCACCTGCTCCAGTAAAAAGAATGAAGAATCGATGTACTGGAAGCTCATAAGAACAAGGAATACAGCAAAGTTAACCCGATTTCTTGATTGTGGGGTTGAACGCGCCCACGCAACACTGGCGATGAGGCCCGCAGTAGTGGAGGGCTCGGAATAATTTTCACCACGTGGGGATCTTTGTAGTGCGCCTAATCTCGTATACACAGGCGTTTTTATTTTCGCATCCATCCACCACTGACGGGAATCGAACCCGCGTCCTTGTGCTCAGCAGCACAACCCACTGAGCCTGGGCGGCGCGGGAATGCAACGAAGTTACGTTTCATAAATGCTAATGTAAAAACTAAGCGCGATGCCCAAAAGTTCCCAAGAAGAGTATTTTTCTGCGTATTTTGGTTAGCGGACCTCAAACAGCAGTTTCCTGAGGAAGTGCATCCAGTAAATTTTGCGACACATGCCCACTCAGGTGTTTTTCGTGTTAATGCAAGCAATCGCAACGTTAGTGCGGCCGCACTGTCAGACTTACTCAATGCGGATTTCACATCACTGGGGTGCTCAGACGGCAGTCAAGTTCCTGTTATGCAGAACTGACCGTTTTATTGGAAAGAATTCTACCCAAACTGAGGGCAGATGTAAATATTACATTTATAGTCTTAAGAAATTTAAAAATGGCGAAATTTGAACCATGTAATAATGGGAACCATTAGGTATGTAATAGACCAAATAGCTCTTGTGTTGACAGTCGCTTAAAAGTTAGGTTGGAAAGTCGATGTTTTCCAAAGCAAATGCAAAAGGTAAGGTTGTTGCCGGATAACCATGGGGATAACAATGGCGGAAAAAAACACGAGTCAAATAATTTTAGACCCATCTCACTATTCACAGACCTATCAAAGGGCATAAAAAAGTATGTGTATGTGGTTTTTGTATTTTTAAAATATATATACATATTCCATCTGCTCAAAAGTAGAATTCCAATGGTAAATCAACCGAACTGGCGCTATTAACAAAGAAAGACTATTATATGCTGCGTACGCCAGTGACCGGTCAATAGGCTATTATGGTGCCTTCATATCGGCATTTTTCCCCATGCAGCAACAGTTTAAAACAAATATTTCTGCACTAAAACACCACCACTCTGATGTATCAAAGGACATGTGGTATGTGGTTTTCGCAGGAAGTCATCAGAATTTTTGAAAACACGAAGACGTTTGAAGTGGCAATATTGGAGAGATGATTTCTAGTAGAGTCGGTAGAAGTTGCCAGACCAGCTTCAGAAACGTTGATTAATATTCAGCCTTCGGTTTGTTTATTTTTAAGAGGAGGTAGCACAGCAGTAGTTTGTTGTCCAGTTCTCGTAACACAGCGGAATCTTCGGGGGCCCCCATTTCCCCCAGTACCTGTCTCTTTTTGGTGCGGTGTTTGCTGAGCATACGTGTATGGAAAGGCTTGCCCTGCCCGCGATTTAGCAAAGTACTTCCATGGTACACAGTTGCTTTTTTTGTGTGGGACAGCTTTGAACCTATGCCCACAGGCTGATTTCAGGCCAGCGTTGAATAGAGTAGCAGTAGCGGGTGTAAGTCAGATACCAGATTTTTTTATTCAGATGCGTTTGGAGTGGGGTGCTAATGCAACACATGATAGACTGTTGATCCGGGTAAACGCACCAATCAGTGTCGCCATTTGCTTATTCTGGGAAAAATAAGAAAAATATCTTCAACTTGCGTCATTACATGGTCGTTGTGTCATGTTGCACACAGCCGATTTTGAGGCCTACGAATCGGGCGTATAGAAATGAAAGGCACTGTCTCTGAGGCGGCTATGCGTGCGTGCTCGCGGTGGCGGGTTATATTGCTTCGTCAAAAAACTAGTGCGAAGCGGGCGGTAATGCTTGCCATTGCCCGGCTGGCCGGCCCATTGTAAGGTGCATGTGATGGAAACTTATGTCTTTCCCGTTGAAGAAACATTTTCGCCTCAAGAAGAGGATTTACTATTACAGTAATCATGTGCTTTGGTTTCTGCACAGAAAGAGCAAGTATCTGTAACTTTCAAACCAGTGTGGCATAGCTGATTCTTCGTTTTAACAGATATTCCAAACTATTTATTTAGCCTGACCAAAGCCGATCTTCTGAATTTCTCAAACTAACGAAGAAATTCTCATTCCTCCGCATTCGCCCCTACGGCTCAATGGTTTTATGAGCGGGAGCTAACAAAGTAGATGCAGCGTCATTCCCCACTTAACGAAGTGTTAGGAGAAACAGACACATTTCTTCAGAACGCGCCACATACATGAAGACACCGACATTAAGGAGGCATATGCTAATTGTAGAGCTATTTTCTGGCATAAACAGGGTGTCAGAGGAAGCGGAAGGCCCAGAAACTGCTGAAGCTTCTTCGCCGGCTACAGGCAAGTGATGGACGCTATTGACTTCCTCAGGCGCTTTAATTGTGCTCAGGAAGCATCGCGGGCCGCGTTGTACGCGCTTGCGTGCTACGAAAAGTATGTCCGCCCAATGCCAACCAAGCGCAGGTCGGCGAAAATCACAGGTTTATTTTCCAGGAAATCAATTTGTTTCTTCCAGAAATACTAGCATTTTATTGTTATTATTATCCGCGCGGACTGTACCGCATTGCAAAATTATCGGTAGGCTAGCGCTGCGGCTGCCGCAACTGCGATGTCATGGTAGCTGCTAATTAGTAACGGTTGGATGCCATTAGGTACCAAACTGATTTTTCTGAGCGGTTTGGACCTCCTAGATTGGTCGCCAAACGATTGGTAAAAGTAAATTAGTAGAGAAATGAGAAAACGTTCTAGTGATTTAAAGCAACCGTAACAACAATACACCGATAGAAATGCAAATACTGCTTCTTACGAAGAACAGTGCGACGATTTCGAAATTAGTGTCAAATATATTGGCTAGTATTATTAACACCAGTAGAAGTGGTGGCTATTCCTCAGCCACTTTCTTGCATGACTTAGGTTTTCGATACAGAGATTTTGGAATATTTTCATTATATTTGACAAATGTGTACAGAAGGCTTTTTATTGTGAGAAAAGAAATTAATTATACCCATTTGGACGCAGGCATCTAAAGTATATTTGTAGAGGAATGTTTCACTCTAAGAAAATCCCGAAGAGGGGTCTGGAAAAAGACGCGTTGGGCGAATCTCGTGCTATTCTCATCATTTACCTCTGTAAAACAAAAACCATTCCCTCTATCGCTCGGCGTTGCTTTTCTTTGGAGTTTGCATACTTTTAAATGAGGTTACTGTGTGTATTTTTGGTTTTGAGAAAGAATGTTTTATATAGGCATTGATAAAAAGAAACTTTCTTCAAAAACTGTCGAACTGTTGGTTCCTGTTTATCTGCACATAACCGACCCGGAAGGTAAATGTTTAGTGTTATTGACCATAAATTTTTATTTGTGGTCAATAACACAGTTTAGTTGATGCAAGAAAAATGATTCAACTACAAAAAATCACTTCACTGTAAACAGAAGAGCAGTTTGCTCTAAGTTTAAAACCAAGGTATAAAGGGCCACTTGGGTTTTTTCAAGCTTTCACAAATTGAATCGAAGGTTTTTTATGGCTTGCCTTGAACGTTTTTGCTATATTTGTGTGGGTTTTAAGCGACAGAGAAAAAATACAATCTTGGTAACTTTAGTGAGTGCTTTGTAAGATACTTCGGACGTCTACGTAAGAATAAAAATGGCAGGAAAATTCTTGCGCGCTGTCCACGTCCATACAAACTGCCAATTGTGGCAGGAATAAATAGCAGACCTAATAAGGTTGTGAAGTAGAAGTTCGGGCAAAATAAGGAACGTCTGAGGAACAATGTACGTTTTGATTTGTGCTTATTCGATGACTAAATGAGATTTGACTTAAAACTAAGTCTTGACGTTCTTTGTTGCGTTTCGGGGAAAGTATTTGCGAAAAATATTGGCGAATCGGATGCCCTGAGGCTATTTCAGTGCTATAGAAGGCAACAATTTGTTCTAAGCAGGAAGAAAAGTTTTGAACACCCAAAATGTTACACGAGCGTTGAAACATCGATGCTGATGCTTGTTGTCCTTCGTTTAAACAAAAAAATGTCTGCAGGGGCTGGTGGGAATGGTCGAACGTGAGTCTTTTCCAGCGGCCTAGCCACCACATCTTTCCTTCAGATAGGAGATTCCACAATTTGCACGTTCGTATTCGACGACAGTTTTAAAAATCCCATGAAATGCAAAGAGATGTGACGTTTAGGTTGTGGGATTTTGCATTGCACAGTGAAGCAATCTTGCAGCCTTATTGTGTCTATGCAGTATCAAAGAAACAAGAGAAATATGTATAAGTCATATCCCCTTGCAGGATTCGGGATTGATACTTTAATTCCGCCCCCACTGGCACTCTGCACAAGCGGACCATTGTAAAATATGTGCGCATAATTTTGTAAGTAGCGAACACCTATTTAGTGTTAGCAGTTTTGTGATTCGCCCTAATGGGAAAAGTGCGTGAAAGGTTGACAAGGTGACCTTGCGTGAAAAACAAATGGCCAAATGAGGTTTACTGCGCATTATCAACAACATATTCTTGAGCCCCGTCACCGTGATCAGGTAACTGTTATTATTTCGACTCATTTCTGGTTGCACTTCAGTGCCCTCAAAAGCGAACAGTTCGGGTTAGGGTTCAGTTTCGTAAAGTATGCAATTTAGCTTCGGGATCGGCACCTTGGTTAAAAGACAGAAAGTAAAGCGGACAAAAAATGCGAACATGAAGGTGCAGTAAGGATCTCTTTGATATTATCAAGGCCCTCGTACTCAGAGGCCTTTTTTATACTGCAGTTCCGCGGGGATTTTGATGCTCCTTTAGGTGCTCTGCAGAAGCGCGCAATCGCCAATTTTTTTATTGATGTGAATTCAGGGTCATGGCCTGGATATTTTCGCATTTTGGATTAAACTGCCAGCTTTTAGTGCGACGACGTTTTTGATAGTCGATGGTTAATTTTTGTGTAAGTCCTTCCTCGTGTAATATTGTGTGAGTATTCTTTGTTGGTACACAGCACCTCGAACAGAACATCTATCTACAGCGAGTAACCTCCCATCCCAATTTGGGGCGAGCTCAGAATTCAGCGCCCCCAAATTGTCATACAAATTGTTATGAAGATCTGCATCCTGCCAACCCTAAATCGTCTAGAACTTCCGTGATTGTCTCAAGCTCGCTAGATGACTTGTTCACCATAAACAAATGCGAAAGTAAATAGTTGCTGTGCACTTCTTACAGATCTGGTAATATGCGTATTGCGCAGGCTCACTAGTTTTGCAAGAAATGGGCCAAATATCACGTAGAGGGTCTCGAGTCATACACTACTCGCTCCGAGACACAAAAACGTATTTTTGAAAGCGAAACAAACAAACAAACAAAAGATAGCGCGGATTGCACTCGTGGTGCAAGGCTGGAGAAACCGCACAGCAAGCGGCCCCTCTGTCCTCTTCGAGTCCCGCCTGTTGCATCCTGACCAGCAATAGCAGCCTACTAGGTCCACTGCCGGACGAAGGCCTCTCCCATCAACCTCCAACCGCTCCGCTCTGGCCAACTCTTTGCCATAGAGTTGATTTAGTTTGTCCTTGCATTGAGTATTTGGCCTTCCAGTTTTTCTAGATTCGTAACTCCGTGGCTACTCTGTCACCCTGCAGTTAATGGATTGTAATTTCTCATAATAACGTGGCCATGTAATGTCCAATATTCTGGTTTATTTGAAATACGACATCTCCTACACTACTTTGTTCTTTGATCCACGAAGCTCGTTTCTTATCTCTAAGCGTTACTAAGATCATACCTGATTCCAGTGCCTGTTAAAACGACCTAAGTTTTCCTTCAAATTGTTTAATAAGGCGTGAAGTTTTCAACCCGAAAGTCATCACCTCACAATTATTTCTGAACTTGCCGCCTAAAGTTTTTTTATGACTGGAATGCGCGAATTGTTTCGTCGGAAGGCTGTTACATTTCTCCCAAAGTCGACCTCTCGAGAACGCGCTAGAACCTGCGGCCGCACAACGCCAAAGGCCGCTCTACGAACACAAAGGAAATATTGTGCACTGTGATCGGACGGAGGTTAGATTTTGACGACGGGAATCGTTAGTTTTCTTTCCAAATAGATGGACCTGTTATTCTTCCCTACCGCTTTAACTCGTACAACTCGTACACGTAAGGCGTTTGGGTTATCCCATTGGTTAGGTTGCTGGTTTCATGCCGTAAAGGTCTTGAGTTTGATTCCCGGGACCTGCCTAACCACCCTTGCTTCAGTAGCGTGAAAATTTGGGCCTGTTGGTTCATAACTTACAAATATGTAGCGCAGAAGACGAGAGACACCGACAAGTAGACACACACAGCGTAGACACACACACACACTTGCTTCTTGAGGGTACAAGGTGTTCTGTCTACGCCGCAAGAATTTGTGCCGGTTAACACAGATGTTCTGTTGAAAACTGGATACAGCAAAATTACAAAGATGCAAAAACGTAGTAACGGCAATAGTCACTGGGGCAGATAATGACCGACATTAGAAAAAGTCTTACGGACGCTCAGGACAATCAAGGAGACAACCAGTTACGTCTGAGTAGGGGGTATCGTTGAAGAGCCTGGGATGAAAGGAAGAGAAAGCAAGCGTTTTATTGAGCAAGAAAAGTGGGTGGAATCTTCCGTTCCGGAAGCCATATGCTTCTGCGGCGGTGATGTGATTTCTGCCGGTAGATATGGCGGGAAAGCTCGGTCATACAAGCTTGGCCGTTTTCTTCCTTAAAGACCATTATTCCTGAGTGCGTGTGGTGTATAGCTTGGTTTCATGGGGTGTTCGCCCAAGTTAAACCTGCGTCCCATTCGGCAAAAGTTTTGTACTTGCTTACGACGATCACACTATCCTTCTGGCGTTGGCACAGCTTTGGCGAACGCAACTCAACCCATTCCGTAACAAGGGTTGGCCACAATGCGCGCATTATACGCCGCGTGGACGCCAAAAGGTATTATCATAACATAAAACGCAGTAGTCCGCCATAAAGCTTGTGTTATCAGCAATGGCTCCTAAGGAAAGAGCTCTGTTAAGCCAGTATTAGGACTCCAAAGTAGCACAACTCTACAAATTAAGACCGCGTGGAACGACAGCGCGAAAGATGCAAAAGTTAAATCATCTGCTTGTGAAATGTACCACAGTGATAGAGGTTCTTACTTAGGCGCGTTCGTGTTAAACTCACCCCTGTTTTGGTGTGAGCAAGTCATTGTGTCTAATAAGCTCCGTCAGCGCAAGGCAAAGTCCATAATCAGACGCTGGGAGAAGGCCTTCTCTTCTGACGAGTGGGCCACAGCATGCACTATTTGCTGCCGCGAACGGTGCCCAGAATGGCGTTGCAATATCAAGCAAAGGCCCCTGCATGCGCATCGGAGACTTCTCACAAGAAATTATTGCCTCGCAGGACGGCGAAGCTGTAGCTCTTAAGGGGAATTATCAATGATGCGAAATGCGCACTCAAATTGTGCAAACGCTAGTGCCATAACTAATCCGTAGGGTGTCTGGGGCCCACGAGTTTTTCAATCGTGCTAGTTCATAAAACCCCCATTCCGGTAACTTTCTCGCTCGGCAAATATACACCTAACGTCTACTGAGGACAGCCTAGAATGCCAGTAAGAACAGTAGGCGCAGCAAAACACGATCCTAAAACTTTATAGGTTTGCTTACAAACACGCCCGTTTTCCTACAATTCGTCTCCTCCTTTTTTGGTTACGGTGGACTCCAAATTTGATGTGCAATCACAGGCCATTTTGTGCTCTGCTTCGAGGAATAAATTTGATCATGTCGCAGAAGAAAAAGCTACTCGACGCACGGTGGCGTCTTGAATGCGCAAGGGCATTAATAGTCCCCATTAATCCCAATAGCTAACCTTTTTGTCCTTAGTAGTCCTCCTTTGAATCGTAATATTTGTGCGTCTGTTTGAATGGGGACGTAATTTATTTATTTATTTATTAGTTATTTACAAGATACCTACATCGCCACGAGGCCATTTTTGCAAGATGGACATGTAACATGTACAGAACCGAGTAGACAAATATATTTTTACATTTATACACTTTTCCAAAAGCAGTTATTATTATTGGTTAAAAAAACGAACACCACATTGATCATAGACGGGAGAAAAAAGATCGTTGTTTTCAAGGCTAACCAATTCTTCTGACAACATATTACAGCCACGTAGTGTACTTGAAAAAAAGAATTTGCAAATATATTTGTTCTGTGGGAATACTCCAGCACTTTTTGTGGATTCTCATCACGCAGTGATATGTACTTTGGCTCGAGGATATACTGTTTTTTGTCGATACCGGTGTGATTGTAGTAAATTGCAGGGAAAAAGTTTTAAGCTTACCTTTTTACTTCAGGACTGCAGTGGTTCCCAGCAAGGGGTAGCTTTAATCACCGATACGCTAGCAAAAGGGTCGTAATTGTTAGTAACAAAACGTGTTGCCTGGTTTTGCAGCTTTCGTAATATTTCTATAAGGTACTCTTGGTGTGGGTCCCACACTACACACGCATAGTCAAGTATAGATCGGTCATCCATAAAATACAGTGTTTCTTTCCTTCTCTGGGTGCATCGTTAACATTTCTACGGAGGACAAAATATAACATTCTACTGGCGTCTGTAATTATGTGCTCTACATGTTTAATCCCCTTAAGTGACTGAGTTATGTATACACTAAGTATTTGTACTCCGTGACGCTACTGATAATTGCATCTTTTATTTTATAACTTCCTTGGGTTGTAGCTGATTTTCGTGTAAAACGGAGGTGATTACATTTCTAGATATTTAGGTTCATGTCCCATCCATCACAACACCGAGCTACCGCTTCTATGTCTTTTTGTAGCGCATATGTGTTGCTTAGTGAACTTATCTGCGTATAAATAACACAGTCCTCACCCAATAAATTAGGTTCGGACTTAATGTTTTCCTTTATATCATTTATATAAATTAAGAACAGTAATCGTCCTACTACGCAACCTTGGGGTACACCAGAAGTCACCTCAATAAAGCTAGATTTATGACGATTTAAAGCCGCACATTGCCCATGGCAGTCCAGGTAGTTACGTATCCAAGTATAACTATTACGGTTAATATTCAGGGATGCAAGTTTATTTTCCAGAAAGCTATGAGGTACAGTTTCAAAAGCCTTTTTAAAATCTAGAAAGATTTCATCTACTTGGTTATTATTATCGAAGGCCTGTGTTATTTAAAGCTGAAATTGTACCAGTTGAATATTGGATGAAAATGCACTGCGAAAGCCATGGTGAGAAGGTGTAAGGTAGTTGATGGAGTTGATGCATTGAAATATTGCATTATATATAACATATTTGAAGAGTTTACACCAAACTGAAGTCAATAAAATAGGTCTACAATTTTTAACATAACATAAGAGTTTACAGCAAATTGAAGTCAATGAAATCGGTCTATAATTTTTTACATTTTATATGCGAAGCATCTCATGCTCGGGGCTGTCTCTCTCCCTCCCTTGTTGCTGTCCTCCATCCGTACTCTGCTGCGCATGCGCGTCTCTTCAGTCCCGTCAGCGTTTGGCCGAACGTAAGCGCAGTACACTATAAAAAATCCCGCCATCTCCACGAAGGAAATGATGATGAGAGGGGCGAAGCTAAAATGCTTATCGGTAAAACCGTGAAACATTCGCCCACACATCATATAAAGACTCGACACGTCAAGCTTTCCACCGCTCTGTTGACAAGCCCGTGGACGACGTCGATGTTTGTGGTGATTATGTAGGGCTTGTTTGGGACGATGAGAATCTCCATGGGTAAGTTGGCGAATTGGGTGTGTGACATTTTGGCCACCTCGGCCGTCGCATTCTGTAGAGCGTCTTGTGTCGCGTACCCACGGTACGTGTCTTGAGCTCGCAGGCGACGAACGAAAACCTCTTCTTCTTGCTCTCCTCTTTGTTGGGTAGCAACGAACACGTTGAACGTTTCACCTCTTCGGCCAATCTTTAGTTGGCCAATCCCTAGGGGGATCCTGCCACAATCATCATTATTCTGCCGTGTAGGGTCTGGACAGGGCCCGAGAAAGAGGAGCTTCACCCCTAGAAGAAATAGTTATGCGTTGCCCGGTTTCGATCCCGCGACTTTCTCGCCGCAACGGGAGGTACGTTGCGCTTTTCCCTCTGTGCTACAAACCGAGACGGGAGCATGTCCTACGAACGCGCCTTATGTCCTTCACTCATTCAAACTACGTCAAGAAGCTACTGATACAACGAAGGCACGCGGAGCTGACCGTCAACGGAAACGATGGACTGAAAACTATTTGCAAATTTCCAGTCTTTGGGGACAATGCCTGACTCGAGTGACATTCTGAAAATAATTGCTAAATACCTTGCAATAACGTCATGGCACCCCTTCAGTACAAATGGCGATAGCTCATTTGAACCAGATGCCTGCGAAGTGTCCAGTTCACGTAAGAGGCGATCTATACTATAAATATCTATATTGATATCGACCATAGAGTGGGTTACATAACTAACACGGAAAAAGAGGAGTTGACGTTTTGTGAGAAAAAACAGACTGGAAAAATGCTATGAATGTTTCCGCAATTTCAGCATTAGTTTGCGAAGTGATACCATCCCCTGATATTGACTGTATAGAAAGGTCATCTTTCCTGGTTTTGTTTACGTAATTCCAAAACTGTTTCGGGTTTCGCTTAGGTTCAATATTCAACCTGCCAAAAAATTGTCTTTTCGCAATTTTTATTGCAATTTTAATCTTCTTGCTAGAGTATTTCAAACCCTGTTCATTAAATTCGCTACAATTTCTGCAGAAACGTTTATAGGCTCTCCGGTCTTGCTATATTATATTGCGAATTTCCGCGTTAAACCAAGATTTTTGTCCTTTTTTCGCCGTTGGGTACTTCGATGGTATAAAGGTTTCTGTCAGATGTTTTACTTTATCGTGAAAGATATACCAAAGTTCTTCCAACCCCAGGGATTCAGACAGCCGAATGAAATTTTCTAGGTATGATTCCAATTTTGCAGAGATAACTTCAAAGTTTCCTTGATGAAACATAAAAACATGGCGAGGATGTTGCATTTGATTCAAAGCACTAAGTAAGGACAACACTGCTACAACTGCTTTGTGGTCGCTTATGCCAAGAATAACAGATACTTTAGATATAATATTTGTGTCATTACATAGCATGAAATCCAAGACTGCATTCTGCCTGGTAGATTCTGAAACGTACTGGTTGAAGCCAAACATAGACACCAATTCTTTAAACTTACAATAAAGCTTAGAAAGTATTATTCGTCGAGTTTTCCTGCAATCTATTCAATATCAGGCATATTAAAATCGCCCCCCGGAATTGATCCGTCAGGTATCCCTGATAGCGCATCAGCAAGTTTGCCAATTGGTTCTTCAATACTATTTGGTGGGCGGTAAAATGTACCAATTACTAAAGTTTTTCCTTTTGGAAAAAAGCTCGGCATCATACTGACTTCGTATCGTCGTCAAAAAAAGTCCGGCTGTTTAGTCAACTTGATATTAAAAGAAACACTTCCCGCCATGTCGATGCCTGTCTTTGCGATAAACAGTATATCCGGAAGAAAAAATTTCTGCGATTCGCGCGCGTTCGTCCAATCACGACTCCGTGCCCATAATAATTTGCGGTTCCACAGTAGCAAGCAAACACGCGAATTCGTCCACTTTAATTTAATACTACGGCAGTGTACGAGAAGAATCGATAGAAACACCCGGCAAAACGCAAGGCTTACCGCTCCGCAGCTTATCTTTTGGGCACACAGCGTGTCATTCGCTTCCAGTTGATACCATGCTCGACTTAGGTTTTCGGCCAGTCACCGGGTCATTTTTTACACTGTCCCAGATACAACTTTCACCGTCAATGACCAGCTTGGCGTAGTTGAGGTAGACGTGGCTATCTCCATTCTGCTTCTTTTCCTTTGCATAGTTCCAGAGCTTCCGCCTTTTTTTCGTACTGCTTGGCTAAAATCCTCGGAAACACTGTACTCGGTACCTTTAAACTTTGTAGCATTGTGCATCACGCTTTCTCGCATTTTCGAGCTAGAAAAGCATGCTACAATAGGCCTAGCCTTTCCGTTTTCATAAGCCCCTATGCGGTGCGCCCGTTCTATGGAAACATCTTTCCGACCGAGTGCAAATTTGCAAAAAGCGCTAAAGAATTTGGCGGAGGCTTCCCATGTTTCCTTTACAGCTCCGTCCGGCACTCCAAAAAAAACTATGTTTGACCGGCGACCTCGGATTCCAAGGTCGTCTAACTTGGCCATCATCACCTTATCTCTTTGCTCAGTGCGTGTAATTCGACCTTCAGTGGCCTCAACCGTCAAATAAAGGCTATGAATTGGTTTTCTAGTTCCTTTTGTTTCAATTCTATGCTCTCCAGCTTTGCTAAGATTTTTGCCTGTCCAGCATGCATATCTTGAAGCACTTATTCTATTCCTGATATTTGTTCTTGTTCGGCCTTAGTCATAGGACCTGGTTTAACTCAACATCTCCTGACAAGAGTAGAAAGCATTCCATGACAAGCAGAGAGCGGTAATTGCAAAATTACAGAGCTCCTACTAACATTTGTGCAACAAAACGCATGAAACAAGCACGAACCTCGCGTTTGTCGATGTGGCATGACACTTGGACAAGCATCACATTGTTATACCGATAACATTTTACATAAGTCAATAACTCACCTGGTACATGAGATAGCGGGAGTGCGGGCCAAAAAAAGTGTCGTGCCTTAGTAGACGTTCGCTAGGCAGCTCCTTTTTATGGTCTTGAACCGGATCCGGAAGTGTTCCACAATAGTTGACCATCTGTAGCTATCGAAGGTGAAGCAGGGATGCTTGTGGGAAGTCCGGTGGCTTGTGAAGATGACCGCCGCGCTCCAGTAGAATGGGCGTTATCACTGGCCACGGCAAGAGCGCAGGAACGGCAGGCGTCACGGCGCAGCTCGTCGCGGCAGTAACGAAGCCAATGAGCACCTGCTACATGAGATAGCTTGAGTTCGGGCCAAAAAAAGTGTCGCGATATGTGTCATGAAATGTGAACAAAGTTTTAATTTCCGCTGCTGCAAAGAATAAATATTCTACCACAAAAACTCCGCAGCCCCAGAGGCAATAAAAATAAAATTGTGCAAGATTTGAAGCTTGATGTCCAGAGCTGGACGCACGGGGTTTGCCGCAAAGGAAACTGGCCACACTGCTAATGAGGGACACGTGTTTGGCAGGTGCCCGTAAATTCACAAACAGAAATTTACAAGTAATGGAGCAGACTTACAATTTTGTATTGGTGGATTGCTGATTGATGGTGATGACCAATAATGTGGGATGAATGGGGATTAAGGTGATATAAGCTAGAATAAGATAAATACGATGGACATTAAACTGAACGATTGGAAATGTAATTTTCGGATAATTTTGATGTGGATTCGCATGAGTTATGGCAACTTAATTTTGGAGTTCAAAAGAATCAAGATGATATAGGAGTAATTTTTTCAGATGAAATTGAAATATCTGCAATTGCGGCAGCTTTTGGGGAAACAACGGTAAACTATTTTGGTATGTTGGGTGTAGTAATATTTAGCAAATTTTTTATTTATTTTGGGGAGTGTTATGGTCACAGAAGGTGCCAATCCCAAATGAACGATACAAGTTAAGATAGATTACCATGCAATAAAACCTAAAAGCTCTGGATACGGGCTGGGTATGTTAAATTAAATAAATTAAGCAAGAATAATGTTAGTAAGGTCGACTTAGTTGAAAAATTGGAAAAATGTATGACTTACGGATAAGAGTGAACAAAGAACGGTATGAAGTGTGGCTGCTGTATCTAATGTCCACACCCTTCACTGCTGTCGTTAGCCTCTATCCTGTGTATATAAAGGGTACGCCTCCAACAGGACGCCAGGATTTCGTTATGAAAGCACCTAGGCAGGCCAAAGTTCTCCCAGAAAAGTTTCGCATAATTCTAGAAGTATTGTCATTGCTAGGGCAAAAAATAATAATACGCCAGCAGACACACCAGCTTTGAGGTTAATGCATTATACTTGGTGCCATCATATAGATGCAAAAATAAATACATCTTTTGTGCTGACTACTTACTTACTTCAATACGCCGTAAAAGCACCAGAAGTGACAGTCTAGTGCCTATGCGTAAAGCAATCGCACCGTCGGCTCACTGCTCGATAGCCCCCACAAATGCGCCTCTACCAGGTCTAAGCGCTATCTCCTCCCATATAAGGCTACCAGGGACGCAGCCAGCGAACTCCGATCTCCAAGCACCGACTGTTCACCCACAGCGATAAAACATCAGCGGGTTATTCCCGACGCGTACCAAGAGCTCGCCGACGGGAGAGTCACGTCAGCATGGCCACAAGTCCACGTCACCACGTCAGCACAAACTGGGCAGGCAGAAGTTGATTCGGACATGTTTGGTAGAGACTTTAGTAGACATCGTTTAAAGTTTAAACCGTAAAAATTTGTTCAGTTTTGGTTGTTGTTATTTCGATTTTATTAGCGCTTATCACCTTTGTTATTAGTTTCGTTTTTGTGTTTTGAGTGATCATGTTTTCTTGGCAGATTGCGTCTGTGATATAAACTCGTCCTGTCGGTCACTCGTCTGTCATGGTCATTGTTTTCTGCGCGCTTTAACGGTACGTGACAAAATTTTGCGAACATGCCAGGATTCTGGCCCATTAACGGTCAAGATTGACCCAAACCGGCCAGGGTGTTTTCTCCGGCCTTGTCTCCTTGTCATGCAGAAATGGGGAATGGGCTAGGAATCTTAAGAAGGCGAGTAAATTAGGACTAAGACTGGGATATGTACTTGCCTTTTATCAGTGTGAAGTGAAGAGCTTGCAACATGACGAGTGTGAGAAATAGAATAAGCGGTACGTTTGTTGGAAAAGGAGATCTTACCTTAGCAGGTAGAGCACGCAGATACGAAAAAAAGTTGCTCTTACGAAATTTCATTCAACCCCACACACAGAAGAAGACGTGGCCGGGCTGGCACGTATAGAAGAAAAAATAGTTGGGAAAATTGAGAGCCCGCTAGAATCTTTCAAGGAAGACAGCGGAGCCAAATAAGTGGAATAACTTGGGAGATCTCTGGGCGTTGATGCTCGGTGCACCTCGCGTGCTGCCAAAAAAGCGCTTTTTCTGGAGCTGAGGATGATAAAGAATTGACAAAATAAGCGAAACAGCTATATGTGGCAGTATATTTCCAGCGCAAGGAGTTTCATTTTTTAGCTGGTGTGAACGCACATTCCATTTAGCTTGCAGAGAAGGAAACCGAGACACGGGTGCAGGCTCGAGGGCGTACTCTTGAAATTGCTAGGATTAGAAGGCCTGCGGAAGAATTTGTTGATTTGGGAAAAACGTATGTTTCACAAGAATGTAAGGTTCGAAAAAACGGGCGTGGCCTTTAAAAGACGGTACAACAATCAAAAGAAACAAAGCATGGTGCCTGAAGATATTGCTAGCAGCACTACAAAACACCCTGAGGAAGGAGGCACCTTTTGAATGGTTGGCTTATCATTGTGCCATGGTGACATGTAACTAGCAGTGAGGGATGAAAAAGAAATAGTGGAGGTAAAGAACCCTCGAAAAAGCTAGGCAGAAACAAGAGCGATATCAGGTATGACGCAGTAAACGAAGGAAAGTAAGCGTAAGGGGTTTAAAAGAATGTTGTGTCCCAACTAGTCCTACACGAATGCGAGGGAAATGATACGGTACAAGAAAAAACACCTTAACATAAGGAGAACGTAATGAAAAGGGCAAGAAAGGCAAGGACATGAAAATAAAGAGTGACAGGTTCTGGTCCTTGAACCTACATATGATGATATATTGAGAGAAGGGCGGCCTACGTTGACGTGGAAAAGGAAAATAAAAGATACGTTGCGAGAGAGCCGAAGTCTCAATATAAAATGAACAGGTGTACCTAAATGTGTTTCGAAAGTGACAACGGAGATCTCATTGTTGATAAAATGGTTACTTTTTATACTTCAAATGGTATAAAGAAATGAAGGAAGTTTGCATTAACGCGTAAGAAATGAAGGTAGCGAAGATGTACGCCACCTTCACGACCATTACGGTGGTTATTTTAACATTGCTGACGATTGTATCTTCGTATGCTGCCGCGACGACCTTTACTCCATTATTGTCGCTAGCTTCCTTCATTTTGTGGAAAAGATAATCATTACACATCACCTTGAACGGGCCTACGCTATGGTGTTTTTATAAATTCAGACCATTTCTTTACCTCGCACTTTACCTCCCTCGGCGTTGTCCGCTCTCAACAACCGGTGCGGGCGCGCATGCGCGTGCTCCGGCGCTGAAAGAGGCGTTGCAGCAGCAGGTGCTACCTCCTCTCCCTCTACTGCGCGCGCTAAGGCAGCGGCGAAGCGTCAGCGTCAAGCGGCCGATCCCGAGCGTCGAGAACGAGAGGCCGCCGCCAATATCACTGCTATTGTAACCGAGTGAAGCAATGTTGGATTATGTAATAAAGTAACCTTTTGTGAAGTAAGTTCGAGTTGCCGAAGTAGGAATATTGCGAGCAATCAATGCTCAGAGAAGGAGCCGGCGCCCCAAATTTTATTTTTGATTAAAAAAAATGATAAAAATATAAAATACACCGTTGTTAAAGCAGCCTTCAGAAATTTGCACTATCCACCGCGGACCAGAGGAAGCCAGAGAACGAACAATCGCGGAACAAACAATACCGTCACAAAACCGATTATAGTGAAGGAATGTTCACCATCCACCTAAATGCAGCCATACGGCTACAAAGTAAAGCTGTATCCTAGACCAGGACGAATGTTTCTTCAACTGCGACGTTTCTGAGAAAGCTGTATAGCTTTCCTTTGTAACCATATGGCTGCATTTAGGTGGATGTCAAACTTTCCTTCACAAAAACTTACTCCACATTGGGGATTTCCCCTATATCTGGTCGATTAAACCCGATTAATGTGTAACATGTAGCAGTACATGAAAATTATAGTATTGTTTGCTTAGTTAAGGAAAGATACTTTTTTCTAATTCAAATATACCTTTAACTGTATTATCATCGTTATGTGTATTCTTCCTGTTGTGATCATGGCGATAGAATGTTTCTAACCAGCCACAAATTCATATTTTATGAACCTAGAAAAATGTGTTCAAGCAGGAGGACGGGGCAAATTTCCCAAGAATGTTTCTGGAACCCGCGCAAGTGCCGCACCCTTTGTGTTTTTCTTAGCTTCTCCTGTCAGCTTTTCGTTAAAGCGTCTGGTAATCATTTTTAAGGGTCAAAAAACTCCGCGTGAGAGACAAGACAACAAAGGGACAGGACGGGCGCAGACACACATCTAGCATTATTGAAAAAAGGAACATGAATATGTACCATCTACTGCACATGCGCACAGGGCAGGCAGTTTTTCCCCTTCCCTTTTTTTGATCAATGCACCATGCTGATCACAAATTCAAACTAACTTCTGTACGACTTAACAGAAGGTCTTCTAAGAAAATTTTTATGGTTTTTACGGATAAAAAAGTCTTCAATCAACTCACTTCCGACTGATTCGCGGCTTCTGCTCTGAGCTTTCGTTTCGTTAAACAGCGTCTGGCATGGCTTGTCTTCACCGGCAATACAATGGTGTGGTGTGAGAAAAAACAGGGTCGCAGGGTTTCAACATTTATGCTGTCGCAGGACCGCTAACCCTTAATTTGTACAAGGATTCAGTGCTGTGCTATAATTTTAAAATGACAAAACGTTGAACAATACCTTCCCGCGGAAGCGTACGATTTACATATATGACTATATCTTTTTTGCAGAAAACAGCAAATTGCAAATGAAGGCGACCTCTCAAGTAGCGTCCTTGTGTCCCAAAATACGTTATAGTGTATACTCACCAGTAGAACCAAGCGTTAGCACAAATTTTAAGGGGAGAGTTTTTTACGTCTTGGTTTCGGCAAAACGCCCTTACATGATAACCATGTGTAAACCAACATTCTGAAATCGGAACTTTTTGTAGCCGCGTTATACAGCAAGCAGAAGAAAGGCCCTGTGAGCCACAAGCTTGTCGAATTAAGCATTTTTTTAAATCAATGGAATATACATGATTCGTTGTACCGCACATCTCCCCATTTTAATGCATACTGTGTGCGTCTCGAATGGGCGCAATGTGATCCTTCTAAAGAGAAACTTTGTATTCATGCATACACCTTCTGTCGACTGTGAGTGAAAGGGGGGATTGTGTAATGAGAACAGCTTTAAAATTGCTATAGTAGTCACCAAGTTTACTATAAAGAGACTACAAAAGCACGATGTCTCGGGGACAGTATGGCTGGTTGAGAACTCAATGATTTCTTGGCCAACCTTTGATATTTCCGCGATGCACCTTGCAGCTTGATACGCCAGTAGGTTGCAGCTTAAAATCTTTATTTGTTAGAAACACGAGCATGGTATTTCCCAACCTCCCTCCCCTACACGCGGAAACAAGATTTTGCCGTGGCGTGGCGCAATAAATGCCAAGGAGGCTAGGACGTGGGACTGCGATACGTTAGGCCTAACGTGGTACTCTCAGATCTACTTTTTCCAGCTGGTAGCCTAATTTTCACGTGCAATGCTTTTTACATTTCCTACGTCCTTATGTTCTACGTCAGTTTGCTTCAGGCTAAATGCGGGTACCTGAGTAGCCAAGGCACTTACCCAATCGTTTCTTTGTAGGAAGAAAAACAAGGAAAAAGCAGGCGCGGCCTTTTCCTTCCAAACAAAAACACAAACACTAAAGAAGCAGCAGAATTCTCATCTCAGCAACATTATTCCAGGTGAGGGAACTCGGTTTAAAGTCGAAGGCAGAAGCGATGCGTACGCCTGCTCATAGTCCGCACGGGCCACCGTGAGTAATCTTGGTGATGGTGTTGCCGACACAGCGAACTCGAGCCACCATACTCACGCCCTAATCTACCGTGGTTAGTAGTGTTAAGGTGAATGGTAGAAAGCTGAAATGGTGACCGTCGGAGCCCAGGTCAAGCTCCGGCGGATAGGCTCCCTGTCTGTTTCCCAGGCAGGGAGCTCCGGGACCTCTCTCGGTATCAGGGTAACCCGAGCGAAGAGTGTACCCCCGTCCTCTGCTTTTATACTATGCTATATGGTCCTTACTGAACCCCCCCCCCCCAAACATGATCGGTTCCTGAAAAGGGGCTGCACCGAAGCTTGAATCACGAAGCTCGAATCCTTGAAGCTGTAGACAAATCGAAGCCGGGGACCTCTCAATGCGTAATTCTTGTTTCGAAATTCCTTGAAGGCATCATCAGCAAAACATACGACGCCAAAAAACTAACAACTTGGAAGTGCTAGTTGAAGTAAAAATCACCAGCAATCCACAATCGTCCTGAAACAAACCCGCATGGCAGATCCTGATATCAGGGTCACATCCCAACGCAGCCTCAACAGCTCTCAGGGTGTGATCTCTGAGGCAGATCTGATTTCCGAAACCGATGCCGACCTCTTGGAAGGCTTAAGGGATCAGGGCGTCACGGCTGTACAGCGCATATCCATACGCCGCGATGACAAACACATAGCAAGTAAACACATTATCCTGATCTTCGATTGATCCACCATTCCAGAATCTATAAATAGCGGTTGTATACCTTGTTCTGTCCGCGCCGTACATCCCGAACCCACGGCGCTGTTTCAAGTGCCAATGGTTCGGGCATGGCACAAACTTTTGCCCTGGCCGACTTACCTGCGTTAAGTGCAGCCAGCATGACAATCTTTCAGAAAAATGCGAATCCGAAAGCTTCACCTGTGCCAACTGCGAGGGACCCCACGCAGCGTACTCGCGAAAATGTGAAAAGGTTAAACAGGAGATGCAGATATATAATGTTAACATCAACGAGAACATCACCTACCCAGAGGCGCGGAAGAGGTACGCCTCTTTTCCCTGGGGATGTACGCCGACGCAGCTCGCCGGGGGCGGACTGGCCTCTGGTTTGGCGGGGACACAGTACCGAGAGTCGGACTTGGTCCCGCTCCTACCCCCCCCCCCCTGGGTTGCCTAAGGCAGCCCAACCCGCCTCTGCACCGCTCGCTGAGCCAGCAGCGGCTGTGGTGGCAACAACCACTATTCGGACCTATGCCCCTCCGGCCCCTGCTTCCCCACCCTCCCTGCTTCCACTGGAGCATGCGGAAGAGATGTACACCGGCTTAAACTTCTGCCGCACCGCCCGTACCACCTGTGGTGCTCCCGACACCTTCGGCGGTAGTGGCTCAGAAAACGAAAGGCAACCGAACGGGTGACAAGTCCACGGGGCCGGGTCCATCGGGCACCCATTGGACATCCGAGGATGAGATGGACGTGGGACCGTTCCTGTTTGCGTCGCAGCGGAAGAAAAGGGTCCCTGCATACAAACCTGTAAAGAGGTTGAAAAAGCCCCCTCAGAGATTCCATGCCCCGAAAGACTATCCATAAACACACTCCAGTATCTCCGAGCACTTCATAATGAGAACAGAAAACATAATCCAATGGAACTGCAGAGGCCTTCTTAAAAATCTTGACAATGTACACGAAATACTACCAGACATGCTAATTAACCAAGTAAAATGTGTTTCCAAAAAAATATTTGAATTCCAATCACACACACTTCTTAAATAGTTATATTGTATTCAGAAAGGATAGGGATGGCTGCACACACCCTTCGGGGGGTGTGGCAATAATCGCCCGGAAATGTTTAGCATGACATCCTATCACTCTGAGGCTGTAGCAATTCGCATAATAATATATAATAGGTTGCGGTATGCTCCATTTACATTCGTCCTCGTCCTGATTTTGCACATTCATGCTCTGACTTCGCTGGCTGGTTGACCAGCTACCCGTACCATATGTCCTCACAGGTGACCTTAATGCGCACAATAGACCGTTTGCAAAAAGGCGGACAACACTGAGAATTAAGCGGTGGTAACACTGGTGGAACGCGACGACGCCATTAGAAAGGAAGCAGGTCGTAGCAACGCCGTTGCGGTTGCACGTTT